>OU611764.1:3800992-3868492 GCA_914767535.2 Dunaliella primolecta
GCTGGGGCTCGGGCTGGAGGGGCTGCGGGAAGTTAAGCGGGCAGCAAGCTCAGAAGCTGTGCCTTGCACAGATGCCAGCGCAGCCGCTGTGAAAGTGATGGAGCCGTCTGCGCGCAGGGAGGAGGGCGGCACGGCTGCTGCTGTTCTGCTGCCGGATGGCAGGGACTGCGGCTGCTGCTGCTCCTGCTGTTGCTGGTGTTGTTCTTGCTGCTGGTGCTGCTGAGCAACAGCAGGTGCTGCTGCCCCTCCCACCTCACTCGAGTGCTGCTCCTGCTGCTGCAGGAGTATGTTGCTGCTGCCTGCCCCTGATGCCATGGCTACTGACGGTGCATGTACTGATAACTGGTCATGCGTACCATTGACCAAGCTGCTGCTGCTGCTGCTGCTGTGCACGGCGTACGCGCTTGGCGGCGTGCTAGTGCCATTGATGGTGCTGGTGCTTGCGGTTCCGTTGCTGCTGGCCCTGGCGGCAGCTGCAGCTGCTGCAAACGATGGGGCATGGATTGCGTTGGGCGCGTGCCCCTCATCCTGATCTGAATCAGACTCACTTGATGACATGCCTGCATTAACACAGGTGTGTGTGTGTGTGTGTGTGTGTGTGTGTGTGTGTGCGCGTGCGCACGTGTGTGTGTGTGTGTGTGTGTGTGTGTGTGTGTGTGTGTGCGCGCAGGGTTAAATTTAGGATATGCAGGTGTACGAATGCACAACCTCGAGAGCGCGCCTGAGAGCACACACAGCAAGAGGGTGACTTTTCAATGAAATCTCTTGGCTCAGCTCTAAACACAAATATCAGGGTTGTACTCCGACGGTACATAATTTGGCATGCGATTACGGGACGCTGCTGTTTAACATTCTTTCCCTATCTTTTTCTAATTCTGGACCATGTAATCAAAGGGAGGCGGTCCAATGGACGGTTTGGTCTGGCAAACTGCTGTTAAAATGAAACTGTCATCAGGAGTCCTTACTCTGTTCCATTACAGTAAATAAGACAAGGGACCAAAATGCGAATGTCCTCATAATCAGGATCCTTCCTCCCTATTGGCCCAGTCCACTGCTAAGCCACTGCCTTCCATCTCCATCTGCTCACTCCCCTTCTGCTGCTGCTGCTGGTGCTGGCTTGCTCACATGCTTCTTCTTACCCTGCTCCCACACCCAGGCATTCTTCTTGCCCTCAGGCAAGACACCTGTCTTGACCCTGGGAGGCAACCCTACATGGTCTGGATCGTGAATCACTTTTAGAAAGACGCTGTTTGAGTACAGCCCTGACAAAAGAAACTCTGTGCACAACAATGAATGGAAACTCTTAACGCAGGGAAAGAAGGCGGCTGTAAACATTGACTTCAGGCATTTATACCGCTCTGCCAAGTGCACCTAAATATAGACACTGCCAAATATGTCCATTTACAGAGACTGCTAAGTGCTCCCTTTTCGACACTCCAGAGAGCTTCCATCTACAGACACTGCCAAGAGCTTCCTCATTCAGATACCATCAAGTGCTTCCGTGTTCAGACACCCTGTCTGAATCACCCACACAATCTGTGGCAGCTATACAGCACCGGGAGCAGTAAGCTATTAATTCCTTAGCCGGACTTGATCGACGCAGTCTGATCTAACAGGTAATCTTCACATAAAGCAAGGGTGCTACAGACTGCTACAGATCAAGTCCCATGTTGCATGGACCTGTAATGAGGTGAAGTGTGAGCTTGCTGTGACATGCTTCAAGCACCCCACCCACCTGAATCTGTCAGCCCCCTCCAGCGATCCAGGGTGTCGTCGCCATCCATACTGCTGAAGGAGGGATCCTACATAGATCAGTGTATCACCTGAAAGTGTCCTGGTGCTGCCAAATGCCTACAGATTGAAGCTGGGATATGCAAGGTGTGTGTGTGTGTGTGCACGTGCGCGTGCATGTGCAAGCGCTCCCTGCTCAACACACTAGCTTAATTGGCTTACTACTTTCTGAGCATGCTACATCCATGTATGCGGGATACTTGAAAGGCAGTCCTGACAGAGCTGCTGAGGTAGGAAATGTAGAAGAGGATGTGAATGCACTTATGAGAATGTGAATTGGGTACACAGTGAAATGTGTAACCTGCTGAGCAAGACCCCATTTTGAAACACCCTTGCCAGGGAAAGTGGCCATGAACGTATTGAAAGAGGTGGTCAACATGAACAAGTTGCACATGGGCGTGCGAGAAGTCCTGGTTCTGTCGTTAACAGCTATGTTGCTGTAGATATCCATAGCTAGGACGCCTTGTGTGCGCCTTGTTTATACTGACAACATCATCCAACTTTGTCATGGCTACCTTCCCAGCAAAGGAGCTCCAAAGTGGAGGGCATACTTGACAGATTATCATAGCGGCACAACGGAGTTAGCGATCAATTAAGATGCATTGGGGCCCCTCACAATTAATTGTCCCTGAAAATCCCTATCTCTGAGACCTCCTAAACAGTTGCACAGGTTTAAGGTGTTTAAGGTTTAAGCTGTCCATCCGGCCCTGAAATACAGCTCCGTGCTGCTAGGGGGGCAGAGACCCTTTCTGACAAAGCTGCACACAGAGCCCCAAAACGAGTGCCTGATAAGAAGTGACAGGGTTGCGTGCGTGGCAAAAGCAACAGAGGCGCCTGGTTTTGACGGCTTGCACTGTGAGAGCAGCCACACCTTTTGGCGGGCAAGATAACTAGGCCAGTTGATGAACTCCAAGGGGAAAGGGGGTACCAGCAGGCGCAGGCGGTGGAAGAACATGCTGCTACTGCCAGCCGCGGATTGGTCCACGCCAGCCTGCAAAGTGGTGCATGTGTGTGTGTGTGTGCGTGTGTGTGTGTGTGTGTGTGTGTGTGTGAAAGGAGGCACCAGTAGGCGCAGGCGGTGGGAGAACATGCTGCTACTGTCAGCCAGGAGTGATCCAGCATGCGAAGTGGTGCATGCGTGTGTGCACACACGTGTGTGTGTGTTTCCAGCTGCAGATCAGTCCTCATCAGCCCACACACGCAGTCTCTATGCATTCAGGCATGCATGCATGGGCTCCTCACCCAGTCCAACGATACGTTGAGACAAAGTGCATTCTGGGATTCTAGCGTAGTTCTGCACATTCCTAATAGTGATATTAACACACACGCGCGCGCACACATACACGTACACACTCGTAAGCAAGCAGACATGTACGTACCAAGGTCCGTGCTCGTGCTGCACGTCGTTCCCAAGCAGCAAAAATGGTCATCACGTACACCTCCGCCAGCACAGGAGGCATGCCCCGCAAGTCTGCCACAAAATCCTTGTCCACAGTGAAGCGCGGCAACGCGTAGCGCGCGATTGCGTCCTCTACCAGCGCGACCGCCCTGCGGTGTAGCGAGCAGAAGCACCACAGGAAGCAATGCGTTTGAGAGGCATGAGCCTATGAGCGCTGTGAGGCAGCACATGGTGTACAGAGCCTCTTCTTGCCTGGCACTAAAATAGGGATACTCATGGCATGCTTCTGGTTCAAGAGCACAGGGTCAGGGTGTGCACCAAACGATGCCGGACCAATGACACATCTTGCACCACCACAAACAGTGCAGGAGCCAGCTCCAGAGTGCGCAGTGTGGTGGACGTCATTGGATCAGTCACAAATTGTGCCGCACCACACACGGTCAGTGCAGGAGCCTCGCATCAAAGGGGCAAAGTTTGACGAGACAACCATGCAAGAGGCAGTGCAGTGATGCACCTCTGTCCACGGCTGTAAAAGTAATGCAGCGATTGAAACGTGATTGCGTCCTCTATCAGCATATCCAGTACTGGGCCTGGCGGTCAGCAAAGGAGACACTACATGTGGCGTCGCTTGTCATCCTGCTTTCTGTAAAATTAAACAAGCACACGCGCCGGCCACAGACACCTGCTTGCGGCTGTGCGAGTGCCAGCGCCTGTGGAGCCTTCAAAGCACATAGCAAGCACATACACACACACGCACACAGCACTAACCAACCCAACCAACCCAACAAGCACCTGGTGTCAAACGCGCCGTCGTATCTCCGGAATGCGCCACGCGCCGCGGCCCCTGGCGCTGTTTGTGCTTTGGCCAAGTTGCTGCCCTGATTGCTGCGAGGCGCAGGTGATGGCTCACCACCGCCTCCACCGCCTGCTGCTGTTGCTGTTGCAGCTGTTGCGGTGGTGGTTGAGATCGTGGCATGGGTGTGTGTGGCTGCAGCAGCAGCAAGAGGTGCTGTGTCAATGCCTGCGGCCCTGAGCAGTTGGTCGTCTTCGTGCTCGGGCCGGTCCAAGGCGCCCGGGGCTTGCAGGGGTAGGCGCAAGCAGCTGAGCAACCTGTGTGTGTGTGTGAGTCCAGCATGTAGCGTGGTGGGAATTCGGGTGTGCTGGGACCATGCAGTGCTCATCACATGACCAAGAGCTCTTTTAAGGAAACAGAGGCAAACTCACAAAGACAGTTGTTTGAGCAAAGCCAAGCGCGCATCGACGCAGGGGTCGTGTAGCTGTGCAGGTGCCGATCCATGCCAGATCACAGCTTGGCTGGAAATTGGCAAATCCCAGAACTGCAAACACATACACACACGCGCACGCACACAAACGCACATTTATACACACATACGCGCGCGCACACACACACACATGCACACACAACACACACAGCCTCAACCTACATGTTGAGGACATCATAGTTGGGCTTCCAGCCCTTGGTGGCCATGTCTCGGTATGCAGCCACAGCACAGTTAGCCCATGTGGACACATCGTTGTCTTTGAGCAGCAAGCTGCGCGAGCCACGCGCGTGCACACTGGAGCCAAGCGCACGCAGTGCCTGCGTACAAGTAAGGCATGGAAAAGGCATACAAAAAAGCTTCCAGTCTTTGGTAGCCACGCATTCAATGCACAGCACAGTTGGCCCATGTGGACACGTTGATGTCTTTGAGCAGCAAGCTGTACAAGCCATGCATGTGAGCACTGGAGCCAAGCGCACGCAGTGCCTGCGTACAAGTAAGGCATGGAAAAGGCATACAAAAAAGCTTCCGGTCTTTGGTAGCCATGCATTCAATGCACAGCACAGTTGGCCCATGTGGACACGTTGATGTCTTTGAGCAGCAAGCTGTACAAGCCATGCATGTGAGCACTGGAGCCAAGCACACGCAGTGCCTGCGTACAAGGCATGGAGGATGCACACAAAATGTGGATGCGTGCATGATGGAGCTCAGAGCACGCAGTGCCTGTGTATGAGCAGGACACGAGAAGGATGAATGGATGCTGTGGGCAGCTTTTGTGATGGAGTATCATACACACACACACGCACGCACGCACGGACACACACACACACACCTGCTCAGCTTCCGCCATCAGCACAGGGCTGCGTGTGGACCTGCCTGTGCGCCATGGCGCCATTGCATTGTGTTCATGGCTCAGCACCTCTTCCCACACGCTGCGCTGCTGGTTGAGGCAACACTTGAGCAGCAGGTAGTACAGCGACTGCGCTAGCCTCTGCATACACAAAGCCGCACCAAAGCCAAGGCCATATTTGAGGAGCAGGCAACACAACACAGCGACTGCGCTAGACGCTGTGTACACATGGCTGGATCCAAAAGGCAAGGCAGCAATTAGAAGAGCAGGCTGTGCAGCAAATAGAGGAGCAGGTTGTGCCCCTGCATACAAGACGTGCACAAGTTGAGGAGCACTTGACCAACAGGTAGGTCATGCATTGACAGCGCTACCCCCTGCACGCACTTTGCACACAAACATGCAAGCACCTTCCCAAGCTGCCCACTGATCTGCAGGAGCTCACTTATCAGAGGCATCGTGTCCAGAAGCATGTTTTAAGCTTTGGAGCTGGATGTTGATCAAACCTGTCCCTGACAGGCATTGCTTTGCCAAGCATGCTGCAAAAACAGCCCTTTTGCCCTTGAGGTGCTCACCAGTTTTGCCAGGTGCTCACCAGTTTTACCTTTGAGGTGCTCACCAGTTCTAGAATGTGCACCTGCTTGCGAACCGCCAGGGTCTTTGTATGCTTCCATGCGACAAGTTCACATTGACATTGTGACCATGTGTGTGAGATTCAAAAAACTGAAGGTGAATTCAAAGGAACTCTGGAACCGGGAAGGTTGAGCGCTCAGTTGAAGGTGAGGTGGCAGGTTCAGGGACCCTGGTGCATCCTCTTCCAGCTGTGTCCTGGGCCCCATTTGGGACATACCCCTCGGTTGTTGTATTCCATCCTTGCCTCGCCGATCCTTAGGGGCTGAGCTAATTTTCTTTGTTTGCTTCTAATCTCTAACATGTCTCAAAGGACAAGCCCCTCATTCCAACTTCCAACCATCCAACTTCCACCTCCTTCCCACCTCAGCAGATACAGCCATGTAACCCTTTCCTTTTCAGCTCTTTCTTCCAACCCTTAGCTTGATTCATATTGGAAAACAGGGGTTAATGCCAGCTTGAGTCCCTGCCTGTGGATTTAACTGGACTCAGCGATCTAAATTTTGCACCAGGGGGGAGTGGATTGCGACAGATGGCAATTCTAGGTTGCAAGCCAGACGCCCTCACCCCTGACTCCCTCTTTCTATCGAGAGAAGGCATGTGGAATTTACCCACCAATTTGAAAAAATTGAAACTTGAGGTGCACTGACGTTGCTGCACCTCCTCATGCAGAACAGCTCTGCACTCTACCCACACACGCCAGCCTTTCCAGCAGCAGCAGCAGCAGCAGCAGCTTGGGCTAGTCTGGTGATCAGGTATTATAATGCCAGTTGCAGCCACCAGACTTTTGGATTTAAAAAAAGGCCTTGCCTCCAACAATCATTCATCCGTGAACTTGGAGCACGAGATGTTGCTCAGGCAGAGGGCAATTTGACTGAAAGCCTTCCTTCTGTGAACTCGGAGTGTAAGATGTTGATCAGGGGGAGGGTAAGGCCCGGAGCCTCCAGTGCTGAGAAGAGTGGCCAACTGACAGCAGGCATTTGCATTTGTATGAAGGGGTGCTGCAGCCATGCGTTGTGCTAGAATGCTTAAATCATTGCTGCGTCGTACAAGGCCTGGCGCCCAAAACGAGAGGCTAACAGACGGCGGACTGTGCCAGAGCATCACAGCGGAGGCTTGTCCTCCAAGCACACAATCCACTTTTGAGCGCTTTCTGTGGGACAAGCAGCCCTTGCGGATGGCCGATGGTGGGACCGATGGTGGGACAAGCAGCCCTTTCGGATGGCCGATGAGGCATTCTGTTTTGTGCCTTTTTCCTATGCCACATTTCCGGTGGTTGATCACCTGCTACCTCGTGGTCACCTGCTACACTCACATCCAGCACACACCAACCATTCCTGGTGACTGGTTATTTAATACACCCACACCCACACCAGCGCACGCCTCTCGCAGGACGGACAGCCGCTGGGCCTTTATAGTGCACTCATGGATGCTAAATTTCTTTAGGCTATATATGTCTTGAGGATAGGCTATATATATATATGTATGCTACAGGTACACCTGACATAGGACTGAATGGACGTGCACCCCTTGCAGGATGGGCAGCCACTCAGCCTCCTTGATGCACTCATGGACGCCAGAGTTCTTGATGGCACATCTTGCTCTCTTGATGACAAGCCACCACAATCACACCCCACTTCTGTCGTGATGGACGCGCACCTCTTGCAGGATGGGCAACCGCTTAGCCTTCATGATCTCATACACCTCAAATGCGAGGGCCCCTTGGTTTGTGCGTTGGCATGCGTTGAGCAGGATGCGGTAGGTGTTCATGTTGGGCTGCAGGTGGTTGTAACATAGTTGCAATGTGTGTGTATTGTGTGTATATATGGACACCTGCAAGTCTAAAATGCACACATTTTCCATGCTCAACCCATGGTCACTCCTCTCAGGCTCAGGACTACAACAACCACTATTGACCATGACACAAACCAGCAGCAACAGTATCACCAATTCAGGTCCACAACAATCACCACGCGCAAGCCCATGTATTGCTGCAAGCTCACGCACCAAGGGTTGCGCTGCAGCAACTACGCAACAGCCCGAATCAGAGATGCAGAGAAGCGCTGCATGCATGCGCCCATTGCTTTTCTACCCGCAAACAGCCATGGCACTCCCATAACATGCGTCACTCTAAACGGTTCATGTTCAAATGCACCTCATTTTAGATGGCTGGTGTCCAAATGCTCTTCATTCCAGACAATTTCGAGTCCAAATGCACTTCATTTTAGCCGGTTTCATGCCCAAATGCACTCCATTCCAGACGGCTTCATACATACAAACGCATTCGGAACATTACAGCTGAGCAGCAGGCGTACCTGTAGCTTTGCGTGCTGCGTCATGTCAGTGAGGAGGCGGACCACATCCCCCAGGCGCAGCTCCCCCGCGTACCAGTCCATGAGGTTGTTGAAGAGACTGAGGGCGGGGTAGATGCCCTGCAGGGGAGCAGGTAGGCAAGTGGACGAAAAAGCATTGGGCTCATTCCTGGGCACCATCTTCTCGCGCTCACATACACACACAAAGGCACCATAGAGGCACACAGGTCATACACTTTCTGTGCTAGGTGGAAGTGGCGGTCCTTGATGCAGGCCAGGATGAGGCCGCTTCATACACACACACACACACACCTTGTCGGCGCACAGGTCGTACACCTTCCGTGCCAGGTGGAAGCGGCGGTCCTTGATGCAGGCCAGGATGAGGCCACTGCACACCGTGGAGCCGGGAATGATGCCCTCGGCTTGCACATCAGACAGCATCTCAAATGCCAGGTCCAGACGTCCTGAGACATGGTTCAGTGGATTGCAGAAGCCAAGTACATCACCAATGCCCAACATCGATATCAGCCGCTTTGGCAGCGACGACGGCATGCACTTACAGAGAACCCACTGTGAAGAAGTCTAAAAGAGGGAGAGAGGGTGGGGATCAGATGGCAGAAGATCCCGTGGCCTGATTGATTGCTAGTGTTCACCGGTCCATCAACAGGCGTATTTGTATGGCCCACCACCTGCTAGTCCACCCACCAAGCGCTGCTGGGCCACAGGCTTGGTGCAGCAGGTGAGAGCTCGCAAAGCAGAGACCCTGTCGATCCACACACAGGCGCCAAAGGCTATAAAGGCAGCAGCAGCGGCAGCAGCAAACGCCCAAAACAGAGCGCGCTCTGATTCTTGCTCACCTGCTGCGCCTGCCGTGGCGATGAGGGCAGCAAAAAACTTTTTGTCTGGCTGTATGTTGTTATGCTGCATGTGGGCGTAGATCTTGAGCGCGGTGTCCAGGTCGACAGAGCCCCGCAGCTTGCACGCAGACACAGCTTGTGTGTAGAGCTCCACGCTCTTCTCAAAGCCCTGCGCGAGGTATTACAGTATCGTCCATGCCTTTTGCTTTGTCATCATGGCCATGTCAGACGCACAGACACGGCTAGCGCGCGTGGTCAGCACTCTTCTCAAAGGTCTGCAGGAGGCAGGACAGTATCGCCCATGCCTTTTGTTTTGTCATCATGGCCATGTCAGACGCACAGGCGCGGCTAGAATTTATGCCTCAATGCCCCCCATCAAAGCTTTGCAAGGGACGGGAGCGGAGACAGCCTCCATTCTGTACATTCACTGCTGCTGCAGAGAGCTAGAATTTAATTGATTAGCATCACAGAGCTCTGCATTTATTGGCGCAACCCAGTGCTGCAAAGAGCCACAATGCTTCATACCAACTTTCAAACCTGCTCAGGGGCAGGAGAGGAGGAAGCATCAATCCTGTGTGTCACATTGCTAGCTTTGGAATGTACAATCACAAACCAGCTTCCGGACATAATCTGGCAGCTAGCACATCAGGACCAACCGGGACCAACTGACCCGTGGGCAGCACCATGCTCATCTTGAAGCCCAGCAAAGGAGGTAAGGAAGGAAGTGCGATGGGTGCCACACTTTTGCAAATGTTTTGGCCCCAATTGCACAGGCTTTGCACCTGATTCAGGGTACCAACAAACGGGCATCACACAGCACAAAGCACTTGATTCATGGTACCAACAAATGGGCACCACACAGCCCAATGCCCTTGATTCAGGGTGCACTAGCAAATGGGCACCACACAGCTCACAGCCCTTGATTCAGGGTGCACTAGCAAATGGGCACCACACAGCCCACAGCCCTTGATTCAGGGTGCACTAGCAAATGGGCACCACACAGCCCACAGCCCTTCAAGGCAGCACACACGCTTCCAATAAAGAGCCCAAGGACGCGGCACCTGCCGCCACTCACCTCTGAGAGCACGCGGTTGAACACCTTGAGCGCTAGGTCAGCATTGCCGGCCAGAACGCAGGCCTCCACGAGGGAGCCCAGGGAGATGACATCTGGCGCCACACTATGTTGCTGCATGAGGTCCAGAATCTCAAAGCCACGCCGCAACTGGCCGCACCGCCCCGCGCACGTGAGCACCGCATTCCATGGCGCCTGCATGTGTGTGTGTGTGTGTGTGTGTGTGTGTGTGTGTGTGTGTGCATGCATGTGTGCATGGATTGAAGTGATGCAAGTGATTGTGTGTGTGTGTGTCACGCATGTTCTCTACATGCTTGTGAGGGGAGGCTTGAATGGGGAGGAAGGGGAAGAGTTGGAAGGAAAGTGACGCACATCCTTCATGAACCGCCATGGTGCGTATTGCAGTTTGATGACCATTCGGTTGTCAAATGTTCGATACGCCATGGTGCCCTGGAAAGCCCCCGGCCTCAGCTCACCTCATCCAGAGCCACGCCTACTTGTCTGCTTGCATCTCACGATATCATGGGCATGCTCGCATTGCTTCCTTGTCTCATGCTGAGCAATGCCATGATTCTTTGCCTCCATCAGGACACCTTAGGTACGCTCTGGCAGGACTGTGTCTGGGGAATTCAAGCATGAGGCACTGTTGCCCTGGGAACCCTTCATCCCCCTTGAGTGCGACCGCTCCCTGCCCCTGCTCACCTCATTCAGAGACACGCCGGAGTTCTCTGCCTCCATCAGGATGCCGTAGGCACGCTCTAGCAGGACGTACTGGTCTTTCCGCTCATGTGCGACCTGTGCACACAGGTGGTGTGTGTGTGTGTGTGTGTGTGTGTGTGTGTGTGTAAAAGCATAACATGCATCGAAAGGATGACAGTCCAGCACGTGCACCACTGGGGCCCACTGACCCTGCATCGCTCTCTTTAGGACCATCCCGGTGCCTTGATTCACCTGCCTCGGCAACCCATTCCTTTCCTTTTTTAGGCAGGCTATCCCAATGCCTACAAACACCTTAATGCCCCCATTCTCTTGCCTAGGCCACACAGCAACTGCCTGCCTGCCTGCCTGCCTGCCTGTCTGTCTTTGTGCCTGTCTGCATGTTAGACCAGCCTGAAGCCAAGTTCACTTCCCAAGCCTGCACTCCCTTCCCAAGCCAACCCAGTTGCCTGCTCTCAGATGCTTGCTTAGCTCAGATGCTTGCTTTGCCTCAGCATCAAGCTCGCAGGCCGGAGTGCAGAGCACACACTTGCCAGGCCAACGCAGTTGCCGGTTGTAATGCTTGCCTTGCCTTCACGACAACAAGCATGCAGGCCGGAGTGCAGAGCATGGGTGTTTGCATGCGCAAGCTCTTGCGATATGAGGTAGAGCCACGCAGTCTACAAAGAGCCCACCCTCAGCTACAATGATGGCATAGGACAAAATGAGCTATCAGCACACACAGCAAGCGTGCACGCTCTCCGTGAGCTCCCGGTGCATGGCCTCTCCAAACGCTGCCATCAGCACGCAGCAGGCAAGTGCACGCTCACGATGTGCTTCATTCATGGCATAGGACAAAAAGAGCCATCCGCACACAGAGTCAGCTTGCACGCTCACCGTGAGCTCCCGGTGCATGGCCTCCCCAAACGCTGCTATCAGCACGCAGTACACATGGGCGTCCAGGTTCATGCGCTTCCGCTTCATGGACAGGAACACGCTGTAGGCCTTGTCTGCATTGCCTGCTGACTTGCACACTGCATGCACGGCAGCACGGTGGTGAGGAGTCAGGGGCACCCCATGCAGGATTTGAGCGTGCACCGATGCAGGTGCATGCAAACATGCATGTATGAAGGTCCTGCACAGCGATTGAGGAGCCTGGGTCGAAGGCCTTGCCTGCGTCGCCTCTGCTGATTTGCGCGCTGTGCATGCACAGCAGTGCGCCATTGAGAAGTCAGGTCAATGGCCAGGAGCAAACCCCCTCCAGGCATGAGTGGAGTGCGCACTGATGCAGGTGTTTGTGTGTGTGTGTGTGTGTGTGTGTGTGTGTGTGTGTGTGTGTGTGTGTGTGAACATGTGCGCTGGCTAAGCAAGAGGGTAAGGAGTCAGGGTCGATGGCAAGGAGCGCCCCATGCATGAGAGGAGTGTGCACTGATGCAGGTGACCCGGAGGCAAGCTCAATGGTTGAGCACCATGGTTGTGGAGTCAGGGTCAGACACCAGGAGTGCCCCAGTGAGCATAGGTGGGAGGGCGCATTGCTGTCGGTGAGCACGAACGCGGTCTTGCTTGATCTTGAATGTGAGAGAGTGTGCACTCATGTTAGTGTGCATGCACGTGGTCTTGTTTAATCATTGATGTGGGAGGATGCAGTCATTGGGAGCCTGGCTGACCACGCCTTGTCATTGATGTGGGAGGATGCAGTCTTTGGGAGGATACAGTCTTTGGGAGCCTGGCTGACCACGCCTTGTTGAGCAAGTCTTCCTGCGTGGCGCACTACTGTCATGCATGGCGTGGCTCAAGTTGCTGCAGCCAGCAGCGACAGCAGAACTGTGGCCATTTGGGCAGGGCTGTTCAGCACTGCTAAACATGCATGGGAACGCATGGACATGCGCATAACCATACAAGCACACATACATGACCACATGACCATACAAGCACACATACATGACCACATGACCATACAAGCACACATACATGACCACATGACCATACAAGCACACATGACACCTTCTGTACATGGTCAGCACACGCCCCCATGACCTCACACCCCCAATCTGCACCTGTCACGTAGGTGGTCATCACCCGCAGGTCTGGCTACCGTCTCATGCTGGGCAAGGCACGCTCCGCCATGCCATCTTCTTGCACACCCCATGATCTCACGCTCCCAAACCATTCGCACCTTTGATGTAGGTGGTCATCATCTGCAGATCTGGCCGCCGCCTCATGCTGGACAGGGTGCGCTCCGCCATGTCAAACAGCGCTGTGCCGGTGGCGAGGTCGCGCGCCTCCGCGCACACATCCAGCGCCATGGTGAAGCTCTTGGTGAAGCAGAACTCAGGGGGCAGCACGCGCAGCAGGTTGAAGGCCTGGCGGGAGGCCTTGAGCGTGCGCGCGTGCTCCATGAACGGCTTGTGCTGCAGTCTGCGGAGTGTGCGTTCAAAAGCATGGGTTGAGGAGCGAGTGGGACAGGGGGATGAAGGGCTTGCCCAGGTGTGCCCAGTGAAAAGCACGGGTGGAGGAGCAAGTGGGACAGGGTCATGAGGAACTTGCACTGCTTTGTGTACAAGCCTTCCTAACATACATGATTGCAGATAGTATATCTTGGTTAAAATCTAATTATTTACAGGAAACATGTACAAGCGTAAGAATTGCACATGCTCTAAGGATATGATACTGTGCTTTGCGGCTCTTGAAAGCCTTGCGGAAAGTTTTGAGGTTGCGTGTGCGTGTGTGTGTGCCTGCACGATAACTTGTACTGCAGCTTAATGGTGACAGCAGGCAGGATTGCACGTTTGTGGGCTACGGCCGTGGTGCACACACAGGTTCAAATGCATGCGCGCACACGCATGCACACACACACACGCACACGCACACACACATACACACACGCGCACGCACACATACACACACATGTCCGCACAGGCACGCACGCACGCACACGCACACACACACACAAGCGCGCGCATGCACCATGCATGGCTTGTGCAGCAGCCGGCAGGCAAACATTTGCAAAAATTTCCAAGAGAATTATGCAAAGTATCAGTTCAGTTTTAAGTCCAGAAAGTTTCACTCGTTCGAATGATGAGAATGCACACGAGCAGAGGAGCAGAGCTTACAGGGGCATAGGCGAAGGTGTGCAGGCTTGTCTGTTGCGTGGGGCCCCAAGCAAGGAGGAGCACATGCTTGAAAAAAGGGTGTACAGGCATGAGCATGTACTTGGCATCTGGGTCCTCAAGCCTGCCAGGAGGCTAGCTACCAGGCGTCCAACCGGAGGCCTTATGCCACAGAATCTCTGAGAATCTGAGCCCCTGTGCTCAAGCCCGCTGGTCCCTAGCTAGCAGCAGTCAGCAGCAGCAGTTGCTGCTGGGGCGTGCCTTTTTGTGTGGGGTGACAGAGAATCTCACAGATGCAAAGAAGCCAGTTTGACAAATGATGTGTGGCCGGGGTGTAAGGAGTCCAGTTTGACAAATGAGGGTGTGGCAGGGGTTGAAGAAATTGGTTGGACACATGCGTGTGTGGCAGGGGTGTAAAGGATCCAGATGGACAAATGCACTGTGATGGGTGTCAAGGGCGCTCATGTAGTTGGCATGATGTGTGCAGCACTGCCTCAGCACTCTAAGCAAACGACACAGAGCTCTGAGCACAGGTATAGTTGGCATGATACGTGCAGCACTGCCTCAGCACTCTAAGCGAACGACACAGGGCTCTGAGCACAAGTGTAGTTGGCATGATGCGTGCAGCACTGCCTCAGCACTCTAGGCAAACGACACAGGGCTCTGAGCACTGTGGGCCCTCCTCATGCAGTTGACAACATGTTCGCAGCAGTGCCTCAGCACTCTGCACATGGCACAGGCCCAGGGCTGAGTGCGAAATGAAAATAATCCCAGATGCACCTGCAGCGTGCTCTGTGAACTCTTTGGTCGCTCAGGAGGACGAATTTTTGAAGCAGCACATTTTGCATGCATGAAAACGCAGGCCCGCATGAAGTGCAGACTCTATATGGGTGCGTGCATGCGTGCCTCTGTATGTGTGTGTGTCACAGCTTCAAAGCACCAATGGGCCTATGCATTTGCTCATGCGAAGGGAGAGAAACACTGCGAGGGGGAGAAGGCACATGAGGCCTTCAGGGCGCTCACCATGCAAGGAGACAAGTGTGTGTGTGTGTGTGTGTGTGTGTGTGTGTGTGTGTGTGTGTGTGCATATGAATGTGTTTGTGTGAACGTGTTTTTGCACACGTGCGCGTGTATTCAACCCAAACAATTGCCAACCACACTCCCTAATCTCCAGCAGCTTGCTCATTTTCCCAAAATGCTATTTTTGCAATGATTTGATGCTCTTTTCATGAAAATTTGGCTGTGACATGTTTGTAAAGCATGCACATTTACTTCACTTTCGTCCCAAGGCTTGCAAGGCGCGTGGGTGTGGTCACCAGTAAAGTATTCCACCCCAAATCCTTCACTCTCTACAGTTTTTGAACCAGAGGCGGGAGCAGGTTGATTCATGGCAGGTCAGCTATGGGCATGCCTGTGAACATGGGCACAGCATGCCTGTATACACCTTCTGGCAAAACCGAACCCAACCCGCGCAAGCTTGGCATGCCAAGCATTGTGGGTTGGGTTGACCTCCAACGCTTTGACTGGCAAGCAATCCCAGGTGCGTATGGAGAGGACCCAACTGTCATTAGACACATTCAGAGGCACACAGGTGTGTCCTGTCAAGGGCATGCCAGTGCGTATGCAGTGCTCATGCAGGTTGCACTAGTCAATGGGCTCCGGGAGCAGCCACATGCGCACACTCACAGTTCCAGCACTTGCATCCTGTTCTTGGTGACAATGTAGGTCACGGCCTTGACTGTCTCCTCCAGCTGTTGCGACTCTATCAGAGTATTGATAGCCTGGTTCACAGCATAGGGGTCCTCGTGGTCAAGCACACCGGGCTGCAGTGCCGGGCGTTGAGGGGGGGGAGGGGCTCCAGAAAACCAGCTGCTCAGACACTGGGTAGCAACTGCATCCAGCTGGCTGTCTGACAAACTGGCTCCCTTGTTCTGGCCTTGAGACTGGGAGGCAGGGTGGTCTGCAGGGAGGCTGGGGGCTGCCTGTTGACGTGCCTGAAGTGAAGCCTGCAAGTGCTGCTGCCGCTGCTCACTCCCATTAGCAAGCCTCTGCAAGCCCGGGCTGACGGGGCTGGGGCTGGGGCTGGGGCTGCGCTCCTGCTGCTGCTGCTGTTGCTGCTGCTGTTGCTGGGAAGGCGCGCCCTGCCGTTCTTGGGTCCACCGCCGCGTGCCGGGAGGTAAATAGGTATCTGGGAAGTCGATGTTCGATTGCTGAGAGGACCGCACGGTTGAAGGGAGGCACGGGAGGGTCCACGCACGCCTGCTTCCGACGAATTGGCAACTGACGGGAAAAAAGGCCGACGGGGCCGGTGGCGGAGGCAAAATCTAAGTACTGTGCACTAATCATCTCTGTGAGCTGTATACAAGCAGTACGAGCTATATACAAGCAGTCAGGGAAGGCACGCTCGTGCCTGCAGCTCTCAAGGCACAACCTCGTGCAAGCCCACCTTTTGCCCTGCGCGTGCGCTCCTCCAAAGGCGGAGAAGGAAGGAAGAGGCAGCATTGCAAGCAATGCTACCCCAACTGGCCCGATGCGGACTGGTTAGCTTAGCACGCACCCGTACAGCACTTGGCACGAGATGGCTGCGCTCCTCTGCTTGGTCAGCAACAGCATTCGCATTGGGGCATTTTAATACATGTTGTTTGTTCACGCATCCGTCTCGTTCCCTCTGGATCACTGTGGATCCACACTGTTGACTCCCATGATATCCAAAATATTAATGCATTGGGACTCGTGCATTTTGCAATTAGATTTTAGGTCCATGAGTCTAGAAGACAGTTAGGCTGGTTGGTCTCCTTGCTCTGCATCAAAATGTAGAGCAGCAGGTTGTCATGTCATCATCAGCAGACCTGCAGCGGCGCTCCCTCCTCAAGCAGCTAGCAGACAGGAATGCCCAACAACAGCAGCAGCAACAGCAGGCGCACCACCGAGTCCTCCTGCCCCCAGATGAGACCCCATTGCATTCCAATCAGCTCCCACCGACCATCAGCTCGCTCCAAGGCGTGGAGAAAGACCTGGAGTACTTCCAAAACCACGACATCATCAAAGGCATTCTGGATCATGGGCGCCACATCTCGGACTTTGCCCGTGGGATAGATGAGGAGCTACAGCAAACGGAAAGGGAGAGTGTGCAGGTGGCTCCATGTCGGTGTGCGCATGTCCCATGTTCTTTAATATGCATATGTGAATGGATGTGCGCGGTGATCGTGTGTGCGTGTGTGTGTGTGTGTGTGTGTGTGTGTGTGTGTGTGTGCGTGCGTGTGTGTGTGTGTGTGTGTGTGTGTGTGTGTGTGTGTGTGTGTGTGTGTGTGTGTGCGTGTGTGTGTGTGTGTGCGTGCGTGCGTGCGTGCGTGTGTGTGTGTGTGTGTGTGTGTGTGTGTGTGTGTGTGCGTGTGTGTATGTGTGTGTGAGCGTCCGTGCGCGCGTGTGTGGTGCGTGTGTGTTTGTGTGTAGTTGTGTGTATGTGCGAGTGTTCGAGTGTGTGTGTGTGTGTGTGCGCGTGTGCGCATGTGTATGGTGCGTGTGGTCGTAGTTGTGTGTGGTGCGTGTATGTGTGTAGTTGTGCGCGTGTGTGTAATTGCGCGTGCGCGCGCGCGCGCGTGTGTGTGTGTGTGTGTGTGTGTGTGTGTGTGTGTGTGTGTGTGTGTGTGTGTGTGTGTGTGTGTGCGTGCGTGTGTGCACGCGCGCGCATGCTTGCTTGGTTCTCAATTTAGATGAGTAGTACATTTATCCTTTCATTTTATTCATGGTGTGAAGAAGCAGAACTGAGGGATGCTCCCCTAAGCAATCAGGCAAACTTGCAAATTTGCCTCTATTGTTCACGCCCTGACATGCAAATGCATGTGTGATATAGCGCACAGGAGTGTGTGCATGTGCCTGCACACAAGTGCAGCAAATGGGTGGTTCGGCCTCACTAAGTATGCCAATGCAACTGTCCTTGCATCCCCCCAGGACTACTTATCCGAGAGCGACAGCATGGTGGCACTGCACGACCAGGTGGGTCATTGCACGTACCAGAGGGCTGGCGATTGAGAAGTATCTGTTCAGTCTGCCCTTGGTTCCTGCCATTCTTCCAGAAACAGCTAATGGTCCTAGTTTTCTCTGGTTTCATCGTCACAAAGTATTTGTACGAGGCCAAGCAGAGGCTGTCCGTGCTCCCCCTTAAAGTTGGAGAAAAGGGAAGAGCCTTCCTTGCTGCTTTTGATGGTCATCAGAAACATTTACTTGTAGGAAAGTCTTGCCCCAAGGCCAAAGGCTTCTCTGCACTGTGCAGTCTGGGCTTGTGCTGAAAGCACTTCAATGGACATCAAGATCGTGCAATCTTGGCATCGGCAAGTACCATTGTTGGGAGAAGGAATGTGCATCTAAGCAGCATCTAAGCACGATACGGATTTGGCAGTACTCATAAGACACCAGCCACCAGCTTTGCAACTGCTATGAACGCAGAGGCATGGGTGCTGGCAACGGAGAGTTCACGTCAGTGCATACATGCGTGAGCGCTGGCGTGTGAGCACGCATGCATGCACACACACACATACACACACCTGCTGGCCGGTTGTTTCCAGATCAAAGGCTGTGAGGGCATCCTGGGGGGCATGGAGGGCTTGCTGGGTACATTCCAGTCGGACCTGGGGCGTGTGGGCGAGGAGATCCGGAACCTGCAGGTGAGCAAAGCAATTGTGGTGGGCTGTTCAGTGTTGGAGTGCTGTCCGGTGGTTGTGAGCCCAGTTTGCTGGGCAAAGCAATTCTTGAGGGCTGCTAAGCACTGGGAAGGCCTGCTTCTGTGTGGCTGCTCTGACCTAGAAAGACTCTTTTGTTAACAGGGTGTAAGGAGACCTGACACGTGCAGGTCAGTGGGATCTGCGTTGTTTGGTCACCCCAAACAAACGCCACCCAACCACCTTGCTGCATGTGTCAAGGGTGGCTGGAGGTTACAGGCTTGGCTGGCATGTCCAGCATGGTTGAAGGAAGAACCAAACAGGAATGCCAAGGGGGCTGGAATGGTTGAGAGAGCTCGCTGTTGTACACCGCAACGCACGGCTCCTCAGGCTTTTGTTTTCCGGGTTGCAAGTGCGCACCTGCTCCTTTGGCTCGCATGAGCCATGACGTATGGGAGGGCTGGGTCTGAGCCTGCCATGGATGCCACAGAGGAATGGTCCAATTGAGGAATCTTGGGTGCAAGTACCCACCTGCTATTTTGGCTTGCATGAGCCATGACATGGGAGGGCTGGATCTGAGCTTACCATGAATGCCACAGATAAAGTGCCACCAGTTTGCGATGCCTCGCCATTGTGACACTGTCTGTGGCAGTCCCCCCTTCGTTCTCTCTCTCTCTCTCTCACACACACACACATACACACAAACAAAATTATGCCCATTGCTACAAAAATTGGGCAATGCATGTATGCTGTCCTTCCCTGTTTGTTCTCAATCGGTGCTTGGGAGCATCGTGCCTATGTGTCTTGCAAAACCCCTTCCTGCCGTGTCATCCTTGCGCTGTGCGCTCCCTTGCTTTGTGGTGTGATTCTATACCTTGATTGCAGCACAACTCGTGGCCATCAGGTTGGTCGGCAGGCAAACCTTGGTGAAGCAGCACCTGGGTAGAGGCCTATGCTGCTTACCCCTTCTACTTTCCCTTTTTATTCACACGTCTTGGCCATTGTGCATGCCCGCTCTATGGCACTCCCTGGCCTCCTAGTGTGCTTGGTGCCCTCCTGGTGCCCTCAGGTCTTGGTGCCCTCTGCAGGTCTTGGTGCCCTCAGATCCAGTTTGATGCAGGGAAGGTTCCCCTGCCTACACAGTACTCCTTTCCTTTTTTTCATTGCCCTCAAATCCAGTCGCTGCTCACAGCTCATGAGCATCAAGCTGTCGTGTCTTTTGTCATGCCTTCTGTCAAGCTAATGAATGGCAGGTTGTCCAGCTGGCCACGTCTTAGTCATGTCTTTGTCAAGCTGTTTATGTGGCTTTGCCTACTTGTGTGCTCGGTGTCCTCAGATCCAGTCGCAGCTCATGAGCATCAAGCTCGTCAGCAGGCGCACCCTTGAACAACACCTAGGATCCTTTATTGAGCACCTGACGGTGCCCGAATCTATGGTGGCGACCATCCTTGATGGCCAGGTAAGGGCTGAAACATCTATCCTGCGCGTGTGTGCGCTGCTGCATGTGAGAGCACCTGATGGTGCCCAAAACTTGGTAGCAGCCAAGGCTCCTTTTGATGGCCAGGTAAGAGCTGAAACATCTATCCTGCGCATGTGTGTGCTGTTGCATTTGAGAGTACCTGGGCTGAAATACCTATCCTGCGCGCGCGTTTTAGAGCACCTGGCAGTGCCAAAACCTGTGGTAGCCACCATTCTTGGTGGCCTGGTACAAGCTGTACTACCTGCCCCAGGCATGTGTGTGCTGCCACATTAGAAGGCACTTATGTCTGAATCTATGGAGGCGGCCATCCTTGGCCAGGTGTGACAGATGTTTTGGCTTCACGACTACTCAGTGATTCCTAGTGGTGTGAGAGTGAGGCTTGCTTGTCTCGTGCCTTGATACCCCTTGACTACCCTGTGATTCCTCGTGGTGCAAGAGTGCCTTGACGCTTCCTTGGCTACTCAATGGTAGCTAGTGGTGTAAGAGCGGCTTGCTAGCCTCATGCCTTGATACCTCCTTGGCTACTCTTGTAATTCCTAGTGGTGTCTAAGAAAGAAGGTGGCTGGCTTGTCTCTTGCATTGACCCCTCTTTGACTCCTCTGTGATTCCTTGTGCTGTGAGGTTGGCTTGCTTATCTTGTGATGCCTCTTTGGCTACCCTGTTACCTCTCATGGTGTGAGATTGCCTTGACGCCTCCTTGGCTACTCTGTATAAGCTAGTGGTGTGAGAGAGTGGCTTGCTTGTCTCTTGCATGTAAATCACTGTGGATGCCTGCTTGGCTTTAAAAGCATAGGTCCACACTGTAAATGCTGGTGTCTTGTAGCAGTGAGCATTCCTTAGAGCACTATTGTGTGACCCATGTGGCACACTCCCTGGCCCCTTAACAGCTGTGAGCTTTCCCTATAATTTCAGTGAATATCACACTCACTGCAGAGTGTATATAGTATTGACTGAGGGTGTATATCCTCACTGTAGATTTAGTGTGCATTCACATGTGGTTGTGAATGTACACTACCACACATCCTCGTAGTGTACATTCAGGGAGCACCATTGCAACCTTGACCGTGTACAGATCACCGCCCCCCCCCTGAGCTGCTGGTGTGCTTGTACAGAGTGTGTGCTCAGATGAAAGGGGCTTGAGTAAGAGCTGCAGGTATGCTTGAACCAAGTGTGTTCAGATGATGGGGGCGATCCACGAGCTCTGCAGGTGGATGAGGATTTTTACATGCAGAAAATGTGGTTGTGATGGGTGCGTATTGAGATAATGGGGTCTTGCGTTTGAGCTCTGCAGGTGGATGAGGAATTCTACAAGCAGCTGCATGAGCTGGACCAGAAGCTGACGTTTGTGTTTGGAGATAAGGTCGCGCGCGCGTCGGAGGCGACACATGCACTGCAGGGGGCGCTGGAGAAGCTGCGCATCAAGGCGCTGATCAAGGTGTGTGTGTGTGTGTGTGTGTGTGTGTGTGTGCATGTGGTGCAGTTGTTTGTCCACTCACAAGCGTGTGAAACGCGTGGTTGATAGCCTTGGGGGTGTGAGCATATGTGTTAATGCGCTTTTGGTTGCGCAATGGTGTGTGCAATTGCATTCTTGAGTGCATGTCTTTTTTTCCAATTACTTAGGTAGGAAACTGACCTGAGTGAAACTAGGCCCTAATTCAGCCCTAATTCAGGCCTTGTGCTAGGTACTAGGCTTTTTAAGAACAAGTATAAAAAGTCACATACCATACTGACACGTACTCATTTCGCACCCCATAAAAAACTAACTAGTTGAGCAATTCGGCAGTGAAACCGCACCCCCTTCAGTGAAAAGTAGTTTGCAATCCGCACAAATGCCGCGGGGGCAAGCAGCTTCTGCTCTGCCGTCATGTTTTTACTTAAGAGACTTGTGAGAGACTTATGAGAGAGCAATGGTGCTTGCTGTGTAGTTCCTGCGTAAGCATTTATGCTTCCAGGTAAGCCAACTTCTTGACAACAGCAAGCCTACTGTAACCAAGGAAGCCATGCATACCAATTATCCATCCTCTGGACCAGAAGAATACTTTTGTCACTCACACCCCCAAACGGATGAAAATTATTTGTATTTTATGTGTCCGCACGAATTGTATTTTATATATCCGCTCTTTCAAAAATAATTGTTTTTTTAGGTGCAAAATGTATCTGCACCCATCAAAAACATTCTTTTTGCGGTGTGATATAACGTCAATAAGGTACACAATCGCCCTGTGTTCATGCCTCAGCTTGTTATAGGACAGCAGCAAGCGTCTTGCATTCATGTCAGTCATCTTTTTGGTCATCTCAATTCCCCGCAAGCCTGCAGCAAGCGTTTTGTGTGCATCTCAAGCGCCCTGCGTTCACCTCAAGATCAACAGGTCTGCAGCAAAGCCATGCAGCCCTTCATGCTGACCCATGTTTCGTGCCACATCCACTGGCCATCCTGTCCCTGGTTTGTGCTTTTGCTGCACAAGTCAACAAGTGGTATCTCAGGATGCCTCCATTGCTTTGCAAGTCCGCGATTTCATGCTGCACAGAGTGCTCATGCTGTGTCGCCTCAAGTGCTTTCCTGTCGTGCCTCCATTGCTTTGCAAGTCCGCAATTTCATGCTGCACTGGGAGCTCATGCTGCGTCGCCCCAAGTGGCATCTCAGGATGCCTCCATTGCTTTGCAAGTCCGCGATTTCATGCTGCACTGGGTGCTCATGCTGTGTCGCCCCAAGTGCTTTCCTGTCGTGCCTCCTTTGTTTTGCAAGTCTGCAATTTCATGCTGCACAGGGTGCTCATGCTGCGTCATCCCAACACAAAAATTCAGCTCATCCATCATCTTGCAGGTCCGCGATTTCTTGCTGCACAAGGTGCTCATGCTACGTCGCCCCAAGACAAACATTCAGATCATCCAGCAGACCAGCCTGCTGAAGAACAAGAAGTTCCTGCACTTCCTCAAGCAGCACGGCCATGACCTGTACAAGGAGGTGAGTGTGTTCCCAAGCAGCGGGCTACAGAACAGTGTGTGTTTGCTGATCCACATGCAAAGCAGGCGCAGCTTGTCTTCTATACAGAATGTGAATGTCGTGCTTGATGCTTTATTTGTCTGTTGCAAGGACGAAACAAGGTGTGTGTGGATGAAGATTTACATTGGACAGGGAGGTGGTGTGTGAGCGGTCTTTCAAAGCTAGCGTGCTCATCCCTGAACCTGGCAGCAGGCATTCAAACACACAGCTGCAGTCTTTCTCTTGGATTCTGGGTTTCTTCGAGGGTTGGCATGCCAATCTTTACAGCGTCAGCACAGTCTGAAGAGTGCACTGTTGAACTGACATCAGGTTCCAGAATCTTTTTGTTATTGTTATTCCTAAGGCAGCAGAACAGCATGGACAGGTACATGCCCATGAAATTCCAAAAAGTGAGCTCAGAAAAAATGAAGGATGAAAAGGTCAGGGACAGGTGCAGGATGCTGATCAAAGGCGCTCGCAGCAAACCATTTGAGCGTTTTTGAATCGATGAATTGTAAATATACCAAGTGTGGTGACTGAAATTCCTATTTATGCCTTCAAGCTTGCCACCAGGCTTTATGAACTGTCCATAAAATGTCTCTGTTGAGCAGACCTGCTGCAAAATCATTACTGTCCACCCATCTATGTGCACCACTGACTCCCTCATCTGTGCAGATCCGCCGAGAATACGCTCACACGCTCTCCACCATCTACGCATCCCACTTCCGCACCTACCTGAACTCAATGGAGAAAATGCAGTCAGCAGCTGCGCTCCAGGTGCGTGCGTGCGTGCATGAGGGTGTGGATGTGAGTGGGTGAATGAGACCTCCAGGTGCACATGTGCATATGTGTGTGTGGATGGGGAAGGTGTAGTCGGCAGCCGTGCTCTAGGTGTATGTTTGTAGGGGATGTCCGTGAGTGCGTGCCTCTGTGTGCTTTCTGGTGTGAGTGTGCGGGCATGTGGTGTATGTGTGTGTGAGGTGTGTGTGTGTGTGTGTGTGTGTGCATGCATGTGTGTGTATTCCTTACCATCCACAATTCAACGCACCAGCCTCTAATTTTCAACTTACAGACACTCGTGTGCCTCTGCAGGGTGATATGCTGGGCAGCACCACTGAGCATAGCAGCACGGCCTCCAGCATGCTGTCCCTTATCACTTCTGGGACCACAGGCAGGGGAGCAACAGGCAGCAGACCAACCACGGTGAGAGAATGCATAGCCATTAGGGTGCAACAGGCACACACACACAGGCTCACACAAGCGCAGGGACGCAAGACAGTGAGGGAGTGCACAGCCCTTGGGGTGCAACAGACACTCACACAGGCAGACATGGCTGTTGGGGCGTACACAGGCGCTCATAGCCGTATGAGCGTGACAGGCAGCAGGCCAACCACGTTGAGGGAGCACATAGCCATAGAGCGCACACAGGCACACTCACAGGCACAATCACAGGCGCACAGCACAAACTATAGGGGCGCACACAAAGGCAGACATGACCATTGGGACGCCCCACATAGCCATAGGGGCGTACACAGACATACATAGCCATAAGGGTGCAACAGGCAGCAGGCCAACCACAGTGAGGGAGCGCAAAGCCATCAGAGGGGGCTTGGCATGGCCGGTTGAGGGGGCTGAGTGGCTGCTTGAGGGAGCGCATAGCCATGGGGGCGCATCAGACACACTCACATACTTCACCAACATAGTGGAACGTGCACAGCCAAATGTCCCATGATTACACAAACTTGAGCATGCATTTACTCTCACTTACTCTCAGCAACCTTGTGTGGGATTGCAGGAGCAACTAGGCCCCCCTGTAGTTGTCCCCCACATCCCAACCCAGACCCCCAAAATGCATTGCACCTGCAGGAGCATGTGTTCGCTCTGGGCAATCGCGTGGAGGTGCTGGAGCAGCTAGACGCCCCTGCGGTTGTGCCCCACATGGCAGATGCGCAGGGCAGGCGTTTCTTGTATGAAGCCATTTTCAGGTGGGTTCACTAGTCCATGCACAGTCCTGCACGTGTGAAACCGAGGACATGATCTCATGCCCTTGGAGTGAGGAGCCGTACACCCACATACCGAAATGTGCGCAAACCAATCTCCTTTGGCCTCACAAACTCAAACGTGCACGTGCGCACACACACATACACACACGCACGGACACACACACACACACGGACACACACACACACGCACACACATACACTCACGCACACACATACACACACGCACACACATACGCACACACGCACACACACACACATACACACGCATACACACACATTAAACATACACAGCCTTATGCACGCTTGCACACATGCACTCACAGGAACGTGCATAAGCTGCTGATAGACACCGCGACGAGCGAGTTCTTCTTCTGCCGGGAGTTCTTCAACGACGATTCGGTGTACAAAGACCTGTTTGTGCCCATTGTGCAAGTGGTGGAGGGCGACCTGGCTGAGTCACTGCATGTGAGTGTGTGGCACGCTGCAATCAGAGCCCGATCCGATCAGAGTCCGATCCGATCAGAGTAGTCGGGTCAGACTGACAAATTGCTCTTGAGAGGCAGCAGGTGTTCCTGAAAGAGACTGTGAAGGCACAAACGGCTTTCTGAAAGAGGCAGCAAGTATTCGTGAAAGAGGGCACAGTCTCCAAGTACAGGTGCCACTGCTCTGCAAGAGGGAAAGAGAGGCAAACTGGAAGGTCAGGAGGACCATTCGTTGCATTATTCAAAGGAAAGTGGATGCATGGGGCTGAAGCACCATGCCTCCCTTTGCCTCTTCCATGCGTGCATGCACTTTTCCATGCCGTGCACATACACATTCGCACCAACGCTCACGTCAAATGAACTGACAAAGAAGTTCCTCATTTGGATCCCTGGGCATTTGGTGGGTACTCATTTGGATCCCTGGGCATTTGGTGGGCACTCATTTGGATCCCTGGGCATTTGGTGGATACTCATTTGGATCCCTGGGCATTTGGTGGGTACTCATTTGGATCCCTGGGCATTTGGTGGGCACTCATTTGGATCCCTGGGCATCTGGTGGGCACTCATTTGGATCCCTGGGCATTTGGTGGATACTCATTTGGATCCTTGGGCATTTGTGACTTGGGGGCGTGGTGCTGAAGCTGCTCAGGTGGTGCTGAAGCCACTTTCTTTTGCTCATCCTCCCCTCCTACCTTGCACAACAATCAGGACAGTGGGTGCAACTCGTGCGTGTGCCCTGCATGCAACCATTTTTGCCTCTTGCTTGCATGTACAGGACGCCTTGAGCATTGTGATGCGGCTACCCATGTTTTGCCTGCATGCAACCATTCTCGCCTCTTGCCTGCATGAACAGGACGCCTTGAGCATTGTGATGCGGCTGCCCATGTGTGCCCTGTATGCAACCATTCTCGCCTCTTGCCTGCATGAACAGGACGCCTTGAGCATTGTGATGCAGCTGCCCATGTGTGCCCTGCATGCAACCATTCTCGCTTTTTGCCTGCATGAACAGGACATCTTGGGCGTTGTAACAAGGCTCCCCATGCGCTACCTGCATGCAACCACTCTTGCCTTCTGCCTGCACAGGGTACCTTGGGCATTGTAATGCGGCTCCCCATGTTTTGCCTGCATGCAGCCATTTTCATGTCTTGCCTGTATGTACAGGACGCCTTGAGCATTGTGGTGTGGCTCCCCGTGCTTTTTCTGCATGCTGGCTTTCACTGTTTCCCTTGCAGCACCTTTGGGGCGAGGCAGGCCTGCTGCTTATGCTTTGTGTATACGCCATGCTTTGTCTGCATGCTGGCTTCTGCTTGTTCCCTTGCAGTACCTTTGGGGCAAGGCAGACCTGTTGCTCATCCTTTGTGCATACACCATGCTTTGTGTGTACACCATGCTTTGTGTGTACACCATGCTTTGTGTATACACCGTGCTTTGTGCATACACCATGCTTTGTGTGTACACCATGCTTTGTGCATACACCATGCTTTGTGTGTACACCATGCTTTGTGTGTACACCGTGCTTTGTGTGTACACCATGCTTTGTGCATACACCATGCTTTGTGCATACACCATGCTTTGTGTGTACACCGTGCTTTGTGCATACACCATGCTTTCCCATGCCTGCGCATTGACACCGGCATCAGCATTCCGGCTTTGTTCCATGCCAGAGCAGCAATGCAGAATGTTTGAGGCACAGTGAGCGTGCCGCTCGTGATCTACACCATCCGCAATCGCTGACGATCTGATAGTGACCAATACCAAATGGTGCTGCAGAATGTTTGAGACACAACGTGTGTGGTTTGCTCATGATCCGCACCATCCGCAAGCACTTACGATTCGATGTTGGTCCATACGACATGACGCTGCAAAGCATTCGAGACATAGTGTGTGTGTGTGTGTTGCTCATGATCCGCACCATCCGCAAGCGCTGACGATTTGATGGTGGCCCATGCCACATGATGCTGCAGAACATATGGGACATGGTGAGCTTGCTGCTCATGATCCGCATCAATCATGAGCACCGCCATAACCCTGGGAGGCAGAAGGTGCCTGTGCTTGATGAGTACCTGGACCGGGTGCACCTCATGCTGTGGCCCAAGCTCAAGGTGTGTTGTGTATGTGTGTGTGTGCGTGTGTGTGCATGTGTGAGTGTGTGCGTGTGTGTGTGTTGTGTATGTTTGCGTGCGTGTGTGCATGCGTGAGTGTCTTAGGAGTGAGTGGGTTGTTTGTATCAGTGTGCAAGCGCAAAGATGAGGTGCACGCGCTTGAAAGAAAACCCAGACTGAGGGCACCCCATGCAGTGGCCCGAACTGGTCTAAACTGTTGCTGTGTCGTTAAGGGTGTGTGTTTGTGTTTGTGTGTGTTGTGGAGTGGGTGGGCTGTTTGCATCAGTGTGCAAGCGCACATGATTGAAGAAAACCAGGACCAAGTGCAATGCACGCTGTGCTTGAGCCCAATGCGCTTACATCTTTCTTTTTGCAGCAAGGGTCTGGAGGGAGTGGGTGAAAATGGGCTGCACCAATGTGTGGTGCCACAGATAAATGCATAGACCATGTGCTCTGCACACCTTGTAATTTCAGTTTAGTACGTGTGCTTCCGCGCACATAAACGCCTGGCGTCAACAGCTTAAACCTGACAAGCTTTTTTGACGGAAGTGCTTGAGTGCTTTGTGCTGGTGTGCCCCTGCTCTCACACGCATGGAAGCGCTAGTGTTGTCAAGCTGGATTTGACGTGCATGCTCAGATGCCTCTTGCTGGCTTGCCCCTGCACTCAGTGCATGTACCTCTTTTGTGTTGTCGGGTTGGATTTGACTTGAGTGCTCGCATGCCTGACTTGATGGATGCAAACAATGCCTAACTTGATGGAATTGCAAACAAAGCCTGGATGAATGTAACGCGAGTGCTCGGATGCCTAACTTGATGAATGTGACGTAAGTGCTCGGGTGCCTAACTTGATGGATGCAAACAATGCCTGATCTGGTGGACTGCATGATGCATGGGAACACTGCATGATGGATGCAAACTATGCCTGAACTGATGGAATGCAAACAATGCCTGATCTGGTGAACTGCATGATGCATGGGAACACTGCATGATGGTTGCAAACCAAACAATACCTGACTTGATGCATGTGGCATGAGGGCTTGAAAACCTGATTTGACGGGTGCAAACAGTGTACGGCCTTCCTGCACTGATTATTTGGAGCACTGCCGTGCCCCTGCACTCGCATGCAGGCATCTGTTGAAATTTGCACTCTGCACCCGTGGTCTGTGCACTTGCAGATGCTCTTCGATCACCAGCTTGCGAGCGTGCGCTCAGGTGCTGACCGGGCGGTGTTTGTGGAGGACCCCGCTCCTCATACCATCGTCAGGCGGTACGCTGTGCTGGCCTCGTCCATGATGTTGCTGCTGTCCAAATTTGAGACTGATGAGCAAGGTGTGTGGCTTGTGTGTGTGTGTGTAAGTGTGTACGTGTGCGCGTGTGCGTGTGCGTGTGTGTGAATGTGCGCGTGTGTGTGAATGCACTGTCCCTCTGTATATCCATCCCCTCCTGATCCAGGCTTAGTCAACTTTTGCAGAGGGTATGCTGCAGTGAGACTCTTGAGGCAGACAAGCAAAGCGAGTACACCAGGCAGTTCTTGCTGCATGGCATAATGTGAGCGGTGTGCTGCCCATCTTGCTGCATATCTTTATGTGAGCTGTGCGCTGCCCTTCTTGCTGCATGGCTTATTGTGAGCGGTGTGCTGACCTTCTTGCTGCATAAGTTTGTCTGAGCTGTGTTCTGCCCTTTTGTTGCTGCATGTGAGGTTGCAAGCTGTGTGCTGCTTGCATATTAAACTTATGTGAGCTGTATACTGCCCTTCTAGCTGCATGAATTCTGAGCTGTGTGCTACCTTTGCAATCCTGTGTCATTCCTTGTGAGCATGCTTGCTGCAGGTCAAGCAAGATTGTACTGCCCTACAGACCATTCGCACCTTGTATGTTGCCAAGTTGCCAACCATATTCTTAATTCCCTATATTTGGGTTTGCTGCCAATACGAGACTGGGGGTCCCCATAGAATTCCCTGATGTGTTTGCTTGAGACTGTATCTGCTGCTTTAGAGAATGGGATGGGACCTCTTTAATTTTCCTGTCAGCATACATGATGCTGAAATGAGTGGAGACTGGGTCATCCTTGAGACTGTTTGCTCTTGGGAATTATGTTGGGGACGGGCCCCAAATATTTCCTTATGACTGCATTTGCTGCTGAGGATGAGAGTAGAGTCTGGGACATTGATATTCCTTGATGCCGTCTTTGCTGCTAGGGATAAGATTGGAGATATGGCCTTGATATTTCCTTGAGACTGTGTTCGCTGCTGGGAATGAGACTGGGGGTGGGGCCCAAGGGCTCGATAACAAGCTTGCAATTTTTATGCGCACATGACTGTTTGCATGGACCCTGCCTTGGCATGTCCTTGAGGCTGTGTTTGCTGCTGGGAATGTGACTTTTTTTCTTTTTGTTTTCTGGAGATGGGGGGCCCATCATGGGCTTGATGGATTAAGGAATTTGCAAGTTTTAATGCACACATGGCTTCCTGCATAGAGCTATGTGTTCAATTTTGGAACTAGCGATTAACAACACTCAGTGCAACCAATGCCACCATCATAAAAGCACTATTTGAATTTTTTTTAGAGGTCGTCAGTGGAATTTGTTTCCCTTCACACTTCCACTAAGGAGATGTATTTGACTTGCTCAAAGCTAGGTTGTATGAGATGTGGGACAAATCAGGTTGCCTGACCTGGCAGTTTGATTCCATGCATTTGAATTTGAAAGATTGTGGTCAAGATGCAATCCTAATGCAAGTGCGGTTGGAAGCCTTCGCCATCCCTACAACAGCTGCATAAAGATGGAGGAAAGGCCAAAAGCTACTGCGTGCAGGCTTGTTGTTAGAGGCATCCTTGCTTCTCCATTCATGGCTGCCTCCCCCCCACCCTACAGACGTGCTAAAAAGACTGTGGGCTGCTGCGATTAGACATTGCTCCTAAACGTACTTGTGTTTGTGGCATCTGCCTTCCGCCCCCCAGCCTGCGCAGACATGTGACAAAGGTCATGGATTGCAGTGATCAGCAGTGCCTCCAAACATTTGTTTAATGTGCATGCAGATGCCTTCCGCCCGCAAGCCTGCACAGACATGCTAGAGAGGCTGTGGGCTGCTGTGTTTGATTTGCTGCTCCGGACCAGCAACATGTTCCGGGATCGGCGCATGGGCATCATTTTCCTGATCGTCAACCACGCGCACATCAAGCATGTGTTGCAGGTGAGCAACTGGACAGGTGCTGTCAGTCATGTGTGTATGTGTGTATATTGGGTGGGGCGGGGGTAAGTTGTTTGTGTGTGTATGTGGGTAGGTGTGAGTATCTGTGAATGCGCGTGCGCGTGCTAGTGCTGCAAGGAAAGAGGCTTTTCTGTGGCGGTGATGCGTCAAGTGTTTTGCGCAGTGCATGCCTTAGAAATCGTCCTTCTTGCCGTCAAGCATGCACGTATCAAGCACAGCTCATGCTTATAGATCGTATAGCAAAGGGCGTGGTGTTGGTCTGTGTCTTCTTTGTCTTTCTCATGCTTGGACAAGCATGTACTATGATGTGCTAATTCATTTACATTTACTAATGCCACTCCCTGTAGATTGGCATATAGCGTTGTATGAGGGTCTTCCATAGCGCTGTATAGCACTAGGCGAGACATAGCGCTATAGGCCAACGCCAATCCTATTCATGGTACATCGTGTATTTTAATCTCGTGATACCTCCTGTATCCAGTGAGCACAGTAGGCTATCACGCATGGCACCAACTACACAGCCTGCATTGCCTTCGCCAGCTGCACTGTTTTCCCACTCTATAGAAATCCCTTTGTATGCAGCAAGCACACCAGCAGGCATGGCACCAACTTCACAGCCTGCATTGCCTTCGCCTGCTGCGCTGTCTTCCTGCTCTATGGAAATCTTCTGCATGCAGCAAGCACACCGGCAGGCATGGCACCAACTACACACCCCGCATTGCCTTTGCCTGCTGCACTGTCTTCCCGCTCTATGGAAATCCTTCCGCATGCAGTAAGCATACCAGCAGGCATGGCACCAACTTCACAGCCTGCATTGCCTTCTCCTGCCATTCAGTTGCAGCAGGCATGGCAACTGCTGGAAGCCTGTGTCCCCTTCTGGCACTGTGCTCTTCTCTCACTCCATGGCAAGTCCCCGTATGTAGCAAACACACCAACAGGCGGCCAGGCGTTGCGCCAACTACATGGCTTTCTTTTTCCCTGGCTGAGCTGTTTTCCTGCTCTGGAACGCCTTGCATGCAGCAAGCACACCAGCAAGCTGTCAGGCGCGCTGCCAACTTGTCGCCGGCATTGCAGCCAGGCATAGGGAGGATGGGCATGGAGGCGTTGAAGGAGTGCGAGGTAGGAGTGGGCCGCTGATCAGCAAATTATGCATGGCTTGCGATTAAGCAGGATGGGCATGGAGGCATTGAAAAATGTAAGGTTGGGATGCTGATCAGCAAAGTGTGTGCGGCTTGCAATTGGGCTGGATGAGCATGGGGGCAATGAAGTAATGTGAAGTAAGGTTGGGATGCTGAACAGCGAAGTGTGCATGGCTTGCAACTGGGCTGGATGGGCGTGGAGGCGTTGAAGGAGTTTTGAGGTGAGGTTGGGAATGCTGATCAGCAAGTGTGCATGGCTTGCATTAGGTAGGATGGGCATGGAGGCGGCAAAGGAGGCAAGGGTGGGATCCAAAAGGTCAACACGAGCATACTCTTCCGCCATTTAAAATGTAAACGAAGGCTCTTGTGCAGTGTGGTGGGGCTGTGGCAAAGACGGAGAATGAAAGCCTGCGCAGGCATTGATTCAGAAGCGCATGTGGTAAAGACTATGAAGCGCAGCCTGCAGGCGCTAATTGACCGCCAGAGATGAATAAACAAAGCCTGTAGACAACAAGTGGTCTGGCAGCAGCATGATGGGCACGGAGGTGCTGAAGGAGGAGAAGGAGGAGGAGGAGAGGAGGAGGAGGAGGAGAGGGAAGCCAGGGCTAGGCTCGTAAGAAGTACCTGCGCAGTCTTGCGTTTGCAGATGATATCCACGACAACGCATGACTGGCACAGCTTTGATATGAACTCGGCCTGCAAGTTTGAATCAAAAAGTGTCTTCACTTTGGTCAACACAGGACCAACTGATGGCGCACTTTGGTCAAACAGCGCCTCCATTCACCACAATGCAGGACCAGCTGGCGCACTGCATCCACCTGTACGTGGAGGACCAGCTGATGGCGCACTTCCCAATGTTGCTGGGCTTTGTGAAGAAGGCTGAGCAGCAGCAGAAGCGGCTCAACGTGCCTGATGGGCAGTGCATACCCCACTTGGGCCCACAGCAAGCCGTGCCCATTGTGCGCGACTTCGCTACCAGGTACACACACTCACTTTCGTATGTTAAAAAGGAAAAAAATTGGATTGCAACTCTAGAATGAGATTTTTAATTGGGATTGAAGGTGGTGCAGGGCGCTGGGTCAATGTCACCAACAGGCAGTGCGTATCTCAATGGGGCTGGCCATGCTGCGAGTGTTTCGCAATGTTCACAGCCCCCTGCTTCCTTGAGAAGTCAGCTGTGGGTATTATGAGTGCTGGCCCCTCAGAAGCATACATATTTTGAAACAAGCGTTTGCAATGTTCACAGCCCTCTGCTTCCTTGTGGTGCAAGTGTGAGTGTCATGAGCGCTTGCCCCTCATCGGCCTACTTTGTTTTGCTGCATTGACACAAGTGTTTGCAATTTTTACAGCTCTCTACTTCATCGTTGTGCAGCTGTAAGTGTTGTGACCGCTTGCCCCTCATGGGCCTACTTTGTTTCGCTGCATGGAGAAACAGTTTGAACAGGTTGCTTGCAATTTTTACAGCCCTCTGCTTCAATGACATGCAGCTGTTTAGGTACTCAAGCAAGAGAGCTTTTGCCAGCAGCATCGGGAAGTGCAAGCACCATTGTGAAGCGCAAAGAGAGCTTGTACCAGCAAGCTTGCGCACATCGTTTTTGCTGCTCACATTTTCCCCAGAAGGGCATTGCCAGCCATCAATGGCACCTGACCAAAACAGGAACTGTCATTTTCTAGAAGAGCAGTGCATGAAATTCAGGAAGATGAATATATGTTACAGTCAGTGCACTTGTTAGAGCTGGCCCTCCTTCCTCCACACTTTTGTTGCAGGGTTCAGAAGGCAGTGCAGAGAATGAATGATGTTGTCCTCCGTTTACACAGCACTGCACTGAATCTACGCTTTTGCTGCAGATGGCAGAAGGCAGTGCAGATCATGAACCAGGAGGTCACACAGCAGTTTGCGCGCAATGGCGGCGGGAGGGATGTGCTGCAGGTGAGGTTCTGCTTTTTCTAAGGACGGTTTTAGGACAGGGTATGTCATGGTACAGTAAGTCATGGGCACGGTAAGGGTGTGCCGCGGGTGAGGCTCTGCAGTCTTCGCGACAGCCCTCACCACAGTCATACTTTGTTTGAGTGGCAGAGAGAAGGTCATGGCACGGTTGGCGCGCAATGCAGGTGTGGCCCTGCAGTCTTTGCAACATCCTTCGCGGTGTTCATCTGTTGCTTGATGGCGCAGTAGGTCATGGCATAGGAGGGTCATGGCATAGGAGGAGAGAAGAAAAGAAAAACAAGCACGAGCAGCCGGGCTTGCTGCAGCTCATGTTGGTTTTTTATAGGGGGTCATGCAGGCTCAGCATCTTGGGCGTTTGCTTGACACCTTGCAGCTACTGACGCCTTGCAGGCTTCAAATCCTTGCAGGTTCTGACTCCTAGCAGCCTACCTTGATGGCTTAGGACAACATGCACGTGTCGGACCTGCTAGGGTTGTCCTTGTCACAGCTTGTGCACGGCTTGCATTTGCACCTCTGTTCATGCAGGCTTGCGCCGGACCTGCTGGTATTGTCCTTGTCACTCCTTGCGCACGCCCTTCAATTTGCACGTCTGTGTATGCGGCCTCCATGCAAGCGCATGATGGTGCCTCCATGGCTGCATTGCCTGCATCGCGGCCAACCTTGTGGGCCGCATACAGTATGGATGGAATACAGCACTTGCTCATACCTTCAAGCACTTTCTTTTTTGGCTGCACGCAGGCTTCCATGACGCTGCTGGAGTGTCACCTGCTGATCACTCACACACACATACACACACACATACACACGTTCAAATGTTTTTTTTATGGAAACCACCCAGCATGAGCTACACAAGGCCTGACAGCCAATGCTGATAAAGGAAGGGGGAGCCTACATTGCGTAGCAGCCAGAGTTCAGAAAGTGAACTCCAACGGTCAGCGCTAACACTGAAATGAGTCCCACCAAAGTTCACCTGCAGGCCCTTCCAACTCCTCGTCTTGCGGCATCTTGGTAGATCCGCAAGAAAGCTGTGTACCAAGTTAGCTGCACAAAGGCTCTATGATGACGTTGCTGCACCACTGCACATGTGCATGTTATTGCAACTACAAGAAAGAATTGTGTGCCGGGCTGGCCGCATGCAGGCTTCCATGACAGCGCTGCTGCAGTACTACACACGCATGTTGGAGCTGCTAAAGCGGCAGGGTCCACAGGGGCAGGCTGTGACGCGAGATGCTGTCAGCATACCTGCGATCATGTACGAAATCAGGCGGTTGTTATAGGGGCAGGCTGCCACACGTGATGCTGCCAACATACCCGACATCGTATGTATGAAATCAGGCCATCGTGGTGATGGAGTGCCCTGTACATCTACGGCTTGTGTGTTTATGTGTGTGTGTGTTGGGGGAGGGGGTTACCGTGGCCAATTTGCACTGAGGCAAACACTTATGATACAAGAACTGTGTATTTGCCAGGTATGTGCCTTGTGTATTAGAAATATGTCATTGATCATCTGAGGTCTGATCTTTCATTGGTGAGCTAGAAAAGGAAGTAGGGGAGGGTTAACATAGGAGTAATTGCCGGTGCATGTGCATCCCTTCAACTTCTGTCAGGGAAGGGCGCTAGTATGCTGTTTGGGGCCTCCATGGACCTTAGTAAGCCCTAAACCCTAGAAACCTGACAGGCAATGCTGGTACAAGAGAGCTTTCTGGTGCTTCACTTAGTCTCTAGTGTCTTCAGTTTGTTGAATGTCAAAGGTAATGCAAACACCCAAGAAAAACAAAAGCAACACAAGCTCTGAAGTTCCAGCATTCTGGGCACTCAGACATCATGTCATGATGAATCTGGCTTCACCTAGAGGATCAGCGTGGATCATGAAGTTTCTTAAGATCATCACATGCTTTGATGCACTGTGTGGTCACATAAAAGTAATAAGTACTGAAAGTGAGCGCATGGCTTTGTCAGAAGCGTAACCCAGAAATAAGTTGCAGTTCATCTTGTACAGCAACAGTGATAAGATGCTGCTGACCCTGGCTTCTGCATCTCTCTGCTAGCCCTATGATTAGACTAGATTAGATTACAAAGGGAGACCCAGCTAGGAGGGAAGGGAAGGGTTACATAGCTGTACCTGCCAGTGCCTTCAGCTAGAATGTTTGGCTGGTCAGCCTGTGGCTGGCCCACGCCAGCCCACAGCAAATCCAAAAGCTCAGACATGAAATAGGAGATCTTCTTGTTGTGTTGCAAGAGGAAATCAGGCTTATCTAATAAGCCTGGACACTAACTTGAAGTTGTTACCACAAGAAAGGTTGTGCAAGTAAAAAATCATCAGACAGAGTCAAAATAGCTCAAAGTATCTTCGTCTACAAGTTGAAGCACATAGCCCCTCATACCTACACATTAAAAAATGTATGGGCCTCATCTTGAATTTGCCCGCATGAGCATCGATCGCACACAGGAGAAAACCCATCCTCCCAAGAAGCTGTTACAAGGTTACAGTACTGATGGAGCCCAATGCAGATTGACTTCGCAGTTCTGATGAGAGGCGGTCCGTTCTGCATGGTAAGATCGTAGCACTAGCAAGAAGCTGTTACCACATTCAATGTTAGGCTAGCGTTGCTAGCCCTATGAGACCGTCTCAGTGACTCTGCTGAGAGACACATGTTCAACTGGGTCCCAAGTTCCCAGGTCAGCGCTGCGATCGACACACACCACATGTGACAGGATTTGGTAAAGAAGGTGCAAGTCGTCCAGTTTTTGCTGCGACCACTGGCTTGTTGAATGGCATCCAACAAAAGACAGGGGCGCAGGGATCCTAGGGTCGTTGTGTATGCTGTGAGACCACAGCGCTGCACTGAATCTCCACCGTGTATGTGACATACAACACATACTCAGCTTTGATTCTTGGCAATCAGGCCTGCCTCTTGTGCCCTTCTACATGGAAAGGAAAGAGAAGAAAAGACACGTAGGCAGAAAAACACTCCCTAGATCAGGAGGGAAGGAAAGTCGTCCAGGGCGGAGGCTCGGAGTGTACCCTTCAACGGGACAAGAAAGGAAAGAAAGACATTGGGGATTGGGAAAAGCATTAGCAGAACCCCTTCCCACAGGGCTTAGGACAGACCATTCTTCCTGGGTCTGCAGGGCTCACACTCAAGTAGAATTGCTATGAAACTGTCAAGGCGTGGCAGGTAAGATGAGCCACGGCGAGAATAAGAGTTCCTGATAATTCAAGTGATTGTTTGACATTAATGACTATGATTTTTTCTTAAAACAACGCTCTTTGTGCAATTGCTTGACAAGGTTTCAGGGGAAATGCATGCAAGCAATTGAAGGCAGCAAGACTTTGTGATGCTGACTGGCTTGTGCAAGCTTTTAAATTTCCGTCTATTTGCACGCTTGTGTAGCACTGTTTCCGGAAAGAGGTGCTTTTTTTACTTAATTTAGTTTACATGGGGTTTTGGCCTTCAGCCAGTTGGTTGGACTGCTCAGCCTGCTGTTTTCTGCCAGCCACACAGAAACGTCCATGATCTCAGAAAGAAAGTAACAATTTTAGTCTTGCTCAATAAAATGACGATCGTCCTCATTGCTAACCTCAGAATAGCAAAAAGCGGTAGGACTAAGGGAAACTCCCGTCTGTGGAGAAGTCTCAAACAAGAGGTGAGCGTACTTGTTCCAGAAACCCACCAGACCTATGCTAGCTTCCCTTCTGGTGAGGGAGACTCACGGCTCTTTGAGCCAAGGTGTCTCCTTTTCCTTAATCGATGTATGGAGTGTTCTCACTGCCTACGTACTTTTTTCCATAATCCTTTTTTTGTTCCAAAGAGCACAAATACTAGCACAGGAAGAGGGCATGTTTTTCGCCTTGCAAATCTTGCAGATCACATAAATCACAGTGACCATTCACATTAGTCTGCCAACAAGCTCTCTCTTCTCCCATCATGTGGGTTCTCAGCCTAAAACGAGAAATATTTCGCTGCACATGTCTTCCCATGTCCAAGTTAAGATATCTAGGGGCCTTGTAAGGCCCAGCCTCAGCACTGACAGGATTCAAAAGAGAAGCAAACCGACGACGGTAAATAGTCCGCTTGTGACTGTGACCCCTAGGTTCAACGCTGTCCAAATCAATCCAGACCCGACACAGCCGTGTGCGGAAGTCTACTGCAAACTCCTTGACATTAACCACCGACCCATTAGGTACAGATCGTTCATCTCACTCCTTTGCAGCCCCCCAAATGCAGTCAAGACTTCAGATGTCCAACATCTCACACCATGAATAATGCTCAGCGCCCTATCAGCCTGCAGCACCTTCCCACAATCATACTGTTGCAACAAAAAAAGAGGTGCTCTTCTGGAGGGAGTGAATACATGAGGTGCACTGAAAATGAGCACATGTGTGTGTGTGTGTGTGTGTGTGTGTGTGTGTGTGTGTGCGTGCGTGCGTGTGTGTGTGTGTGTGTGTGTGTGTGTGTGTGTGTGTGTGTGTTCCTTAAAACTCAACGTCAACCTTCTGGGATTTTTCCCGCCAATGTACCAGTTCAGCATAATTCCCCCAGTTTAATGTCAAAGTTAACATTCTGCACCAAGGGTATATTACGGATGATCGGGTCGTTGACTTTTCCCTCCGAGCAGAATAAAAATCTACACAAAATTATTTTGAAAGACTGTACTTACCTTACCTAGTTGCTGATCAGGTTCTGTAGAAAAATTCCATTTAGATTAGAGTAGGTTGCCACTCCCTTCTGAGCCCTCTCCTGTCCAGAACTCGCCAAGGATGGATGAAAAGGCCATGTATTACTGTGGGTATCACGCCAATCTTGTGCCTCCAATAGCAATGGCCTTTGACAGATGCTCGCAATCAGAAATCTGATTGGCAACAACAGCCAGAGTGCTGAACTGCTGCTTGCAGGCGACAGCCAACCTTATGGAATGTATGGTGGAGGTACGTGTGACAATAAAAGAAATGAGAGGGAACGGCAATATGCAAGGAGACATGTTCGCAGGCACTTATGCTTTCACACGCACACGCCTTCTTTTTCTCTCTCGCTGCGGCAAGTATCACACATACACGCGTGCACACACACACACACACACACACACACACACACACACACACACACGCACACGCACACGCACACGCGCACACACACACACACACACACACACACACACACACACACACACACACACACACACACACACACACACACACACACACACACACATATGAGATAGCGCTCACACCAGTTTCTGAGCATTTTACGTGGAATAAAAAAGATCCGCATTAATGAAATCCTGATAAGATAAAGGGCCAAATCAGGAGGAAAATATAATGCTTTGCCACAAAGTTTGAAACGCCTTGTGCTTGGAATACATCGTATTTGCAATGCGTGTGCTTGCATGCAAGTTCAGCTTCCTTATCCACCCCGCCTTAGAGTTCAGTGAAGCAAGCGGGAATGACATCAGGAAGGAATTCACAATGTTTTTGACTTCCTTGCTTCGCCTAAGGGGTGGCTACAATTAGTTAGCAAGAGCAGACGCTAGCTTGCTCGTCAATACACAGTCACTCCTATATCTATATATATATATATAGATAGATATATCAATCTTCTCCGTCCCTGAGCACAAGCCAGATGCCCCTTGTACTCAGCTTTGCCACCAATTGCATCCTCCGGAAAAGGTTCGAGCAAGCATTGATGGGTGTAATGAAAAACATTCTCAGCAAGCAGCTGAAGCTGAAGCATACGGCCTTGAATCTGTGGGCACGTCTTTTGCAGAGGCTTCGCAGAGGAAACTCCTTTTGCTAAGCATGAGGTCTGCATGCTATAGTTGCCATGTGCGGGCTATTGTCAGGGAGGGTCCTGGTGTAACTGATCTTGGCGAAACTGCCCATAAAATGGTGATATATCAGAGGGGGCTATCTGAGCAAATCCCCAAACATGCTCCTTTTTTGCAACTAAAATGCGCTCACTCACAGCCATTTCATCTGATTGGGCCACTTTCAGCTCTGGAGTGTAGCTGGGGTTATAAGCTACCAGAGCATATGCTCAGATGTGTGTAATTCGACTTGTGTGTTTAGTTAGACTGGGCTGGAGCTCACATGGGCACATAAACCCTAATTTGGTGCTTTTTGTGGGGGAATGGCTAAAATCGCCATAAAACGCCAACCACTGGGTCTTTCTGCAATATTTTTTTTGCAATGATATTCTTTTGTTACAAGGACTCCAAATCACTAAATATCATCCAATTTGATGCACTGGGGTGGCCAGATGTGGAGTTTTAGTGATGAAAAGTAGGTTACACGCCGCGGCTAATTAGGCACGTGTGCCCCAAGTGGTTAAGAATAAATTTGAGTGCTACAGATAGCAACAACGGGCTTTACAAACAACCCAAGTTTCAATTTAACCAGTTGGGGCATACCTATGCAAGGGAGCATGCAAAAACACCTGCTTTGGGCCTCAGATAGCCCCCTCTGGTGATATATGGTGTTCAGGAATATGTAATCAAGGAGCTTTGAGAGGACAGAGCAGGGCATTTGTCAATATCATTTGATGCTTGCGCAATTTAAGTAATAGGAAAGGATGGGCCATTGTGATCAAATCAAAGAATGGACCATGGTCAATGCCATCAATTGATGCTTGTGTGATCGAAATCAAAGGATGGGCCGTTGTGATCAAACTGATGGATAGGGCATTGTCAATGCCATTAGATGTTCATTTGATCAAAATCAAAAGATGGACCATTGTGTAGATGATTTGGCAGAGAAATTATCCAAGGCTGCTCGTTGCTCTCCCACACTGGAAACGGGTGTTGCTTATCTGCATCAGCTTAATTTGCATCAGCTAAGTTTGATTTTGGCATCCTCGATCAGCTTGCTTCTGGTGTTGCAAGTGAAGGGCTTCTGTCTCTTGCAGACTGAAAGTGCCTTATTTTGCAAGGCTCTGCTTTTTATGTTTTTCCGGGCACTGCTTCTGTCTGTTGCATGCAGAATGGAAGGGCCACGCTTTACCTGGCAAAATAAATCAAGCTTTCCGTGTTTTTAACCAAAAAGGGCCATGTTTTGCCAGGAACCACTTTCTGCATGTCTTACCAAGTGCTGCTGTTTGTTGCGTGCAGACTGGAAAGGCCATGTCCTTCCAGGCACTGCGTTTCTCATCTGGGGCCTGCATTGGCTCCAAGGCTCTTTGCGGCGGTACTATTCTAATAAACCAGAAGAGTACAGGAGCCTCGGGTACTATGGCCTTTCTGGCTCTTCCCCTTGGCCAATAGAAGGTGGGAATGCTTTTGAGGTGCAGTTTATGCATTCGTCCATGCACGCCTCCACTTGGTGCACGAGTTGTCAAACTAGTCCTGTGGAGTGCTGGATGCAACACTCCCGTCCTACCATGCATGCAAGCCATATAATATAATGCCATGCGTACAGGTTACATGGTGTGATTGATGAGATCTGCAGTGACGTTTCGGCAGCAACTTGTAATTGCCAGTAGCTCTTGTCCAGAGAGCAGTTGGTTGCAAGGATACAATTGGATTTCTCAGATCCTCTACAGATGTCCATTGAGCAGGCGCACCTCAAAATTCATGGCATGTTATCTACAGACGTCCAGTGAGCAGCTGGGGCCACATGATTGCCTTACGTTCATTGCACCGGATGGCTGTGGATGCGTGAGAGGTGCCTGACAAGTTGTGGTGGTTTGTTCACCAAATTTTGTTTTACCTTGTTATACAAAATTGATGCCTCATGGGCACTGCACTGGATGGCTGTGGATGCAACATAGGTGTCATCAAAATGGTGCTGACAGTCATTGGAGGCTGGCTGGAGCTGACTTTTCAGGTTAGCTGCAGCTGCTCCAGTGTTTTTGTTTCCGAGCTGTGGAAGTTCCAACTGATCCAGCCACCTGGTCTTTATTTGATGGGTATTGCATTTCTTTGTACGATGTTTTTTGTAGGTCTCGTGAGGCTGCTTCACAACTTGACTTCATACCATTGAGGCAACTTTGTGTCTGTAGTCTGATACTGCCTGTGCATATCTCTTGCGCTGCTCCTTAGGTTGTGCTCAGGATGCGCTGCTCCTGAGTGTGCGCTTAATATGATGCGCTTCTGCTTGTGCATCTCTTGCGGTTCTTTCCTTAGATTGCGCTGCTCCTGAGGATGCGCTTATGACACGCTGCTCCTCAGGATGACTTGCGCTGGTTTGCTTACACAGGCATACAAAAAGAAAAAGACAAACCACCTAGGCAGTGAGAACGCTCTATCATCAATTTAGGAAAAGGAGACACATTGGCTCAGGACGTACCTTTTGTGCTTGATCCTGCTCTTGTAGATGGCAACCGCTTTAGGTGGTGCTCATGAGCATAAGTCATGGTTAGATACCCCCCTTTCCTTGCATGTGTGTGTGTGTGTGTGTGTGTGTGTGTGTGTGTGCAAGCTAAGCAATGCTTTTGTGCATATTTGATGACTTCATGACTCTCTTAGTCATATGAAATGTAATGATTACATGTGTATGATGACTTCATGCCTCTCTCCCTTGCATGGTTTGTAACGATCCCGTGCCCTTCTTCTTCCTTCAATCTCATGTCCTGTGCATGCTGTCATTGGTGTCCTGTGCAGAAAGAAAACGGCTACACTCGGATGATCTGGTAGGCTGAGCATGCTACCTCACTTGTCGTGGTGGACCATGCGCCTGACCCGTGTGCATGACCGCTTGTCGTGATGGGCCATGTGCCTGACCATGTGCTTGACTGACCGTGTGCCTGACTGCTTGTCGTCGTTGATCATGTGCCTGATCGCTTGTCATGGTGGACTATGTGCCTGACCGCTCGTTGTGATGGGCCATGTGCCTGACTGTGTGCTTGACCCTCGTGGTTGACCGTGTGCCTGACTGCTTGTCGTGGTGGACTGTGTGCCTGACCATGTGCTTGACCCTCATGGTGGACCGTGTGCCTGACCGCTTGTCGTGGTGGGCTGCGTGCCTGACCTAAGTGCCTGACTGCTTGTCATGGTGGACTGCGTGCCTGACCATGTGCTTGACCCTCATGGTGGACCATGTGTCTGACACTTTCCTTGCACAGCTCTGCCTATGCAATTTCCCAGGCATGTCATGTTGTCTAGCATCGCCTGCACGCGCTCCATGGCCTTCTCAAAACCTCGGCTTCTGGTTCAGCATGCAGCTTGCGGTGATGTTAAGAGGAAGCCACTGTGGCCAGGGTTTGTAGCACCCCAGGGGTGAATTGTTAGCTGCGCCTCCCCTGCTTGTGTGGTTTGCAGCGCGCCAGGCACTGCCCACGATCTGCCCTGCTGATCCAGGATGTGCTTATGAAACAAGACATGCAAATGCAACACTTGGGATGGGTAGGACGTGCAGCGCGCCAGGCACTGCCCACGACCTGCCCTGCTGATCCAGGATGTGCTTATGAAACAAGACATGCAAATGCAACACTTGGGATGGGTAGGACGTGCAGCGCGCCAGGCACTGCCCACGACCTGCCCTGCTGATCCAGGATGTGCTTATGAAACAAGACATGCAAATGCAACACTTGGGATGCGTAGGACGTGCAGCGCGCCAGGCACTGCCCACGACCTGCCCTGCTGATCCAGGATGTGCTTATGAAACAAGACATGCAAATGCAACACTTGGGATGCGTAGGACGTGCAGCGCGCCAGGCACTGCCCACAGTTTGTTTGTCCTTCATGGAGGGCAGGCATGGATAGGACAGCACACCATGCACACCATACCCCCCGTTGCTTTGCTGTGCTCGCAGCAAGCCCGGCACTGCACGAGAAGGCCACCTCAATGGCAAGACCGTGCACAACTGGCAGCATTTTTCCGCCTACCCTGGCTTTTTCATTTCTGGCATCGTCGATTTTGTGTATCACTACACTGAGATGGCCTTGCCTCGAGATGGAGAGAAGGTTGGTGTGGTGGCTGTGCATCCGTACTGAGGTTCACAGAGGCACACAGGTTTGCATGTGTTTCCGAAAGCCATGAGCCAGACGCTTTTGGCCTTGCCTCGAGATGGAGAGAAGGTTTGGTGGCTGTGCATCCATACAGAGGTCCACAGAGGCACACAGGTTTGCATGTGTTTCCGAAAGCCATGAGCCAGACGCTTTTGGCCTTGCCTCGAGATGGAGAGAAGGTTTGGTGGCTGTGCATCCATACAGAGGTCCACAGAGGCACACAGGTTTGCATGTGTTCCCGAAAGCCATCAGCCAGACACTTTTGGTTGCTAGTTCAGGGGTATCCCTGCTTCAAGGTGAGTGAAGGTTTGTGGGTTTGCATGCCGCTGCCTTGCACTTGTATGCTGTCCACTTGCACTGCCGCTGCCTTGCACTGGCGCGCTGTCCAGTTTTTGCTTTCTCCAGGTGAAAGAACAGTCAAAGCTGATGCCCTCTCTTTTTTCCATGCATGACACTGGACAGAACCTGAAAGGGTGCCAGCAAGCCTGCCAGCCTTGTCATTCTTCCGGTCGTTTCCTTCAATGACAAGAGCCAGCAAGCACGCCAAGCTTGCTGTGTTTCATTTGTTCCATTCCATGAAGAGGCCAAAAAGCCGGCCGAGCTTGTTGTCTTTCATGCTCCCCACCAGGACAGTGAGGATTGCTGGTGAGCCTGCCCAATTCGTCATGCTGCTCATTCGTATCCATCAAGATTGCCAATGCCTCCATCAGCACTCTTATCCACAGAGCCCACCATATGCTTTTTGATTGCATTCCCAATGCATCCATTAGCATTCTTATCCACAAAGCCCACCATATGCTTTTTGATCGCATTCCCAATGCATCCGTTAGCATTCTTATTCACAGAGCCCGCCATATGCTTTTTGGTTGCATTCCCAATGCATCCATTAGCATTATTGTTCACAGAGCCCGCCATATACTTTTTGATCGCATTCCCAATGCGTCCATTAGCATCCCCTTACCTGGTATTCACAGAGCCCGCCATATGCATTTTTATTGCAGTCCTGTTCACCAAGCTTGCCATGCTACTTACTTCTCACCGAGCTCGAAGTGCTTCCATTTGTGTTCCTGTCCTTCACCAACCTTGCCTTGCTTCCATACGCACTCCTGACCACCCGCTCCCTCCGCAGAAGCGCAGCATCAAATGCTGGCCTTGCATTGACCCTTTTTGTTTTGACCCGTAGCCACACTTTAGCCCAAAGTCTGCACCGCCTCTGTACCATATGGGCCTCCAGCTCACAAAGTCCCACAGAGGCTGTGGCACAGCCTCCGCTCTATATTGGACTTCAGCCCACAAGGCTGCACAGCCTCCACTGTGCTGCCTGCAGAGCACTTTGAGGTGCTTATCAAGGCAAACACGCAAAGGCCACAGCTTGTGCGAGTCTTGACACAGATTCTTTGTTCCTTCCACGTCATCCACTCATTCGTTTATCTACTTGTTTATTTGTTTCCAAGTGTTGCAAGAGTTGAGCCAGGGGTCTGCCTCCTTTTGCACGCATGACATTTCTTTCTTGTGTTTTCGTTTACACCCATCGACGAGAGGGTTGCTCTCGTTTCCTTCTGCTGGCGCAGGTCTTCCTGGGCCTCGCATTTTTCAACGAGGGCCTGATCATGCTCTTGCACAAGAAGCATGACCCTTTGGACGTGCTCCTCCACCAGACCCTTGGATACGTGATGTTGGCCACGGCCCTGTCTATCTGGGCCGAGGTGGTGTGGCCGCAATCATTCACAGCGACTTTGTGCCGTGTGGGGACAGTAATGGGGCAGGTCAGTGTTTGCTTGCACAGTCTGTGCATTTCTGTGGGCATCAGCTGCAAGTTTGCGTGCCATTTTCCTTTTTTCTCAATCCAGAAGCGGTGGGGGCGATGGTGGGGCGGATCAGTGCATGCTTCCACGGTGGGGCAGATCAGTGCGTGCTTCCACAGTGAGGCAGATCAGTGCGTGCTTCCACGGTGGGGCAGGTCAGTGCATGCTTCCACGGTTGGCACGTGCTACACAGGTAGCTTTGAAAGTATGTGTGATTCAGGAGCCAGGAACCAAAGGCATTGCTAGTGTGCTGAAGTGCGCACGCCTGCATGGCATGCCATGGCTTTATCCATGGCGGACGCTAAATGATTGAAAAGGCCGGTGGGTGTGCTTCTACATGAGCATAGAAGGCTGCTGTGGCTCTACATGAACATTAAAGGCCGGTGTGCCTCTACACAGTGCTGGAGGCTGGTGTGCCTCCACACAGTGTTGAAGGCCGATGTGCCTCTTTGCAGTGCTACAGGTCGGTGTGCCTGTACATAAACGTTGAAGGCCGGTGTGCCTCTACACAGTGCTACAGGCCGATGTGCCTCTTTGCAGTGCTACAGGTCGGTGTGCCTCCACACAGTGCTACAGGCCGGTGTGCCTCTTTTCAGTGCTACAGGTCGGTGTGCCTGTACATGAACGTTGAAGGCCGATGTGCCTCTACACAGTGCTACAGGCCAGTGTGCCTCTTTTCAGTGCTACAGGCCGGTGTGCCTGTACATGAACGTTGAAGGCCGTTGTGCCTCTACACAGTGTTGAAGGCCAATGTGCCTCCACACAGTGCTACAGGCCGGTGTGCCTGTACATGAACGCTGAAGGCTGTTGTGCCTCAACACAGTGATGGCGGCCGGTGTGCCTTTACATACACATGGTGGTCATTGTGAGCATCCACAGTCTTAGACCATATTTCCATGACTCTTAATCAGGAGAGCAGGTGCTCTGCTCGCTGCCAGCTGCTACAAACAACGTCACTACTTCACCCGGAGCCATTGCATGCGTGCACTGGCGACAGCAACATACAATGCAGGTGTATGTCAGTCATTCCTGTTCCCTCACTCTTTGCTCTGCTTTACCCAGAGCCATTGGACGTGCGCACTGGGGCACAGCAATATGATTAGTTTTCGTAGGTTGCATGTATTCATCTACAGCCCGGTATCCTGGCTGATTGGGCGCTACGGTTGTGCTCATTGCATTGTGCAGGCGAATATACAGCCAGACCTCTGACATTATGTCAGTCTTTGTGATGCATATGTCTCAGCAGCAAAAACCTGCTTGATCCCGACGTGTGTTGCCACATCCTTGCAGCCCCACCAAACTGGCTTCAAAACAACAGGTGTTTTGTGCACTCTGTTAGCAGGGCCTTGTCCTGTGGATAACTGCGACTTTGATCAGAGGGTCTTACTTGATTGCATGGGATCAAGTCTACAAGCAGGACCAGATTCCAGCTCAGTATGCAGCGGTGAGTGCTACCAGGGATGTCAAATGCTATCGGTGATTCCAGCCAGGTACAGCTGCTGGATCTTGCTGTAAGGAAGGCTGCTGGGTCTGACTGCAAGGACCACTGCTGGGAACAGCTGATGGGTCTCACTGCAAAAAGCAATGTTGTGTACATGACCTGGCTCCACTGCAAGGATACTGGAAGGTGCTGCAGCTATTTTCAGGGATTTGCATGTACTGTAATATAGTGCTGTTTAATGAATCAGATGTTTCTTTACCCAAGGTGCGTGCGCTTCGTTGCAAATCAGGCAAACCCAAACTTGGCAGACAATTGTTCAAAGTTTACTGATGGCAACCCACCTCTGGGTGATGTGCAGCAAATCAACTCAGGAGTTTCTGGTGGAACCTCTGTATGGCTAGGTCTGAGGAAGCCAAGTTGTCTGGTGGAACCTCTGTATGGTTAGGTCTGAGGAAGCCAAGTTGTCTGGTGGAACCTCTGTATGGTTAGGTCTGAGGAAGCCAAGTTGTCTGGTGGAACCTCTGTATGGTTAGGTCTGAGGAAGCCAAGTTGTCTGGTGGAACCTCTGTATGGTTAGGTCTGAGGAAGCCAAGTTGTCTGGTGGAACCTCTGTATGGTTAGGTCTGAGGAAGCCAAGTTGTCTGGTGGAACCTCTGTATGGTTAGGTCTGAGGAAGCCAAGTTGTCTGGTGGAACCTCTGTATGGTTAGGTCTGAGGAAACCAAGTTGTCTGGTGGAACCTCTGTATGGTTAGGTCTGAGGAAGCCAAGTTGTCTGGTGGAACCTCTGTATGGTTAGGTCTGAGGAAGCCAAGTTGTCTGGTGGAACCTCTGTATGGTTAGGTCTGAGGAAGCCAAGTTGTCTGGTGGAACCTCTGTATGGTTAGGTCTGAGGAAGCCAAGTTGTCTGGTGGAACCTCTGTATGGTTAGGTCTGAGGAAGCCAAGTTGTCTGGTGGAACCTCTGTATGGTTAGGTCTGAGGAAACCAAGTTGTCTGGTGGAACCTCTGTATGGTTAGGTCTGAGGAAGCCAAGTTGTCTGGTGGAACCTCTGTATGGTTAGGTCTGAGGAAGCCAAGTTGTCTGGTGGAACCTCTGTATGGTTAGGTCTGAGGAAGCCAAGTTGTCTGGTGGAACCTCTGTATGGTTAGGTCTGAGGAAGCCAAGTTGTCTGGTGGAACCTCTGTATGGTTAGGTCTGAGGAAGCCAAGTTGTCTGGTGGAACCTCTGTATGGTTAGGTCTGAGGAAACCAAGTTGTCTGGTGGAACCTCTGTATGGTTAGGTCTGAGGAAGCCAAGTTGTCTGGTGGAACCTCTGTATGGTTAGGTCTGAGGAAGCCAAGTTGTCTGGTGGAACCTCTGTATGGTTAGGTCTGAGGAAGCCAAGTTGTCTGGTGGAACCTCTGTATGGTTAGGTCTTAGGAAGCCAAGTTGTCTGGTGGAACCTCTGTATGGTTAGGTCTGAGGAAGCCAAGTTGTTTGGTGGAACCTCTGTATGGTTAGGTCTGAGGAAGCCAAGTTGTCTGGTGGAACCTCTGTATGGTTAGGTCTGAGGAAGCCAAGTTGTCTGGTGGAACCTCTGTATGGTTAGGTCTGAGGAAGCCAAGTTGTCTGGTGGAACCTCTGTATGGTTAGGTCTGAGGAAGCCAAGTTGTCTGGTGGAACCTCTGTATGGTTAGGTCTGAGGAAGCCAAGTTGTCTGGTGGAACCTCTGTATGGTTAGGTCTGAGGAAGCCAAGTTGTCTGGTGGAACCTCTGTATGGTTAGGTCTGAGGAAGCCAAGTTGTCTGGTGGAACCTCTGTATGGTTAGGTCTGAGGAAGCCAAGTTGTCTGGTGGAACCTCTGTATGGTTAGGTCTGAGGAAGCCAAGTTGTCTGGTGGAACCTCTGTATGGTTAGGTCTGAGGAAGCCAAGTTGTCTGGTGGAACCTCTGTATGGTTAGGTCTGAGGAAGCCAAGTTGTCTGGTGGAACCTCTGTATGGTTAGGTCTGAGGAAGCCAAGTTGTCTGGTGGAACCTCTGTATGGTTAGGTCTGAGGAAGCCAAGTTGTCTGGTGGAACCTCTGTATGGTTAGGTCTGAGGAAGCCAAGTTGTCTGGTGGAACCTCTGTATGGTTAGGTCTGAGGAAGCCAAGTTGTCTGGTGGAACCTCTGTATGGTTAGGTCTGAGGAAGCCAAGTTGTCTGGTGGAACCTCTGTATGGTTAGGTCTGAGGAAGCCAAGTTGTCTGGTGGAACCTCTGTATGGTTAGGTCTGAGGAAGCCAAGTTGTCTGGTGGAACCTCTGTATGGTTAGGTCTGAGGAAGCCAAGTTGTCTGATGCATTATTTTGTAATTGGTTTGACACACACCCAATTTCAACCAAGTTGTGCTTTGTGTAGCCGCTTACCCACGCTTCAGCATGTCCCCTTTTTGCCATTTAATAAGTCTTGATTGTGCAGGGCCTCCTTGGGCAGAAGTCCTTGTTTGTGGTGCTGGCAGCCACACCACCTCTCCATACGCATAGACCAGCTTTTCAGCATGCCCCCTTTTTGCCATTTGACAGGTTTTAATTGTGCAAGGCATCCTTGGGCTGCAGTGCCTTTTTGCGGTACTTGCGGCAATATCATCTCTCCAAGTCAGAGAACGTCCACCAGAGAGGGGCACCTGAGCTCCTGAGCAGCAGAAGACATAGACATCTACCGGTGGGACACCTCATCTCCTGAGCAGCAGGAATTGAAGACATCTAACAGAGAAGGACACCTGATCTTTTGAGCAGCAGGAGACAAAAAACACAGAGCAACACCTGATCTCCAAAGCAAATTGGAAACAAAAATATCTACCTGAGGGACACCTGGCCTCCTGATTAACAGGAAACAAGATACAATGCCCATGTGTGGAACCAGAGCAGGTGTGAGCTTGTGAGAAAGGTGAAAAGGTGCTGCAGATGACGACGCTTGCGTCAGCATGTCAGGATGAGAGGTGTTGGAGCTGGCATGACTTGAGTTTGCATGTACAGATGAGAAATATTGAAGCTGACATGATGTGCATCTGACATGATGTACATCTGACATGACTTGCGTCTGCATGTTGGGGTGAGAGATGTTGAAGCTGACATGGTTTGCCTAGGGGTCGGGATGGTGAAACAGATCCACAGCATGAGCTAGGTGCATGTGTAGAGGAATCCTTTCCCATGCTGTCAACTGAAGGGTTGAAGCCTTAGCAAGATTGAAGTTTTCGATTTAACTAGTTTTCGGTGTGATGGTACTTGCGGGACCAACCTATATTGGCAAGAGCGTAGTAGCTACTATTATAGACGGGTGGGCTCCGGCAAAATCCAGCAAGGATGCGAGTGCTTGAGACACTAGGCAGGTCCGTTTCTTGAACCCCTGTGCATAAAAAATTACAAGCCTTGTATTTGGCTTATCCTACACGCACGAAATTAGATGCCATGGCACAGAACAGAGTTTCCCAGTAGTTTTGGGCAGCTTGTTTCTGTTTTGAGCTGAGACGTATCGACTTTCTTGTTTTTTATCCGCTCATTCGGCCTTGAATCAGGCCAGGCAGGATCGTATCAAGATATGCTCATAGGCAGGACGAGTCCACGGCTTTAAATCGTGTAGTATTGCCACATCCATGCACACGCACACCAGCACACACACACACACACACACACACACACACACGCACACACACACACACACACACACACACACACACACACACACACAGAAGCACAAATTTAATTGTGGATTCGGTCGAAGGTGTGGATATTTTATTGAGACTAATCAGACAGGTTTGTATTGTGCTAGCAATTGGTCTAATAGCTTTTTTTGGTGGAGTCTGGTTTTGTATCAGTTTTGTTTTTAAGAGGATTGGTCAATATTGAGGATGATGGCATCAAAGCTTCCTTAACAAACTATGTCAACTGCTCAAGATCAGGGAAAAAGCAATAGAGAGCTCATGCACAAAACTCCTTGAAGAAGACACCATGAGGAGAGAGAGAGAGAGAGAGAGAGAGAGAGAGAGAGAGAGACGTAGGCAGCAAGAGCTCCCTACAATCAAAGGATTAGGTGACATTGGCTAAAAAATAAGAGCTGATTCACTGAGGGAAAATCCTTCGCCAGAAAAGAAAAGAAGATGCTACGTAGGCAGAGAAAACTCTCCCTGCGTCAATTAAGGAAAGAGAAAAAAAAGATAAGTCTACGCCAGCCAAGAGGAAAGAGAGACACATTGGCTCAGAGAGCCGAGAGTCTCCCTCACCAGAAGATGAGAGGGGAGTTAATGTGGATTGGGTTGGCTTCTGGCAGCACGCTGCTCCAGGGCACCAGTGTTATGATGAGTGTTTTTTATTTTCAATGGCACGTCCGGTAGAGGTAAGTTTGTGCACAAATTGTACAGAATGGGCATGGAGTTCTTGCAAGTGTTTCAGATCCCTGTGAGTCTCTGTGAGTCTGGCTACCACTACCAGAGATGGCAGAAGCTTAACGATGCCACACCATCCACCACCAACGCGAACACTGAAGCTCACAACCCAACCTCTCAGCTTGCAAACAAGGAAATCAGCAACTCCTTCTGGAAAAATTCAAAGATTACCCTTAAACAACAAATAAACTTTATGAAATATCGAACGGATACCCTGTACACACAGAGCCATGCCTTCAACTTTAACATATGTCCCGAAGGGTTTAGAGCCAAATCTGGGCGTGTAAACATATGCCTTCAACTTTAACTTTTCCAGTTCTAAGAAAGAAAAAAGAAAGATTCCAGTTCTGATAGGTGCCCACTCTGTGCAAATACAGACAACATTTATCATGTTCTGCTTAGGTGTACCAACCCAACAATGAGCGGGATGCACACCAACAGACACCACGCGGCCCTTAGTCTCTGTATAGAAGCCCTCAGCAAAGGCCGTTTTGGCTCATCCCTCATTAGCATGGATGGCTGCAATCATGACAGACTTTTGGATCAAGGCGTACAAGTCCCTGAAAACACCTCTCGCGCTATTCCAGACTGGGTTTTCCCAAATGGCGCTGCCTCACCTGCACAGCACCAAAGCCGCCCTGACGCTCTATTCGTGCGCCACATCCTAACCAGACAAGCCCACCTTGATCCTACCAGGATCCCGCCACAAGATAGGTACATTCACCTTGTTGAACTTAAATTCTGCCCTGATACAAATCCCTTCATCACCTTAGAACGTGCACAAACTCAACACTCCCACATCATAAGCAGACTTAGAACACGCAGCTTAAGAAACCCAAACAGGAATAACAAAGTGACTTTGCATATCACCTTAGTTGGTGTTGGTGGCACGATTTACAATAACTATACAATCACACCTCTAATAAATCTGGTCCTGATCAAACAAAAAGCTGAATCAGTAGCCTCCCAGCTCAGGGACCATACCATCCAAAGATTATCCACCATCATTAAGACTAGACATGCACTTTGTTTCAGGGAGCATCTGGAAGGGGGTTTGCTGGGCGCGCGGCGGCAGTAGAGGATGGGAGAAGGAGAGTCCGAGCGCTCAGGGGCATGGCAAGCAATCCCCCGGATCCCCATTAGTTCTGTTTCTTGCTCTCTCTTAGGCTAGTTTTGTCTAGTTTAAGTGGAGGGCCTCCTGGTGAGGCCTCTAACTTTTGTTAGGGGTTCTTCTCTTAATGCACGCGGCCTTTGGCTTGCGTAGACTTTTCTTTTCTTTTCTTTGAGTCGATCCCTCATTATTTGAATTGATCAAGGGTATGGGCAGTGTAGATAGTCCCCCCCACACCCAGGAGGATTGGGTGGATAGTAATCTCTGCACCTTGGATTTGGTTGCACAGTTTGCTGTGTTATTTCTGTGAGGCTTCTAGTTGGGCACCAGGAGTCATAACACAGCTTGGTTACAGGGCCGGGCTACAGCTGTACCTGTGGCCAATGCGGAAGTTGCACAGTGTCGCCAACCACTTTACTCTCAATGCCATGCATGCTGACATGCCTGGATTCAAATGTTGCGAACACATGGATGAAGCATGGACTCAAAGGCAACCGTGGGCCATGCTGCACACAATTTGTTTGGGCAAATCCAGGTTCTTGCTGCACACAAGTTGTCTGGGCAAATCCAGATATTTGGGTAGAATTTAAGGGACAAATGTAACAACAGTGTTCCTAGTTGGAAGGGCACACCAGTGGTGGTAGGCAAAATTTTTAAATGCAGAGAATTGTCTCCAGTAAGCAAGATGTCGGGAACTGAGGTCCACCACAAGCTGGCTCAAATCCAGAGGTTTGGCTGACCGCATCTCATGTCGAAAACCATGAGCATGATGTGAGCCATTCATAATGAACAATAAGTGTGATGCCCAGCAAGAACTTCTAAACACTTGAAGTACTCTGGAACTGAAACCAATATCAGCATGTAAAACCTTTTGGAGAAGAGGGCTGTTGCAATGGATAGAGATAAAGAAAAGAAAAGTCTACATAAGCCTGAGGCCACGTGCATTAAGGGAAGGTTCCCTAACTAGCAGGCTAGGGGGGGCCTCACCAAAGGGCCCTCAAACCTGCACTAGACACAGCTAGCCTAGGTGACAGCCAGAAACAGAGCTAATATATAAGAGAATTATAAAGACGCACAGTGGCACTAAACCAGTTGAACAGATTAGGCTCTGTCTCACACTCACATAGCTCACTCCATGAAGAAGTTCACGATTTGACTATATAAATGGATTTTGAAAAACTCAGTTGCCATTTTTAAATGCAGTCACGGTTGTCCATCTCATGGCCTTGTTGGTGACAGGGATTTGCTCAAAACTGACTGGCATACATGCCTGCGGGGATGCCGTTATGACGTATGAAACGTCTTGAAAAGCCATAAGTAAGCATGAAGGTGGTGGGTAAGCTGATGTTGATGAGCTAAGGTACGTTTGCGAGCCGTGTCTGCCAAAAAAGGCTTGAGGGCTTCTTCAATGCCGGAATGCAAGTTGAGTTTTTTTTGTCAAAAGTGCTGGAGTTGTTTACATAGCTCACTGTGTTGTTGCTGTGAGGTCTACTAGACCCTGTATCTTCCCTTCTATCAAACGAATCTGGCATTCAATTTCAGAAGTTCTAAATGTTCAATTCATCAATTTGCTTGACCACGGTTGTGCTCAGCACAGCAGGCTGCTTCTCACCTCTCCAATACCTCTCGTAATGTGTAGCACCCATTTTTAGGGGGGAGTCGGTTGTCTCTTTTGGTTATTAGGGCAGGTAGTTACCAAATCAGCACCAGGGTGGCTGGAGTTGCATTTAGCTTGAAGTACCGGTTTAAAAAAAGAGCACTAAAATCCACTAAAGCTGCTAGCTTGCTAGTCAGGGAACCTTCCTGTAATTCACGTGGCCTTTTTATGGCGCAGTGCTTCTCACAGATGCCTGCTAAAGTTTCTAATGAAGGTGGCAGGAGGCCCTCCCGATCCGTTCAGTATGGCGATAAACTTGACACCACTGGCACAAGACGTGACTATGAGGTCACCTCAGATGCACGGTGCATCTCTTTTGCAGCTAAAATCAGATACCCAGTAATGCTGGCATCCTCCAAACCCCCGTATTCCTCCTCAATCTGTTTGCTAGAAAAAAAACTACGCAGGCAGTGAAAACACAGTGACTCCCTACATCAATTAAGAAAAAAAGGATACCTAGGACTAAGACAACGTGTATTTCAAAAAGAAGTTCCTTCACCAAGAAAAAAAGAAAGAGGTCAATGGGGATCAGGAGGATTACTAGCAGCACCCCTTGCCTGATCTCGTTGATGAGAGTTAAAAGAAGTCTTCTTAAGGGTGCGTCTGATGCTAGCAAATTTACAAGCATACTGGACAGAATGGGCATGAAGCTTCAGAGCAATCTTGATGGCTTTGTGAGTGTCAAAGACGAGCTCTTTAAGGGGCTCTAGAGTGTGAGGGTTGTAGATGATCCCGCCTACACCTAACACAATGGTATGGAGGGTGACTTGAGCTGAGGCCCTTGAAAGATGGCTACATAGGTCGCGGTGCTGATGCTTGGAGGCCTCCAGCTGATTCTTGGGCATGGTGTCTTCACAGTATTTGACCTCTACAAAATGGATGATCACATGATGTGGCTCTGTCCTGGAAGGAGCTGACTAGGGTTACGGACCTTGGAAGTAGGTGGAGTGGCTATGGCTGGCGCTGACTGCTCCCTGTCCCCCCCGCGCCCCCCTCTACTTCTCAATGAATACCGGGAATTGGTTCTTGGCACTCTTTTCATTGGAACAACTAAAATTGCATCAGGGCGACTAGAGTTGAGCCTTTGTTTGTCAGGGAAACGACGAGGGAAAATGTATTTTGGACCTTTCTGGTGTAGACGTCTGTGGCACCTACAAACCAAACAAAGAGGGCGACCACCCCTCACCACAAATACAACTGTACATCAAACCTAATGGCCGTGGCCCAACTAACACAATCAACAGAGCAGAACTGGCTGGCATCCTTGTTGCACTCCAACAGGGCGACACAAACATAGCCACTGACAGTGCGTCCTGTTTGTCCCAAATCTACAGGCAGGTTCTCAATCCAATGCGCATGCGGACCCCCTTACATGCAGAGCTCATTCAAGCTATTTCAATTATCATAGAGCACTCATCACAACAGCTGAATTTCTATGAAGTCAAAGCCCACTCAGGCGTCATTGGCAATGAGGGAGCTGATGCTTGCGCACAAACTGCGGCTATTATGGATAACACAGATATCTCATTGCCTGATGCCAAGGACCCTTTCCACAACTCCTTTTGGCTATCCGTCAAACCTCTCCGAGGGCACTCCCATAATCCCACACCCCTTTACCTCACTAACTTGAAAGACAAGCTCAAGGCCCATATGCATAACAAACACAAGCTTGGCTCTGCCAATGTATCCAGTTGCTATTACACAGGCTGGCAGCAACTCATGCAACCACCATCTCATAACAGCAATACCAACACAGGCTTACCTACTAGCTTAGTAAGCTATCCCCTAAACTTGCTAACCAAAAAATTAGCAATTCCTTTTGGAGCAACCCTAAGGTTACCCTTAAGCAACAAATAAATCTTCTCAAGTACCACACTGGCACAATTTATACCCAGAAGCACGCTGTCAGGTTTAATCACACCTCTGGCTCTGCCAACTGCCGATTATGCGGCAATATGGATAGCATCAATCACATTGTCCTCGGATGTTCACACCCAACATGCCAAGGGATGTTCATAAACAGACACAACATTGCCCTCAGTCTCTGTTGCAAAGCCCTGAGCAAAGGTACACATGGCTCACTCCTTGTTGCCATGGACACTTGCTGTAGAGAAAAGCTCCAAGAACAGGGCATTCAAGTTGAAGTCCCTGAAAACATCTCCAGGGATATTCCTGACTGGGCTTTTCCCAATGGTTCTGGCCCCTTTGCCCGACACCAAAGCCGTCCTGATGCTGTCTTTGTGCGCCCTATCCCAGGGAGAGCAACCCATCTTAACCCTAGGATGATACCTGCCCACGACAGAGATATTCACCTTGTGGAACTTAAATTCTGTCCTGACACTAACCCCTTACCCAGCCTACGAACAGCTGCTGACCAGCATGCTGGTACCATTTCCAGACTTCGCACCCGTAGTCTCAGAAATCCAAACAGAAATAATAAGGTGACCTTGCACACCATTTTACTTGGTGTAGCAGGTACTATCTATAATGACTACACCATCACTCCCCTGGTTGAGCTGGGTCTTACCAGACATAACGCAGAAAAATTAGCCTCTCAATTAAGTTGCCATGCACTCCAGTCATTAACAAAAATATAAACACCAGGCACTCATTATACTTGCAGGGTTCTTCTGGCAGGGGCATCACTGGGGGCGAGGCAGTTCAGAGCATGAGGAGGAGAGTCTACGCCCGCAGGCGCATGGCTGACAGCAACCCGCCTGACCCTCATTAGTTATTCCCCATCGGTTCATAGCTTGGTTTAGGCTGGCCTGTGAACCTCCTCGGTGAGGCCCTAGCTAGCTTGCTAGTTAGGGGACCTTTCCTTATGCACGCAGCTGGACCTGGCTTGCGTAGACTTTTTTTTCTTTTCTGTGGCACCTCTTCAAGGGTTACAAGGGTGCCACCTCTTCCTCTTGTTTTGTGTGGTGGGGCCCTGCCTTTCAGATGACCTTTCCTTAATGCACGCGGCCAGACTTGGAAAACGTAGTCTTTTCTTTTTTCTTTTTCTTGGAAGGGTTCTATTTGTTGAGTTTTCAGGGATCTGCAGGTTCTGTAAAGCAAGACGATCTGCGCTGCCAACTTGGCATTGAATGTCCATGGAGGCAAGGCCTGCCCCAAGAGGGCCTTTGCTGACACCTTTAAGGAGGATTCTGCTGGCAATATTGTGGCGCTCGGTTACCATATTTGATACGGTGGAGTGTTTACATCCTGAAAGAATGTGAAGGGCACTGTCTGGCTCCCCACAGAGGGGACATTATAGGCTGGTGGACATTTAAAGCGCACCGCATGCTTTTGATTGAAGAGGGTACATGTGCGGTAGTTGAAGATATTCCGTTCATTATAAAAGGAAGTTTTGGCATGGTCCAGAAGGCATTGCTAACCTTTTTATGGACTGTAGGAAGTAGGCTTGAATAATAAGAGTAGTATCCTGTCTCTGTGTTAGCCTTTCCAAATCTGTGTTTAGAGTGCATATGTGTCCTAGAGAGCATCATGAAGGTTGGAAAAATACTTGAATTTTGGGGCTATCTTTATTTCACTCTTCCAATAGCGTGGCTGCCCATGTGCGGTTTGAAATCCGCATTCACACCCTTTGCTATGAGACAGTAACTTGGAATCACAGCTCTTCCCCAAACTGTGACCTTAGTGAGGCTGATGCCATCAGCAGTGATGATGTCCAGGATGGACAACACGTCCTCTTTCATTGCACACATGTTTTGAGATGAAAGACACGCGTGCCTCAGATCACGCAGGCTTGAGCACTGTGTTTAGAGTGACTGATGAGGGTGGAGAAGGTGTGAATGCTCCACACCATGTGTGCAAAGCTGGAGAGTGTATCAACAAGTTAGTGTTGCGTTGGCAGCAGGATAAGGCTCAAGTTTACGCTGAGCACATTCGGGACAATGCTGAACTGCTGGCTCAATTTGATGAGGCAGAGAGGTCTGGGGATGTAGATAAATTGGCGTTTTGTGTGCGTTCTTTGATCATCCAGGCAGCGAGCAGTAAAGCTGTGGGCATGTCAGCCCGAGCAAAGTGTGTTTTTAAACGTGAGCGTAATAGGAAGGGTCCTCTAAACCCTGTGTGGTTCAATGAAGAATGTTGGGAGAAGCGTAGGGCTTTCATTGAGGCAGTGAAGCATGGTGAAGCCAGGCATGCTTGCAGATTTCTCAAGAGGGAAAGTATGAGGTGCAATCGTAGGATGAAGCGAAGGCACGCGAGACAGTTGCGGAATTTGTTTTTGGACAGGCTATTTCGGAAGGATCCGGCAGTGCACGCTTTACTAAAAAAGCACACCAAGCCTCACACAACCCCTGTGCCTGCTCCAGCTTGGCATGATCACCTACACAAACACTTCAGAGCAAAGAGGACATTTGAAGAGTCTCGCCCATCTGCGAGGGATATGGCTGTGCCACTGGGCCGGCGCAACCTTCCACCTGAGGTCCTTCTCAGGCGGGGCGCGCAGTCTGGGTGGGCTCCGGAGCCAGATGAGTTTGAGATCCCTGATGTATCTGTGTTAGAAGGTATGTTGGGTAGTGAATTTCAGAAGTTGAATGTTGGTGCCTCTTCAGGCTTTGATGCGATCCCGATTCCTTTTCTTAAGCATGCGTGCTTGCCAGTGCAGTGTGGGAATAAAACCAAACAAGTAAATGTGCTGGTGCCTCTGTTGGCTCGTCTTTTTAAAGTGTTGCTGACTGAAAGTAAAGTGCCTGCGTGCTGGAAGGTTGCCAAGTTGAGCCCCATTCACAAAAAAGGGGAAGTGCTGAAACCTGGGAACTATAGGATGATTGCGGTTAGCGGTGTAATGTATAGGATTTATGCTAATGTGCTGAAGAATCTGGTGACAGATTGGTGTATGAAAAAGGGAAAGATTCCGGACACGCAGTTTGGCTTCTTTCCAGGAAGGAGCACTCTGCATCCTCTGTTCATTCTGAGGCACCTCAAGCATGCTGCGAAAAAATTGAAGCCACGGAATTCTTCCAGATTGCATGTTGCTTTCATTGACTTTTCTCAAGCTTATGACACCATGCCCAGACAGCAGCTTTGGTCTCACTTGCAGCGCAATGCAATGCCGACTCCTCTGCTCAGTGTGATCAGAGACATGTATGATAATGATGAGTACATTCTAATGGATGGTGAGAAAAGGGCGCGCGTGCAGCCATCGAACGGTGTTAAGCAAGGTTGTCCTTTGTCCCCCCTTCTTTTCTCTCTGTACATCAATGATATGGGCAGAGAGATAAATGAGGGCATTGAGGGTGCTGTGACTGGTGATAGAGTGAATGGTGTGTCCCACATGATGTACGCCGATGACCTTGGATTAACTACGAATGACCCTGGTGAAATGCAGAAGATGCTGGACAGACTCCGTGTGTATGCTCAGAGAAAATGGTTGACTGTAAACACAGCTAAGTCTGAGGTGGTGCACTTCAACAGTACGTCTGTCTCTCCTCTGCAGAATCCTTTTACGTATGATGGAGTGGTCCTTCCAGAGAAGGACAGGTTCAAATATTTGGGAGTGCTGTTGGATAAAAAGATGGATTTTAAGGTAGCTGAGGAGCATGCGGTGCGGCCTTATATGGCTGCACAGAGAAGGATTTCGGAGTTTGCCAAGGGTCATGACCTGAAAAACAGGCCTCATGCTATGCTCTGGTTATCGAAGGTGTATGGCATTCCTGCTGGGATGTATGCGTGCCAGGTGTGGGGAACTCATTACTTGAGAGAAGGCAGTGAGTTTGATAGTCAATTGCAGAAAAGACATCTGTGTTCCTTGAGGCGCATTCTTGGAGTAAAGAACAGTACTACAAATTGGCCGGTGTTGAGAGAGTGTGGCCAGGAGCCTCTGCAGTTCTTCTGGTTCCGTGCCTCCATCAAGTTTTTTAATAGCATGCTTGACTCCAATAGTGAAGTCTTGCGTCGTGTGCTGAGGGCTGATTTAAGTCTGGCTTCTTTTGATTCATCTTGCTGGGCTGCTGAAGTTTCTAATGCTTTTGGTGGGATGCGGAATGGTGATTCGTTCAAACAGAACATGCTGAGAGCTGAGAAAATCCCCATGCAAGAGTTCATTGGTGATTTGCGATACAGACAGCAGAAAGTGTGGAGAGGGGCCGATGTTTTTTGTCCTCGTGCAGTTAACAAGAAGGTAGTGACGTACCATAAGTGGTGTGAGAATTCTGAGAGTGGTCCCAGAGGTGCTCCTTTTTGTATCCCCTCGTATCTGTTCAAGGATTTGGACAAGCATGTTTTGAGAAACATTAGCAGATTTAGATTGCGTGCTCATCACTTGAGAGTGGAGTCTGGTAAATGGCTTGGGGGTTCAAGTATCTGTGATAAGTGTGAGTGTGGGGAAGTCCAGGATGAAAAACATGTGCTTTTCTTTTGCAAATGTACTGAGGTGCGTGAGCTACGCACGAGATACAAGGACCTTTTTGAGGAGATGTTTAAGACTTTGCGTGTGTTTGCTCCGCCTTCAAACGCTGACTTTATTCCATTCTTGGCTTGCCATCATACTATCACTGATTCTGAGATCAATGCTTTCCTAAACCAAGACTCATACAGACTTCTTAGATTTGTGTCAGACTTGGTCTCAATTTTTGATACTGTTTGAGCTTGTTTCACCAGCTGCCATCAGCCAGAGTCTCGGGCTGTAGGCCACCATTGTAAACCCCTTTCATTGCACACATCCCCGGTGGTCTATCTCCGCAGGAAATATGCTCCCTTGTTCTCACAGGCAGGATCTCATATCAAGCTCAGTCACCGTCATGTTACGGAACCCTGGTCAAGCGCGAGGAGGGCGACAGCAAGGAGGAGGTCCCCGGATTGAATTCTTGTGGCCGGGGTGGAGATAAAGATACCCTCTATCGGTGGGAGCCAGTGGGAGGCTCTTTCCTTAATGCACACGGCCGAACGGCAAGCATAGGTCTTTCTTTTCTTTCTTTCTTTTCATTTCAGGATCTCATGATGTGTCAGCTTTTGTAAACCAGAACAACAACAAACTTCCTTTTTTCCTTCATGAATTAATTGCCTTATATGAGCAGGCTAGCAGTCGCACTTCTTGACTGAAGGCCTTATCCTTGTTAACCTTGTAGACCTTACACTCCGAGTATGAGTGAGTCGCAAAGCAGAAAATGATAGGAACAGCAAGAAAAAAAACTACGTGGACGGTGAGAACACTCCTCGCATCATTAAAGGGAAAAGAGGATACCTACTAGGCTAGGGCCAAGGCACCGTGCCAGTGACCGCATTTCCAACAAGAGAAAAGAAAAGAAAGAGGTCAATGGGGATCAGGAGGGCTACTAGCAGTGTACCCTGCCTGATCTTGGACAAGAGAGTTGAAAGAAGCCTTCTGAAGAGCGTCTGGTGATAGCAACTTCATAAGCACATATTACAGAATGACTACGCAGACCTTTTCCGGCAGCTTGTGTTAAGGAATAGTCTGGTGGGACCCTTGCTAGCTAGGGAACTTTTCATAATGCAAGCAGCCTTCTTTTTTGCTGACGTAGTCTATCTATTTATTTAATATCTCAAAGGAAAGACAAGTTTTGTACATAACCACCGTTGCCCCAAATCCAAAACATACCTTCTGTGCATACTAGGCTACAAGTCAACTGTTGTACCACTCAGCTTCCCTGTTACTCCCTCAATTCAGGGTTCCTGCAGCCAAATAATCTACGCTGTGCTGCTAAGGAGTAGCTTTACTGTCCTGAAACAAGCCGACAAGCCGAACGCTGACGTCACATTGTTCGCATGTTTAAGGTCATCGACCACAAGACCTGAGGAGGTCATTATTGGCAGTTACACTTTTCCCCTATACTTCCCTTTCCTTGCCCTTGCAAGCACAGGTGACAAGACTCCCTCCAAGGTCTACGCCCAGATTGCCTGCATAATAAGGATACACAATTCTTTTTTCCAACCGATTTCAATGCAAACATTTTTGAGGCGCATGGCCCATGCACAAGGATATACTCAGTGCATTGGGAGGGTGTGTGAATTGTCCAGATCCTCCAATTGCAGTTATGAGCGTCAAGTGACCTATCCATCTGTCCATCCATCTATCCATCCACCCATGGATGCATGCATCCGAGTGCAAAATGCATTCCAGATACAGTCGCTTCATGGTCAGCGAGAAGGGCAAACCAGATGAAAGGGAGCCTTTAGAAAGTGCCTTGCCCTTAAAGCAGCAAGTGCACCAGGCGATCAGCACAATGTGCCAAGACTTGCAGCTCAGTATCAGTCTTGAAATATGCATCTCGACTTGACACGTACACATACTCACACACACACAAACATACACACCACAAACAATGCTAAATTGCATGCGGTCTCCGCTCAGGAAATTCTACCCTTGAGTGGAGGAAGGTACGGCGGAGCCAGTCCATCACACACACATACACATACAAACACAAGCACTGCATGCATCAAGAGGGCCATGGCCTTCCATGCAATATGCAGCCACAATATGCAGCCACAAAGGAGGCAATGAAGCATCTAAAATACATGGGCCCGCACACACACGTATACCATACATGGTATACACGTACTCAAGCACACATTGCGCACTTGCACGCACGCACACGCGCGCACACACACACACACACACACACACACACACACACACACACACACACACACACACACACCAGGAACGCCATGCCCCAAAGCAAAAAGAGGCGCGCCTCATGAGGCGGCTGTGAAGCATCCCACACTGACCTAATGTGCCCTCAAAATTGCCAAGCACTCAGGCACGAAAAAGCCGTTCTATCCAGACACACAGACACAAGCGAGGCTACTCCACAGGAAGGCCATGCATGCATCTGGCAGTCAAATAAGAGGGATTCAAGATAGTGCATGAAGAAGGCCACAATGAAGGGCTACTCTTCAGGAAGGCCATGCATGCACCTGGCAGCCAGATAAGAGGGCTACAAAGAAGGTCATGAAGAAGGCCACAAAAAAGTCTACTTACCACAAAGGCCATGCATGCATCTGGCAGCCAAATAAGGGGGCTAAAAAGAAGGTCATGAAGAAGGCAAAACATAAAACAGGCCACAAAGAAGGCTGCTCACCAGGAAGGCCATGCATCCAGCAGCCACAAAGAAGGCTACAAAGCATCCAACCTTGGCCCAGCGTGTCCTCAGGAGAGCCATGCACTCAGGTGCAAAGTCGAGGGCGACCAACTGGACCAAGCCTGTGTAGATCAAGATCCCGGCACTGACACAATTCAGGGTGCCCTGCAGATGGAGCAGAGTAGAGGGCAGGGAGGCAAAGCTTGTGTGTGATCCTAACGCTGGCATAGCGCAATTTAGTTGCACTACAGGCAGGTGGATCCAGGTGCCCTACAAGCCTGTGAGGCTAGTACCCTACAAGCCCATAGACAAAGTGCGATCCAGGTGCCCTACAGGCAGGTGTGTTTGTGTATATGTGTGTGTGAGGTGCCCTAAATGCAGGTGGGTGAAGGGGAGGCAGAAAAGCTTACTGTAAAGCTTTGTGCCATCTTGTCCAGTCCTTGTACGCATATCAATTTGCTAGCGCCATGTGCCCTCTTAAAGAGACAATTGGCAACCCTTGTCATCATGGTCAGGAGTGGGGTATGGCTATTCAATTTTTTGGACCCCGTTGATCTCCCCTTTGCTCCCAGCAAGAGCACGGCATGGTGCCTTGGCCCTAAGCGCCCTATAGCACAGAGAATAAAAACAGCCAATTTATACACTAGGAGGTGCACTCGCACCTACAAGATATCAAATGATCACATGTGCTTTGCTATTTTGGGATGGAAAAGCGGTTGAGCGTGCTTCTGGTATTAAAGGCAAGACAACCTTGTTCGGCAAAACCTCACTCGTAGCACTCCTTGATTCCTTACTTGCAGTGGTCATGGCCCTTGCTAGCTTGCTACTTAGGGAGCAATCCCTCAATGCACGCAGCCTTTTGGCTGGCGTAGACTTTTCTTTCCTTTTGGTCATGTGGCATGCCTCCCTTTCAGTAGTCACGTGGCAAGCCTCCCTTTATATTTTCATGTGCAATGCTTACATGCAGGCTTCATGTGTTGAGCGCCTGTTTGTTTCTCATTCAAAGTTTTCTGTGCGCGGCACTGATGTGGCAAGGGGTGGGTGTTTGGTTGCCATGCCTGAGACAAGCAGGAAGCAACTTAGAGATCAAAAGGGCAGAGCTCACCTGAGTGGCACTGGCTGCCGTGCTCTCAGAGTCATAGCCTTCCGCAATGCCGATGCCAATAGCTACGCCAACAGGGGCAGTGATGGCATACAGGAGGACTAAGAGCCAACCTGAGAGGGCAGCGTAGGGAGGTGGAAGAGGTGGATGGGAGGTGGATGGAGGTGGAGGAGGTGCAGAGGTGGATGGGAGGTGGAAGAGGTGCAGAGGTGGATGGGAGGTGGAAGAGGTGCAGAGGTGGATGCGTGCAGAGGTGGGTGTGTCTCCCTTTCCTAAATTGATGTAGGGAGAGTGTCCTCTGCTTACGTAGCTTTTCTTTTCTTTCTTTTCTTTCAGAGGAGGATGCGTGAGCCCACTTTTGGGCTGGCCTCCATGAGGCAGCACAGGTGAGCAGGGTTGGTTGGCTAATTCCAAACATATGCCATGCACACTGTGTTTTACCTGCCAAAAAGCTGATATATACAGTGTATTTATATGGAATTGGCCAAGCCTACAGATGAAAACAGAGGCAAAGAGACTCAGGAGTGAGTGAGCCCCTGTGCTTACTTTACATTCCAAACTTGAGTATGTTTGCATGAAAAAATGGTCACGATGGCTACACGTTTAATTTGACACTCAGGTAGCCCACGTGAGTGTGTATCATGCTCGTGAGGTGTCCTGAGCTTGGCAAGAGATTTGTTCAGCTAGCTAAACCCTGTTGGTATGCCTGATCTGGTTCTGCACATGTGCTGGGATGGTTCCACCAATCTGCCAGGCTTGTCTTTGCTTTGCGTGGGGCTTTACAGCTTTGTTTTGAAATGTTCAGCGCGGCGAACAACGTAAGCAGAAGTTTGCCAGGCCATACAAGTCACCAGAATCCATGAAGTGACCAACTCCTTAACATGTTTGTCTAACGCTATGCACAAAAGTTGCAAAACAGCTGCGAGCTTCAGCATGTCAAACACGACCCATACTTGCACGGCAGCGCATCCCCTAGCCTTCACTCCAATGTGCACACCTTTTTAGAGGCCCAGGATCTTTTGGGGGGGCTCACTTGTACTATTTGTCATACCTTTTAGCAGTCCAAAGTCAGCGATAGCAATCAATGCACCCAGGCCAATGCCTTCCAGCCATTGGTGGAAGACCATTGCAATGAGGATGTTCCTGTGTGCAGTGATTCGACCGTTTGTAGATGTGATTTCAATGCCTGGAAGCCAACGCCGTCCAGCCATTGTGGAAGACAAGTGCAATGACAGCACTCCTGTGCCTAGGGTTCAGCTAGGTTTGGTGGGGGACGGATGCATAGAGAGGATGCATAGAGAGAAAAAGGATCTTCATGTGTCCAAGAGCTATGCAGAGTGGGCCGTGAAGGTCACCACAGGATGCATTCCACGCGCCCTTGCTTGCAATGGAAGCAGATCAGAGGACCAGAGAGAAATAGATAAAGAACAATTGTGTAGGCAGAGAAAATGTTGCCTGTCAAGTCAGGACCAGATAGTTGCCATGCAAAGATACCCCTACAAGCAGGTATGCCACTGTGGAGCCATGTGCCTTGTGCGCTTTTTCTTCCATGTTTTTGGGGCGATCTATCTCGTCATGCTACATGGCATTGGGTACTCGTAGAACAAGAGCACCCAGTGGTGAATTCCACACAAGTGCACGATGCAAACTTCACTTTAGAAACACTTGTCTCGCTATGCCCAGGTCCTTGCACACCTGCATGGCCGTCCTAGCCTGCGGCACAAGCTACACAAAAAAGCTGAAGACGCCCTACTCAGTCCTAGCTTTCTGCTGGTTTTAGTCTGTCCTTGCCTGATGTACGTGATGGGAAAATTACGCTCCAAGACGTGGTGGTGAAACGAAACGCATTGCACGATGCCTCCTTGGTCGCACGCTAAGCTCACAGCAGGCCCCCCCCCTCCCCCGGCATACAAGCTTACTACTGGGCACACCTTGAAAAGAAAAGCCTACACCAGTCAAAAGGCCGCGTGAATGGAGGAAAGATCCCTGCTGCTGTACTGCTCCACTTTGCTCTGCTAAAATTGCACCACCAGAAATTGTAACAACCGTTCTTAGGGCCCTAGGTTCCCTAACCAGCAAGCTAGCAAGGGCCTTACCAAAGGGCCCTCAAACCTAAACTAGACACAGCTGGCTTAGGAGAAAGCCAGAAATAGAGCTAATGGGGATCTGGGCATACCTTGCTTGCGCATAGTCCTTGTCAATCACGCCAAGCATGATCCCAATTATAACGGAGTGTACCACACAGCCTAACTCAAAGCAATGCGCCAGCGTCTGCATGAAGGTGAGGTGAAGGGAAGGAGCTCAAATCAAGCACGGATCAGCGCTTTTTGGGAGGGGAACATGTGCATGGATGCTGGTATAGAGGAGCTGCAATCACACATGCATCAACCTCTGAGGAGGTAGAGGCTTTCATTTGTGGAAACGAGAGTTAACAATTGTCCCTTGGAAAGGTGAGCGTGGCATGCTGCTGCAACGAGCTGCCTTTTTGAGGAATCACAGAAGACCCAATTTGGCGCAAGTCTTCCCTGTATTTGTACGTGTCCGTGATACTTCTGTTTGCTTGCAATCGAGATTTCTTGGATGGAAATGATACAGGAGCAAGAGGAAAGTCCAATCAACAAAACAGGGTGCCTGAGTCCTCGTACAAGATCGTTGAATGCTTAAAAGCTCCAATGCTGATTGCGTACCTTGCAGCAGGCAACAGAGCCACCCCCGAAATCAATTAAGGGAAAAAAGAGGACCAAGGCCAATACACTGTGCATCTCCTTGAGCAGGAAAAGAAAAAGCAAAAAGGTCCGTGAAGCACCAACCTTTTGCTTGTGAGTCCCATGAGAAAGCTCTATGTCAGCTGCTGGCACCGCATCAGCACCCTTGCCCAGCTTGTTCACGTCACCATCTGGCATGCCATCCTGGGCTGTCCCTGTTGCCTTGCCATGCGACATTGCCACAGAGCCTTGGCTGTGGGCTAAACCTGCGCGCCGCGCGCGCACG
>OU611764.1:3870992-4173492 GCA_914767535.2 Dunaliella primolecta
AGGCAGCTCCCCATCACACTCTCCCCTCCGCCCCTCTCCCCTCGCCCTCTTCTTGTATACCTCCACCTCGCGTCCAATTGTTCGGAAGAGGATGGCCGCCCTTGAGCCCCAGCAACAGCAGTCGCAGCTGACTGCTGTCTCGCCTGATGAGGAGGCCCAGCTTGCCGCAGGAAAATACATCAAGGTAATCGGATCCTTGGCGGAGATTGTTGTCCGAGAGCAAACCACACCCCTCCAGAAGTGCTCATCATGTTGCTGCTACACACACATCCACCGCAGGTATCCGCAGCTTCGCAGCCAAAGGGCGTGGCGGGCAAGCTGGCTCACAGCGCCCGTGAGAGCGAGCCCCCTGCAACCCTTTGCATTGGGGCTGCCTCCATCAACCAGGCAGTGAAGAGCATCTGCATTGCCCGCCAGTACCTCACCCGGGATGGCCTGAACCTCAGCTTCCAGGTTGGTTCAGCTGCAGCTGAGATCTCTGGTGGCAGGCGCCCGTGTCCTTGAACCCAGCTGTTCTAGCCTTGCATGTATGTAAAAAAAGCATGAAGACACGTGCTTGTGCACATGTTCATGCATGCTGTTCGAGCAGTACAAGCTTAATGCCACAAGCATAAGTCCTGCTTTGCATGCAACACCAGCTGCATCACTTTCACATGCCCACATTGCAAGAGCACAACAATTCAGAAAAGGTGCGCGCACACACGCACACACACACACACACACACACACACACACACACACATGCAAGAAAGTATGCATGCTCAGGTGCATGCGCATGCACACATGCACATGCAAATGCACGCATGCACGCAAGTACGCATGCTTAGGCGCACCTCAACACACACACGGACACACACACGGACACACACACACACACACACACACTCGCGCGCACACACGCACATACACGCATTTACACATGCAGCCAGCGTTCCGTGACAAGGACCGCCGAGCTAATGTGGCGCTGTATGTGGCCAAGCAGCCCCTCACTGCTAATGATCCCATGGATGCCCCAGCAGCTGATGGAGATGCAGAGTATGTGGAGCTGCCCATCTCTGCACACAGCAAGGCTGCGGTGGTTGCAGGTGGGTTACAGTTCATCCCTATGCATCCTTCTTGGTCCTGCGTGCCATCTTGCTGCATGGTCTGAGTTGCAAATTGTGACCTAATGTGGTTGCCAGCGTATTTTCTGGAAGAGTGGAAGTCTACAAGAGACACGTATGTGAATTATAAGGGTTGGCTAGGACAGCCATTTTAACAATTAGGTAGTTTTCAGGTCCTGTGCAGGCCGTGTGCCTGTATATGGAGTCAGACACCCGCGAGCTTGCACGGGTGCCTCATCCAATTGCCCTGCAAAAACTCATGACGGCTATGGATAGTGGAATACTCAATCCACAGTGCACACTGGAGAGCCAGAGGTAAATCTGGCTCATTGTGGCTCTAAAAATGCAATTACTTAATCCCTAAGTGTTACCGCCATACTCCTTAAGTTAAAGTAACCATTTAGACATGTTTATAAGGCGAGACATGTAAGAAAGAAGTAGCCTGGAAGATGTGCACTGAGCTGCTCTGTACAAACACATCTGCTTTTAGGCAGGTGCAGCTAGGAAATGAAGAGTGCACAAACAATGCATGCATTGAATCAAAAATGTTCCAAGCATACTTCAGGGTGGAATACCCCCAGGGTTGTCCATGCAACTTGCGCATGTAAGTACATTCCTCTCTTTACAAGCCCACTCGCTGCATGTACCCTCTTAAACTACAGGTGCGCTTGCGGCACGCGTACGTGAGGGCAAGCGTGTGTCCCTTGTGTCCATTGGTGTGGATGCTGTCTCCAACGCTGTGCTCACCATTGGCAATGCCCGCCTGTACCTGGAGGAGAACACTCTGGTACGGATGCATCCATATTTGCACGCATGCTCTCTAGTGTGCTGTTGCGTTGTTTGTCTCCAGCTTCTGTGGGGGGAGTGAACCACATATGTTGCACGCGTCCTAGCGTGCCCACCCTTTTTTGTCATGCTTTCCATTCATGGTTGCCCAGCGCATCCATCCATTTCTCTTGCCCTCTCCCTTGCCACTTCTACTAGGCTGCATCTTCTCTACAGCGCCCTTGCGACTGCAAAAGAGATAAAAAGGACTTCAGTAAACTGCGCTTCCATGCAGGATGTGCTTGCTTTCTTCGTTGTGCTTGCATCAGCTTCGCTTGCAAACAGCAGCTTCGTCCTTCCCAATCCTTTCTTTTCATGCTGACTGTTGGGTCTTCCCTCAAGGCATTCTGGCTGCTGAGCAGTGAAAGCTTTTGTTTTCTGTTTGCATGCAGGATGTGCGTGCCTTCCCCAGCTTCATCACTGTCCAGAAGGAGGGCAAGCAGCTGAACGCGGTCAAGTTCAACATCAAGGTGGGTGTGTTGGGTGTGTTCTCTCCTTTCTTACCTGTGCACTGCCTATGTGTTGCTCCAGGATTTCCTCCTCACGAGCATCATCTGTGCAGCGCTGGCTTGCTTGCTCACAAGCATTGTCTTTGCAGTGCGCAGGCGGTGCAGTGCTGGCTTGCTTCCTCTTCAGCACTGCCTCTGCCGTGCTGGCTTCCATGCTGGCTGCTCTGTGATGCTGGTGCATGTGTCTCCCCTGCCGTGCCTGTCATGTGCCTCACCCTCCAGACCCCTCTCCCAATGGCGGTGACTGTCTAGGCACAGGGTGCAATTCCTCTCACGCGTGGGACTCCTATGCGTCCCACAGTTCAAAGCATTTCAGGGCTTACAAGGGCATGCGTCTTGGTAGGGCTGGAGGGAAAATAAGGAACCTGCTTGGTGTGAAGCTTTTGAGTTGTATTTCATGGGCCCAAGTGTTCCCAGGGCATGAATCGTTAAGATGTCCAGCCCTGCTTGGTGTTAGGCTTCCGTCACTTTGGTGGAGCACTTGCTATCACATTCCTTGGTATTTGCCTTGACATTGCGATTATGCAGGGGAGCACACTAGATGTGCATGCACTGATTACACTATCCTGCCCATTCTCATTTATTCAGCTAGTCTCCTGGTGCGCATGCCTCTGGCCTCTGGATCTGTGCAGGTGGAGCAGCTGTAAGCCTGACCACCTCTATCAAACAGTCCCACCTCCCCCATCAAATAGAAGCAAGCCCTTCCACCTATGCTGCTCCGTCCCCCTGTTGTCCCATCCCTTGCGCCCACGCTGACCACCCTCTCTCCTCTCCCTTTGAAAGCGGTGGCCCAAGGATGTTGCTGCATGTTGATTCGATCTGGGCGTGCAAAGGATGCGCGTATGCACCATCTGACGGCTCACTCATATTTGTCTGCTGCTGGAGAGCAGCGTTAACACAGCAGAGATTGTTTCGAGATTGTGCATCTTTGTGATTTTTATGACCCCTGCATTTATCAATGACTGAAGTGCTCAAGCAGATGTACAGACGACTCAGTTAAGTTTCACTTAGGACTGCAAAGGAATGCATGTGTCAATGTCACCTTGGGATTGCAGTCGCCGTGCCAAAAATTCGGGGGCTCGGTGAGATTATTCTGCTGAGCATGTGGCTGCCTAGAAGAGCGCCCAAGAAGGGCTCTTGAAAAGAATTGCCCTTGCCTATGTCGAGTGGAAATTAAAGCACAGCAAAAACAAGATGTGATGGCGTCTCTTCCCAAGCCAGGCAACCTTCCCCTGGTCATTGAAGTTTTCGCTTGCAGATAGGCCGCATGTATGAAGGACTCTGGGTTCACAAAATTGGCATTCTTGACACAATCCCAAGCCACCTCCAAACCAACTTGGTTTGAAATCTCATCAGATGCTACAACCCATCCTCCTCTGTAGAAAAGAAAAGAAAAACCCATACTCCCCCTCTATCTCAACACAAGGTTACAGGAACAAAGAAGGCTTCCAGTTAAAACGACTGGCTGCTTCTAGCACTGCTGCAGTGCTAGCCTTCTCATAAAAAGAAAGAATTCTTACAAAGAAAAGGATTCAATTTGATGTTCAACATTAAGTTGTTTAGTTCCATGAAAGCACATATCAAGGATTGTATATGGCGAGTACAAGGCAGGTATGGAACCGTCTGGGAAGAGGCACTGGAGGGTGTATGAAGACGACCAGAGCTACAAGGTTTACAATGGGGTTTGACCTTCAGCCAGGTAGTTTGAGTTACATTGAGTTACAGCCAGGTAGTTTGGCTGCTCGGTCTGCTCAACTGTTCCAACTGCACCAAAAATACCCATGAGATCGGAAATAAAATGATAAGTCTCATTAGTTTGCTTCTGCAAGAAATGAATAGCATCCTCAGAGCTAGCTTGAGAATAGATGAAAGTACCTGCATCGTCCAGAAAAATGTTATGAGAAGAGGGGAAGTCAGAAAATAACTGTGCATAGGTCCTTCGAAGAGAACACACAGAAGCGCAAGAACAAAGGAACATGGCATGCTTTGCATCTTGGAGTCCTCCTTGGTCACACCTATCACAAGTTGATGTGTGCTCCTGCCAAAGTGATGTCTCAACTCTTAAAGTAAAGCATGTAAGCGAAAACGTGCTATGTTTCTTAGCGCGCGCGCTTGCCCAAATCAAGATGCAAATACCTGGGGACAGAAAAGGGCGCACCATGAACAGGCAAGGGTCTCAAAGGAAGTGCCATCCAGTGATGATACTTGGCTAATTTGTTCGTGTGGCCACCATGTTCTGCCAAGGCATCAGCATTCCACACACCTCGCAGCCTTTTTCTCAGATCAACAACAAACTCCCTCATGACTATAGGCTGCCGTGACCGAACACAATGAGTAAACACGTTGCACCTGTCCAAGCCTGTGCAGGCAGCCAAAAATTCTTAGGTCCAGCATTTATGGGAAAGACTGCTCATTTCAACATCTGCTTGCAGTACCTTACTGAGTGTAGTGCTGTTGCTGCGCAGTAAAGCATTGTAAAACCTAACTGCTGCGCGAAACCAATAGAACTGTAAAGGTTCATGCCCACACTCACGCAGTACAGACCAATTAGGAGTGGTGCGCTTTACCCCAAGGATACGCTTCAATAAGCACAGGTGCACAGTTTGCAAAGGAGAATCCATTTCAGCTCCTTCTTTCATAAATCTAGTGCCCCAAATCTGGCATGCATATATGCTAGCAGGGAGAGCATATGCTTTAGTCAGCCAGAGCATGGTATGCGGCCTGTCTGTCAGGCGGTGCTCAGATGCGAATTGCCTAATCCGTCTACAACCAGCTAGGAAAGGGGCACACATGTACTCAGCAGTGGCTTGCGGGTTGTGTTGTTTTGTGAACAGCATGCCTAAATACCTAAAAGAATCTGCACACGCCAAATGAGCTCCACTTAACGTGAAAACTGGCACATTATCACCCTTTGAATCAAAGTGCACAATCTCAGACTTGGCAGTATTAATCACCAACCCTTTCAAGGGTTACAAGGGAAAAAAGGCCTCAGTCAAGACGTTTGACTGCTAGCCTGTTCATAAATACACATGAGGTCATGAAGTAAAAAAGGAAGTTTGTTGTTATCCTGGTTTAGAAAAAAATTGACATCCTGGGAATTCACATGGTGAATGGTGCCTAGACAGGACATCCTGTGGGAGACGTGGAGGTGTAGGAAACCACCAACCCTTTCCGCTGAGCATACATATGTAGGGATCGGCGTTGGCCTATAGCGCTATATAGCGTATAGCGCTATATAACGTTATATAGCGCTATACATTTTTAAAAATATAACGTGTGCCAAAATTGAGAACGGCCAAAATCACCATCAGCCCGTCCGCAGCACTTCAATTTTCGTCGCGTACCAGGAGAATGACCTTCATTAAAGGCTAACGAGCACAAAGGAGAGCCGCAGGGGGAAAAGCAGGGCCTGGCAAAGCCCTGGACTTGGAGGCCACAACTACAAACACACACACGCGCGCGCGCGCACACACACACAAACACACACACAGCACGCACAAACACGCACGCACGCATACTTATGTGTATGTCGCACACTAGCGCTGTAGCATGCACATTCACAAGAACGTGCTCATGCGTGACAGAAAAGTATGCATGCTCATAAGCATGTGCATGCAAGTGCATTAACACATGCAGGCGCGCACACATGCTTTCACACACAGGCAGGCAGGCAGGTAAATACACACAGGCAGGCAGTCACACACACGCTGGCAGGCAGGCAGCCACATGCAGGCAGGCAGGCATACACACATGCAGAAAGGCAGGCAGGCACGCAGGCAGGCACACATAGGCGCGCACACATGCATGAAGACATGCAAACGCGCATACGCACAAGCGCGTGCACACATACACCCACAGACAGGCAGGCACACACATGCATGCAGGCAGGCAGCCAGCCACACACAGGCAGAGAGGTAGGCAGGCAGGCACACACAGGCAGGCACGCACAGGCGCGCACACATACACCCACACACAGGCACACAACACATTCACACACACACACACACACACACACACACACACACACACACACACACACACACACACACACACACACACACACACACACACACACACACACACACAACCTATCATGGGCTGTTTTGTATAGATAAGGGAAGGGCCAGTGGGGATAGCCTTTGCATGAGGGAGTGGGACAGCTAAGGGCACACCTACAGTGCAGTGGGTCATTTGGCCTAAGCAGATATAGCGCTATATTATGGCCAGATGACGGCCAGAGCTCAACAGCTTTACTTTCTGACTTTCATTTTTAGCAAGGGAGCATTGTGCACGGTGCCCAACCAGCCTGCCGAGTCTGATGCCGAAATTCGATTCGCGAAGGGGAGTTCTGGCAAATTATAGCATTTTTATATAGCGCCATATAGCGCTATATCGCTATATAACGCTATATAGCGCTACCGGTTTGGCTCATATAGCGCTATACGCCGATCCCTGTACATATGTAGCCTATCTGACATCAGTTGGAGCTGATCAGGAAGGTTACTAGTGAGGCACAAATCGTCTGCATAAAGCATGTGGGTGACTCGAACGTCCCTAGTGCCTGTAATAGCCCCTTGCACATTTTCTGCCAAGCAGTCCACGTCATTGATATACAAGGAGAACAACAAGGGGAAAAGCGGGCAGCCTTGCTTAACTCCAAAATGGGGGCGCACACGAGCTTGCTTGCAGCCATCCACCAAGATATGCTCATCATTAGCATACATGCTTTTAATGACAGCCAACAGGCACGCAGGCATACGAATGCGCTGCAGGTGAGTCCAAAGAGCTTCCCTAGGAATTGTATCGTATGCCTGCTTGAAATGAATAAAAGCTGCATGCAGCCTTGGGGATGCATTTGGGCGCTTGACCTGAGCAGCATGCTGCAAGTGCCGCAAAATGAAAATGGGCTGCAAAGTGTTACGGCCAGGATAGAAACCAAATTGAGTGTCTGGAATCTTGTTTTTATCCTTACACCACCCAGTGACCACCTCCCTAAGAACGTTAGCATACAGCCTGTACAGGGTGCCACTTACTGCGAGCATGCGATAATTCCCTGGGTCCAGCACAGAGCCCTTCTTGTAAAGAGGAGTTATCTTAGCCACTTTCCAACAAGCAGGAATCTCAGCCCTCTCCATCATGGCAGCAAACAGACGTGCAATGTAAGGAGCCAAAACATTCATCCTATCCGTGCCTCTACCATTAACTGCTGGGACCCTCTTTTCAGCGTACTTAATGAAGGGTGCAGCAACAGCATCAAAACCAGGGGATGTCCTAGCATTCAGCTTACGCATGTGCTCGCAAACAATAGGGTACAGGTGTAACAGTGCACGGCAAAAGGCATTGCCCGGGATGTAACGGAAGGCATTTGTAAGCCTTATATGATTGTTACACTCGCCCCACCCCCATGAGCTCGCGTCCTCGCGAGCTAAGCACTCTGCCAGCATGCTTAGCCGCTCACTAGCGCTCTTCGGTATTTTGCCAGGAGGAACCACCAAACCTGGACTTAGGCGACAAGCTTTGCCGATTTTGTGCACTTGCCAGGATTCAAACCCATGACCTTTGTGGTGATGAACACCAAAGCATGCATAGCATGCGTGGTCGAGTGGGCACTTGGCTTCGCTGCCAATGTAACAGTGCACGGCAAAAGGCATTGCCCGGGATGTAACGGAAGGCATTTGTAAGCCTTATATGATTGTTACAACAGGGCAGCTGCATCAGGCAGTTCCATCACATCAGGTTCAGGTATCCACCGAGACTCAGCACCTTGACGGAAAAGCTCATAAAAAGAAAGAATTTTACAAAGAAAAGGATATAATTTGATGTTGTTTAGTCTCATCAAAGCACATATCAAGGATTGTATATGGCGAGTACAAGGGAAGGGAAGGGTTACATAGCTGTACCTGCCTGCGGGGGCAGCTTAGCTGAAGCAAAACGTGCCTGTAACCAAACCAGCGAGTACAAGGCAGGTATGGAACGGTCTGGGAAGAGGCACTGGAGGGTGTATGAAGATGACCAGAGAACAAGGAAAGTAAGGTTACATTGCAATATCCATCTACAAGGGCAGCTGAGTGGAAACACTGAGGCCTGTAACCAGACAATGCTCAACTCACAATACTTGGACTGGAAGAAAGAGAAAAAAACATGTTTGTTGCGGTGTTTGTAATAGTACGAGGTAGATCATCCTCAAACTTTGAGTCAAAGGCTTCAAAGTTGTGGCCGAAGAGATCAGACCTGGGGGTGTGTTCATTTGGAATTAGCATGCTCTTCATCTTGCACATCATCTTGGGAAGGGAAGGGTTACATAGCTGTACCTGCCTGCAGGCTAGCAGTCGCACTTCTTGACTGAAGGCCTTATCCTTGTAAACCTTGTACCTGCCTGCGGGGGCAGCTTAGCTGAAGCAGAACGTGCCTGCAACCAAACCAGTCCAATCTAAAAAGCAATGCTAGAAAGCTCATTCACAGCATTTCAGGCAAGCAGACACGAACTTGGCTAATCCTAGGACGTCATCCTGGTTCATGAAGTCTCTAAGGCGTGATGCACTGCTTGGGGGTGCAGAGCTAGACAGATGCTGGAACTGAGCACGCAGGTTTGTTAAATCCTGAGATGGGCAATCCAGGATAATGTGCTCTTCGTCTTGTACTGTGTGCCAGTTGCATCTGTTGCAAATTCCAAGCTCGTATGGGCACCCATTTCCATGATGCCGTTGGGTTTCTACTCGAAGGTTGTGACCGGAAAGGCGTAAGCATGAAATACTGCATAATAAATTATGAGGAGTATCTTGTAGGTAGAGAGCTAGCAATGGCTTTTTGTTTCTCTTCTTTTGAACCCACCAGCCTGGTATAGAGCCCAATGGAATGCCAAAGTGTGGTACGTCCTCATGATTCTACTGGAAGCATGGGCCTCTTGTGGAGTCAGACTGTCCAGACTTCTCCAATCATGGATAATATGCTCACAAAGTACACCCTCCAAGTCGTTCATGTAAACCTTGGCTCTGGTACATATAGCAGCAGCAAACTGTTGAGCATGAGGCACGTCACTCAAGGGTGTCAGAATCTGGTGAGTCCATCATCTTGGGCATTACTAAGGTCAATCCCATCTATCCTCACCCTCCCAGAAACATACAAATCAAGAGTGGCATGTGTCTACTAAACAGAGCAAAAGCATTGGGATGATGACTCCTCACCTTTTTGATGTCCTCTACAAAGCATTCCACAAAGGGAAGGGAAGGGAAGGGGTTACATAGCTGTACCTGCCTGCGGGGGCAGCTTAGCTGAAGCAAATCGTGCCTGTAACCAAACCAGTCAAATCTAAAAGAATCTACAAGCATCTAAAAACATTCCACAAAGCCAAAGCACATGGCTTACATAACAGCATCCGCCCTCCGCCAACGAGTTTGCATCCGAGCTGCATGGATTTCTTGCTCGCATGACTATCCTCAGGATATCTTGTTTGGATATTTGTTCTCAAGCCTGGAGAACAAATATCAAAACAAGAAGATTTTAGACTCCTTCTCATGGAGGCTTCTGCCTCACGCTATTGAGGTGAGGCAGAGGCTCACAATGCTCAGCAGAGGCTCTCGAAGAATGGGCACATGTCAGCCAAGAGGAAATGGCCTCTCCCTTGGAATATGACACCATCACGATCTTCCAAGGGCCTCAGCTCAGGTCACCCTCCATACCATTCTGTTGGTGTGGGTGGGGTCATCTACACCCCTCACACTATGGAGCCTCTTAAAGAGCTTGGTCTCGACACGCATAGAGCCATCAAGCTCAGCAAGGCTTGCTCTGAGCTTCGTGCTCATTCTGACCAGTACGCTTATAAATTGCTAGCACCAGATGCGCTCTTGAGAAGACTTCTTACAACTCTCATCAACAAGTGCTAGTAACCCTCCTGATCCCTATTGACTTATTTCTTTTGCTTCTTTTGGTAAAGGGGATCTTTCATAACACCGAGCAGCCAAACTATCTGGCTGAAGGTCAGGTTCCCTAGTGTAATGTCATGTAATTTGGTGAAGGGGATATATGGCGCCTCGGCCCTAGATATCCTCTTTCCTTAATTGATGTGGGGAGTGTTTTCACTGCCTGCATGGATTTTTCCTTTTTTATACCTACCAGTGTAGTACACTGTGGTCTGCTCTCTCTGTCAAAAGTATGCCACACTTTTTGAGCACAACTTCTCTTTTCTACACCTCCACATCTCCCACAGGATGCCCTGTCTAGGCACCATTCACCATGTGAATTCCCAGGATATCTATGTTTTTCTAAACCAGGACAACAACAAACTTTTTCCTTCATGACCTCATGTGTATTTATGAACAGGCTAGCAGTCAAGCATCTTGACTGTGGCCTCGTTTCCCTTGTAACCTTGCAACCCTTGTACACTATGGAGCTTCTTTCTGGTACCCATCACAGTTCAACATTTGGACGGGACAGAAGTTCCCTCTCATCCGAATTTTCAGGGTTTTCCATTTATTACCCTGTCTATGGTGATAAGGCCATGACACTACGTCCTACAACATGCTATCAACTCTGCCATCCTCTAAACAGAGGCTACTGCCACCTTTATCATAATGTTTCTGCCAGAATTTGGTAAGTTGATGATAAGTAATCCCTACTCAAGGCTCACTGCTTGCCTGCACCTTTGCTACAAGCTCGGGACCATTTCAATAAGTCAAGTTACCTACATTAATCCCCAATCCTTAACACTTTTTTTGTGGCCCACCAACACTTAGAAAGATAGTAACCCAAGGTTATACTGAATTCCAGTCAGGCACTTCATAAATTGAACTTCCAATACCGCCATATTTACTTGATAGAAGTCAAAACTGTGAAGATACGAGTCCTGGTGCCCAGCTAGAAGCCTCAAGCAACAACAAAGTGAACTGTGGCAACAAATTCAAGGTGCCGAGATCACTCTCCACACAATCCTCCTGGGTATGTGTGGGACTCTCTAAATTGCTCATCTCCTGGATCAGTTTAGAAATTTAGGGATTTACCTGCAAAGGTCTATCAGATTTGCACGAAGCTCCATGCCCATTCTATGCAATATGCAATGTGCGCTATGTACAAGCTTACCTCAACCAGACGTGCCATTGAACACAGAAACATTCTGGTGAGAAAGACTCATGCTCTTTGAGCCAATTCATTTCCTTCTCCTTTATTCGTGGAGGTAGTGTTCTCTTTGCCTACGTGGTTCTTTCTTTTTTCAATTTTATCTTTTTCCCACTGAAAGACCAGTACTAGGCCCTGTCACAGACAAGAAAAAAGTGAAAAGAAAAGGAAAGGTAGGCAGTGAGAATCTTTCAGAGAACTTTCCCTGCATCAAAAAGGAAAGAAATCAACTATGTCAATTGAGGACGTGTCCCTTCGTCCTCAATTGATGTAGGCCGTGAGAACACTGCCTGCGCAGTTTTCCTTTTTCCCATTGTTTTCCAGAGAAAAGGAGGCACACTGGCTCAAAGGAGCATGGGTTCCCTCCACAAAAGATGAAGGAGTGCTTACGAAGGTCTAGTGATTTCCATCATCACGTAGCTGCGTGGCTTCCAAGTTGTGGTAATTGCTTTTTTTTCCGATGGCATGTCTGGTAGTTGTTTTGTACAAAATGGAAGTTCAAGTATAGTATAGGCCTTAGTGGGTGAATCCCTAGCATTCTGAGTTGATCAAGCATATAGACAGTATAAAAGTCAAAACATCCACATCCAGGAAGATTGTGCGGAGAATGATCTCTGAAGCTGTTTGCACAGTTTACTGTGCTGTTGTTGTGAGGCCTCTAGATGGGCTTCGGGCCTCTCCGCAGTATTTGACTCCTGTCAAGTGAGTACGGTAATTCCCAGATTAAAAACCAAAAAATGCCTGACTGGATCTGAGCAACTTCTCACTTCTTCATTTCCAAAAGTCCTCTTAAACTGTGAAGAACACGTTAAGCAGGATTTGTGAGGCTGATGATAATGTCCAGGATGAACAACATGTCCTCTTTCATTGCACACATCCCCAGGTGGTCTCTCTCCGCAGGAAATATGCTCCCTTGTTCTCACAGGCAGGATCTCATGATGTGTCCGCTTTTTTACACCAGAACAACCATAAACTTCCTTTTTTCCTTCATGAATTAATCGCTTTTTATGAGCAGGCTAGCAGTCGCAATTCTTGACTGAAGGCCTTATCCTTGTAAACCTTGTAAACCTTGTAAGCAGGATTTGGGTGTTTCTGTGGGTTGTAATATCATGTAATATGATATTACACTAATTTGTAGGGCCAGCAGTCTTGGAAGTAGAACTAGCGTGGCGAGTGTTGCGTCTAGCTTGACCAGAAATTTCCATGGTCTAAGAGATAAGAAATTATGGATTGGTCAGAGGCTTGCTCAGGAACGCATAGGTCATGAAAAAGAAAAAGAAAAAGCAACGTAGGCAGAGAAAAATCTCTCTAGAAAGAAAAGAAAAGAAAAAGAAAAAGAAAAACGTAGTTTCACTGCCTACGCATACGTAGGCAGTGAAACACTCCCTACATCAATTAAGGAAAGAGAGACACTTTGGCTCAAAGAGCCGTGAGTCTCCCTCACCAGAAGATGAGAGGGGAATTAATGCGGATCGGGTGGGTTTCTGGCAGCACGCTGTTCCAGGGCACCAGTGTTATGATGAGTGTTTTTATTTTCAACGGCTCGCCTGGAAGAGGTAAGTTTGTGCGCAAATTGCAATTGCACAGAATGGGCATGGAGTTTTCTTGCAAGTGTTTCAGATCTTTGTGAGTCAATCCCTAATTTTTTGAAATGATCAAGGGTATGGGCAGGGTCGTGCTAGGCCAGACGGCTTGTACTGCCTACATCCATATGTGCAAGACCTGTAGGCCAGCTGACCCATATGAGCCTCTGCTAACCTCTTTGACAATCATTCTGCTAAAAGTTTTATGTGACAGTCTAAGATTGACGTAGACTTGGGCCAACATTGGGCAATAGCCAGCGTGCATTAATTAAGCACGTTTATAAGGAAAGACCCGACAGTCAGCCCTGGCATGAATATATTCATTATATAATGAGCCCCACCGCTGTGAAAGAAAGAAAGAAAAAGAAAAACTACGTAGGCAGAGGAAACTCTCCCTACATCAATTAAGGAAAAGGAGACACATTGGCTCAGAAGAGCCGTGAGCCTCCTCCACCACAAAGCTACAAAGAAGAAAGCTAATGGGGATCTTTAGGGGTTACTAGAAGCACCCAGCTCCAGAACCTGGCTGTGAGAAGCATCATTTTCCATAGCACGTCTAGTGGTAACAAGCTTATGGGCATACTGAACCGAATGGGCATGGAGTTTTTGAGCAAGTTTATGGGCCCGTGAACTGTACATGTATTTCCGGAATATATTGTATATAGTAGGTCTCGCGCCTATATGCTTGCACTTGGGGTATTGTCACAGGTAATAAGGTTTAACCGAGCCGCGCCATTGCTGGTAGGTCTTGCGCGTAGACCCTTTGTAGTGGTGTTCACCCCCAGACCAAGTTGCTCCAAATCCATTTTTGACTTGATGAGCAGTTTTATGGTGCAAAATTGGTTGACAAACCTGGTCTCAGAATCTGGGATGGTGCAGTGGCTGGGGAGATACAGGAGGGGGGTGCCCAGACATAGATTGGACCCCTCTCCAAAAAACACCGGCAGGTCAAGCTGAGGCATCGAACTTATTAAAAACAAATTTAAAAGTCTGTCTGCACTCGTTTTATGAGCCCCGGTGCACCAGCTGTGAGATTCGAAAATTTGACAGGTTTCGCGACATCGCCTCCTTGACGGGCCACCAAACTGGCCGCTTTTGGGACACGTTTGGTCTTTGTTAATCAAAGAATGAATGTCCTAATTTTGAGCCAGCGATTTACACAGCGACAGCCACAGCGACTCTAGCAGAGCCTCGGACAGCCAGGAGCAGCACCCTGGAGCCAGCAGCAGCCCGGACAGCCTGCCCTACCCTGGTCCAGACCTTCTTCAAGGTGTGTGGAAGGTCATCATGTGCAAAAACTGCAGCAGCTGCGCGTTGAAGAAGGCTCTTGTGGTGTAAGAGGACCAGACGCGCGCGCATGCACCCGTGATGACCTGACCAGTGCACTCCACCACTTGAAAAGTATATTCATGAGTTGAGGAGATGAAATTGCACACATTTGAAGCCTGGGATTGTCACTGTAGCACATCTGATACACCCCATGCATGCTGATCTTCAAGAGGCAAAATACAGCACAGCTGACCATGCGCCGCTTCAAACCTTGCAGGACCTGTCCTGGATGGTGCCCATGTACACCTGTGAGTGCATGTGAGGCACTCTGGGCGTGGCGCGCGGCGCCTGACGGCTAGCGGCAGGTTGGTGTGCTGCAACTGGGTTTTTTTTAGGCTCTTACGCCGGCGGCGGCGGTGAGTGCCAGGCCGAGAGTGGCCCGCTACCACTCCTCACATAAGTCCCTCTTTATGTGAACAATACATGTGCAAATTTTGGCTCAATCCTGAACACGCCTAAGATTGCTCTGTTGTTGCACATGCAGTGCTTCTTACCTAGCATGCGTACACTGGCTTATCACCAACTGTACCTGCGCAGATGAAGCAATATCCGCATCCACTGCTATACGCTGAGCATGCACATGTACAGCAGCGGGAGGAGCTTGCTCGCTGCTGCTTTGGGGGATGCAAGGGGAAGCTGGAAGGGCGCAAACCGAGTGCAGCTTGGACAAAAGTCGAAGAGCATGCAGCAGAGGGCAGCAGCAGCAGCAGCAGCAGCAGCAGCAGCAGCAGCAGCAGCAGCAGCAGCAGCAGGTACGCGGCAGGCAAGCTTGACCTCGGCACAGCCCCCCTGCATCCTACCTTCCACGACCCAGCCAGCCGTCTGCACGGCCTGTGGGCTTGCACACCATGTGTGCGCAGGCGCGCCAAGGTCTGTGAAGCAGAAGCAGCAGCAGCAGCGGTGCTGCAGTTCGAAACAGACCCAGACGCTGTGTTCCCACACAACCTCCCATCTTCCCAGCCATCCCCTCAGCTAAATCAACCCTCACAGCAGCAGCAGCAGCTGATTGCGACCAGGAGTGCAAAGGATGCTCGCATTGCAGCACTAGAGGCCGAGGTAGCAGAGGGATGTGAGGTTCGCAAGAAGCAGCTTTCAGAGATAGCCCAGCGCTCTGCTGATCGCCGATCAGCTGCTGCAGCAAGGGTGGAGCTGGACAAGGAGCTGTCAGCCATGGAAGAGGAGCTGAGAAGCAGCACAGCAGAGCTTCAAGTCCTGCGCTTGGCAGTTCAGCAGCACTTGGAGGCAGAGGCAGGCAGGGAAAAGGAGGCGATCCGGCGTGCTCCCATGAAGTGGAAGGATGCTAGGCAGTCTAGCAGCAGGGGGCGCAAGAGGCGTGGGGGGCAAGGCGCAGAGTCAGCCGAGCAGCAGGCCAGGGAAGCAGCACAGCGCAGGGAGAAGGATCCTGGGGCCAAGCGTGTGCGCTTGGTGCAAGAGATGCGCTACCTATGCCTCAAACGAGCAGCATTGCTTGGCCTGCTGCAGCAGCAGCAGCAGGAAGAGCAGCAGCAGCAGCAGGAAGAGCCGCCACAGCAGCAAGAAGGACTTGCAGCTGAAGTCCTCACGCTCAACCTGGCAGAGGTAACGGCGCAACTGCTGGATGCAAAGTGGTCAACTGAGAAGCTTGAGGTGGCAGCAGAAGCAGCACGAGCAGCGGCGCGAGAGATTACCAAGCAAAAGCAGCAGACAAAGGCGGCAAAGTTAGCTACGCAGCGGCAGCAGCCACAGCAACAGCCACAGCAGGAGCAGCAAGAGCAGCCACAGCAACAGCCACAGCAGGAGCAGCAAGAGCAGCAGCAACAACAGCAGCAGCAACAGCAGCCCTCACAGCAGCAGCAGCAGCAGCAGCAGCAGCAGCAGCAGCAGCAGCAACAGCCCTCACAGCAGCAGCAGCAGCAGCAAGAAAGCAAAGAGCCAACAACACGCACGAGCAAACCTCGCCTAGCCAGGCAGTGCACACTGGTGCAGCCACTGACCATGTACAAAGAGGCCAGCAGCAGCGACTCTAGCAGCGAAAGTAGCTACTCGGCTGACTGTGATGACAGTGGCAACGAAACTGACTAAAGCGTGTGGATAGAGAGGGGCAAAGCAGATGTGAGGGGAAAAGTAATGTGAGGGGACGAGGGGACGAGTGTTGTCACAAACAGAGGTGTATGATACAGATAATTTGACATGACAGGGACATGACAGGGACAGAGCAGCAGTTGAGCCCCTTCATTTTTCCACTCCCAGTTTTACCAGCTGATTTATTATTGACCAATGATCACACATCCAGGTTCTTGGGCCAAAAAAGTATGTTGCCGGTCTTTTTTGGGGCTGACTGTCAAGGCTTATGGTGCAAAACAGCAAAAATTTTCACATTTTTGAGCGTTGCAAGCCCGTTTGGCTGTCAAATGACACAGGCAGCATACCAACAGAGAGCTTTTAAAGACACGCTTCCAACAAATGAATTTACTCTAAAATTCATAAAGGCAGTGGCCTGAAATTGTGAGACATGTGTGATCTGAGGGTGATCTGAATTTTTAAGGGCACCCAGATCACCCCCTGGGCCAATTTTCGAAATTCCAAGTATGCAGCACTCAATATATACCTTATGTACACCTATTGTCAAAATTTGAACTCGTTTGGTGAAAGTCGCCTCGGGACCTGAACACCACTACTTTGACAAATAGATAATCGCTCCAGGTTCAACCCAACCTCGGCCTGCATATGCATGCATGCGCATACACCTGATTCCAATTCGATCCCATTTCCACACTGGAAGCTGCTGACTAAAAGTCTCGGGCTCACACTGGTAACAGCGGTTACAGCTGCTGTACTTAAATTCTGAAACACAACCTAAAGGGTAGCTACTTTTAAACACACCCTGCGCACACCCTACATGGTGATAGACTACATCAACACGTCCTTATTGAGGCAAGTAAGATAAGCCTCAATCTGCAAAGGTGTACCACCACACAGGCACGCGAGCTCCATGCCCTTCGTGTACAGCACTGCCGTGGCAGACGAAACGCCATGCCTCCCCGTCTGGTCCGCAACCGTATGCACACACAATTGAAAAGAATCTATCTTGAGAAAAATTTAACTTATAGTAATCCGATCCCCTTTTCTCGGGATCAAATTAGGCTCAAAGAAGAGCCCATCATTGTCCTAAAGATTTAAATAGGCCACCCAAAGTAGCAGCAACTCGCCAGCAACTGCATGTCCAGGTGACTGGGTATGGATGTTTACTGACTGATCAGTTTTCTCTCCGCATGGCAAGCCATCACTGATCTCTTCCCCTCCTTCTCGTCTCCTCTCCCTTCCCCTGTCCGCCCGTGCAGCAAAGAAGAGAAGCCAACCCTTGCGTGAGTTTGTGTTTGTGTGTGCTTGCTGCAGCCTGCTTTGCTTGGGCAGTGCTTTGGGCAGTGCTTGCACACATGCAGCCCATGCTCAACCGCCCCCCCTCCTCCTCATCATCCCCCCTTGCGACAGAGGCGTTCAAGTCAAGACCCGCAAGCGTAATATCGTCGTTCCTTCGGACCCCGGCTCCTTCTCGGATGCCGTGGTCCAGATAATCCAGGACGCTGGCGAGAACAAAGGCAGCGAGGCAGACCTAGAGGCGGGGGCTAAGGCCTTGGATGCGGCGGAGCTGGAGTACGCGCGCTATGGAGACACGCTTTTCGAGGTTTTCTTCACAGGCGGGCGCCTGGCAACAGGCGCAACGCTCGCGGAGGGAGGTGCACGGCTGCAGCAGAATGTGGGTACACCCAGGGGGTGGGTTGCCATGAACACAAGACATGCATGGGGTGCACAATACCAAGCTTAGCTTGCAGTCAGCATGTTGGCTGGAACTGCAGGCTCGTGGAGCTATGGGAGCGGGAGGTGGGCAGGCAAGGAGCATGATGTGCTTCTGCCATGTAAACCTGTCGGCATATCGAGAGTGTCTTTCAAGGAGAAGAGCTTTCAGCAAGAGCATGCAGCACGGGCATGCAGCAGCCATGCTGCAAGGAACACATGAAGCTTCGGATGAACATGTATGAAAGAGCACGCAATGTCTGTTCTCACAGAGCTTCTGATGAGTGGTGCGGATACAGCCTGTGCAGAGGAGCTCCTGCATGCTTGGGCACGTTGCATGCTCAAAAGTGGAAGCATGTACTATTGTGTGGGAAATAAAGGCAGTGCCCATCTGTGCAAGTGGATTTTGTGTGCGCTTTGACTCAAAGTTTGAGGGTGCAACGTGCAAGGCAGAATAGTGGGTGGCTGATTCCAAGAGGTTTCAACAGAGATGGAATGGGAAAAGATGAAATGGCTCAGTGTATGTCGGTGCATGCAGAACATGTAGAAGCATTAGGCATGGAAGTGTTTCTCTTGTCAAACTCCTTAGGGTGAACCTCAAGCCCACTGCCAGCTTGCAGCCAGAGGTCCTTCATGCCCATTCACACCACTGATTTCATCGGCAGGCTCCTTGTGCTCCCTCTTTTCAGACTCACCTGTTGCAAACTGTATGTTAATGTCCATGGCTGCAATCAGCACCTGCTTCAAAAGCGGGGCTGGTCTTCGTGTTGCTCTTTTCTCATCAGTTCACGCATCTGTTGGGATTTGCCCATGTCTATCTTGAGCACCTCTCTTGTGTACAAAGGCAGCAATTTTTCATGTACCTCATCACATACCTGTTCGGACCCCCTGTGCTGCAGATCCTTGCCAGCGAGCCGAAGCGCGAGGCAGTCCTTCCTTTCATCAAGGTCTTCCAGAGCTTAACTCGGTGAGCAGTGTGGGATGCCGAAGTGTTGCATGCTGAAGCTCTTCACGTACGCCTGCTTCACTTGGCGTGGGCATGGTACACCACCTGATGAAGTGCATGAGTTCAAACTACCTTGGCCATATGTGGCTACACTGCTGTTGTCCTAAAACGCTGCTGCACTTCCAGTGGGCATATTGTACCTGTTGAAGTAAACGCAATTTACTTGGATAGCTAGAGCTCACGTAGGCTCTCAAACATTGTGTCCTGAGCTGCAAAGTGGGCTGCCAGCAGGGTGACGGTTAGTTTTTGGGTCAGAGGTTGACCAGCCCAAAATTTGTAAGTGACCCTCACGGCAATGCTGCCTGCCCTGTGCTGGTTTTCCCCCTTGCAGGCGTCGCCCCTTCCTGATCCGAGGCTTGGAAAACACGCTGGTCAAGCTGCTGCTCTCCCTGGAGTTCTTTGACGCGGAGGGGCGCAAGAAGATCGCAATTGGTGCGTGGTGATGCTGACTGCGTGACGACCCAGGGGCATGCACCCTGTTTTTGCTCCAAATTCTGAGGAGCAGTGACCCTCGTGCGGACAATGAGTATGAGAGGCCTTCAAAATAGCACCTGCCAGCAACTTCTCTGGGGGAACCTGATTCCGGAAATCAGCTGTTTTCCACCCCACGGTTTTGCCCTCGCATGAGCAAAAAGCTGAGGCGGGCCGCATCATTTGCCATATGCCCTTATGCCTCACGCCCTCATGCCTTATGCCTGGTGCCTATCCTTACAGACAGATGCCACTTCCGCCTCACGCTCTCTTGCCTTCCGCCTCATGCCCACCTTTACAAACAGATGTCACTCCTTCCTCACGCCCTCACGCATCATGCCCACCCTTTCCTTTATGAGGAAGCACCACCCCTGCCTCACACCCTCATGTCTCATATGTCTCATGCCCACCCTTTCCTTTCCAATAAGGTGCCACCCTACCTCATGCCCTCATACCTCATGTGCCCCATGCGTACCCTTTCCCTTACACCAAAAAATGTCACCCCTGCCTCATACATCTTTGTACAGCTCTGGCATTGACTTTCGCGCTCAAGATCGGCGTGCTGACCGACAACATCTTCTCCGCCATGCTCAATGACCGCCTGGTGGCGAAGGGCACGGTGTTGGAGGTGTTCACCATCTTCCTCCAGGTGTGAATCGAGCCTCTGTCAAAAATTGTTGTGCATCATTCTTTTTCCTTCAAAGTCTGCGTGTGTATCCCTCCATGTGAGGGAAAAGCCTCAGTGCCGCTGAGTGCCTACGCCTATTGCAAGGCTGTGCGCATAGAAGTATTGATGCTCCTGACTGTACAAATTGAAAGCTGTTCACCCACTCACCTGCACACAGCCCAGCTCCAACGTTCGGAAGCAAAGGCTCTGTCCGTTCTTACCCGAGTGTGCTGCAGGAGCATCGATGACCAAGATGCATGTGTGTGTGCTCCTTTTAATGTTATCAGGCATCGTGTGCACAAAAACACCTACACACACATGCCTTGAAAGATCAGCCATGCTTGCAGACGGAGAAATGGGCCTTGCACAGCGACGGCGCATGGAGCGCCTTGCACGGTAACGGTGCTCAGAGACGGTGTCCATGGCACCTTTGGCCCAATGAGCCATTCGTGAATGGGTTTTGCAGACATAAGCGTGTGCACATGCGCGTCCGCTTGCGCACGCAGGAATTCCTGGCCAAGGACAGCATCGATGACCTCGTGGCCATCCTGACGCGGGCCAAGGTTGTCAACCGGCTGATGGAGTTCATGCCCCAGTCCAAGCGCACGCCAGAGGAGTTCCAGGCCCACTTCAAGGTGTGTGTGTGTGGGCTGCTCCACAAGTCTCTGTGGGGTTGGCCAGTCCCGTGCACATTTGCCGCATGTTTCACTGTTTTGCTGGGAAAATGTGAAGTATATGGCTTACGTATGTGGTGGTCCTCCGGCCGAACCCCCCCTTACCATATCATGGAGGCATGTACGCTTCGTGCATGCAGTTTTGTGTGTGCCCTAAGCATACCGAACATGTAATTTGATATCTAAAGCTCTGGGAATGACTGAGGAGTTGGCATGGGGAGAAGTGCTCTGTGTGGCTCAGTGGCTGTTGTTGGACCCTTGGGGACAGAAAAAGTGAATTTTTGAACTCGCTTGAACAACGAGCGCTCCAGGACTGAAGCTGCTCCGTGTCGTCTGTTGATGCTCTAATGTCACATCATCCCAGGGGCACTGGGGAGCTTGTCGGTAGGGGCCATCTTTGGGGATGGTGTGGCCGAGGCCCCCCGAGGGAGCGTCCCCACTAGCTCACCCACGTTGCAAGGTTGCGCCCCCAATTTGGCTCAGAGTTGCAGGCAGCAATGATGCTTCCAACAAAACTTGAATGGAGTCAATCGGTGGCCTGGCTGGACATTTGCACACTGGTGTGTAGGGTTCCTCCTGCATTCTTTGCTCGTTTGTGCACGTTTGCCTCCAAGTGGTCATGCAGGGCTAAAACTCGTTTGTGCACGTTTGCCTCCAAGTGGTCATGCAGGGCTAAAACTTGACCAGCTTCCCACCGAACATGCTGGCAGTCACTACTTCTAACAAATGTGTGACAGAGTCACTTGGTGGCCTGGCTGGAAGCACGCACACGGATCTGTAGGGTTCCACCTGCTCCTTCCTTGCCCTCATTTCCTCATTACCTTTCCTGCCGGCCGCACACGGCGCCCCACAGCACCCTCTTAGCGCCTGCTTGCAAAGCTTCTTATTAGCTATCCAACGCACTTTTCAGGTCCTGGAATGGTGCAGGAACGGGCAGGACATGTTGTTGCAAAGTGGTTGACACTCATTTGCCTAGGCAGGGGGGGTCCAGCCTTGGGGACGACTAAATGCCATGGGCCAATCCCTTGCATCTGTATGCACTAATGCATATGTTGGAGGGTCCTGACTTTGTGGAGGCAGGCCTCAGATGCTGGTGGTGTGCTGAAACATGTCGGCTCTTCTGCCACTGGGACGCTGCCGAGGCACGCCTTGGCCCCTATTTGCTGGACAGTGCAGATGCTGTCGGGCATTCCTGCTGCAGGGTCCTGGCTGGAACGACAGAGATGTGGAGTGGAATGCAGGGCGAACAACTGGGGAGCAATTGATTTCAAGAGTTGTCTTGTCTCAAGAGTCTTGACTCAAGAGTCAAGAGTCTCAAAAGCTTATGAGACAAATCTGGAACAATCGTATGGAGTGCTGGCCTGAACAACTGTATGGAATGGAATGTGGCGCAACACAGGTACTCCGGTTTCATAAGGGTTTTGCAACAACTCGTTACCATTGGACATGCCTGCTGCAGGGTGCCGGCCTGAACAACTTTGTGGAGTGGAATGTGCGGCGCGACATCGACAGGAAGGTGTCTGAGCTGCAGGAGGCGCTGGTGGAAATGATCTCTGGCGACTCGGATGTGCCACCCCAGGAGGTCCTCAACCAGGTCAAGGCGCGCAAGGAGGAGCATAAGCTACCTGACAGGTGGGCAGCCCTTCTTCTGTTCACCGTGCTCACTCGTGGCACATTTCTCCTAGTGCTTTCGGAAGGCCCAACTCGCTGTTTCTTTAGAGCTGCTGAAAGGGGGTCGAAGTGCGTAAGGAGGAGCACAAGCTACCTGACAGGCGAGCAGCCCTTCATCTGTTCGTTGTGGTTATAACCACATCTGGCGTGATGCTGTTGTTTCTTGAGGCCCTGGATTTACTGTTCTCAGAGAAGTGGGGATGAAATCAGTGTTTTGAGGTTCACCTGACCCTCAGGTGCACTCAGCAATATTGGAATACTGACAAGAGTGGTCACCTTACATCAATAGGTTTGCTACCTTTGCTGTTGCTGCTGCCGCTGCCGCTGCCTGATTTGTACGTGCAAATGTGATGCAACCTAAGCTGGTAAATTCTTGTACTGCTGCTTGGACCCGTTGGCTATCCGTTTTTTCTTCTGTGCACTGTCGTCGCTGCACCCACCAAAAATGATTTCATGACATGGCAATAAAGCAAAATGGACGCTTCGCACGCACGCGCATACACGCACACACATGCTTCCCTTCCTCCAGTGAGGTGCTGCGCATGATTTGGACCGCGCTGATCAAGTCAGTCAACACCACGGGCAAGAACCAGCAGCAAATCATGCAGGTGTGAGCAGGAGAGGCACCAACAAACAGTTTGCTACTTGTAGTGCTGCATCATGTAGCGTTTGCTGCATCATCGCTATCCTAAGTGCTGCACCATCGCTACCCTTAGTGCTGCATCATGTAGCATTTGCTGCCTTTCTGGCAGTTCAATTTACAACCATGGCCCATCATCATCATCAACCTGCTTGCCCTGCCTGCATGTGCAAGGAAAGAGGCGAGCATGCATCTGTTAAGTGTTGCCTGTAGGCCCGTGGTGCATTCTGGTACCTGGATGCTGGCTGTCTTGGTTGGCTTAGTGCACTGGTGCTGTTGGGTGTACAGCAAGTGAGCCAGGGCAGAAGTTTGCTGACTGTGCTGGCTGCCTCGGTTGGCTTAGTGTACTGGTGCTGTTGGGTGTACAGCGAGTGAGCCGGGGCAGAAGTTAGCTGACTGTGCTGGCTGCCTCGGTTGGTAAATTGCACTGGTGCTGTTGGGTGTACAGCAAGTGAGCCGGGGCAGAAGTTTGCTGACTGTGCTGGCTGCCTCGGTTGGTGAATTGCACTGGTGCTGTTGGGTGTACAGCAAGTGAGCCGGGGCAGAAGTTTGCTGACTAGTTGGGTGTACAGCAAGTGAGGCAGGGTAGAAGCTTGCTGACTGTCCAGCTCAGGGTTTACTGTACTGCACGCCTCGCTCACTCAACCCAGATCTGGCTGTAAAAGCACTCCGCTCTTATGGCCATGCTTACGGCATTTGCCAACTTACTGTCGTCAAGTGGAGGTGCTTGTTGACTAATTGCTGTTGCTTTTTTGTGTGCCATACACATGGAGGAGACAACATGTCCTTGAGGGGGGGTTTCCAGCCGGAGGGTTGAGCTTATAAGCCGGTTTTCTGCTGTTTGATCAGGGGAAAGAAGTGGAAGGAAATTGTGAAGATAGGTCGTAGGTTTGGAACAGTCGTCCTCAATTCCTGGCATTGAAAGGGTGGTACTGGGGGGTGAATGTCGATGGGAACACTTGCAGGGATCAACTGCCATTCCATCTCATTCTTGGGAAGGGGCAACCTGTTGTGGTATGAAAGATGCAAGAGCCTGCTTTTTTGCTTACGCAGCAAGCATGATTGTGATACAGGCAGGGGTGTGTGTGTGTAAGTAAGGTGTACCACAAGCTGCTGCCTGCTTCTGTGTTCATGGCATCAACTATTGTTTTTGACGCAGGCGATCGTGGGCAAGATCAAAGCGTACCATAAGCTGCTGAAGACCTTTGCTACTAATGGCAAGCTGGAGCTGTCCCTGCTGCTGACAGTCCAGGTGGGTGCTCGGCTGCATGGGTGTGTGGATCAGGATGTCTGCTGCTGACTCAGGCCATGCAGGAACACAACGTGCAGGGTAAGGGAGAGTGGAGGTACTTGCAGCTTGAGGTTTTTGGACTGAAGGGTTTTACAAGGTTTCATCTGCTGATGCGATGGTTGTGGTAGCAGCAGCGTGCGTCAAGGCTGACCTTGCATGCCATGGTTTACAAGGCTTCATCTGCTGATGCGATGGTTGTGGTAGCAGCAGCGTGCGTCAAGGCTGACCATGCATGCCATGGTTTACAAGGCTTCATCTGCTGATGCGATGGCTGCAGCAACAAAAAATGCTTGCCAACAGATATAAATGCAGACACGTTCGCCCACTGAGGTGGAGGGTCGTGGAATAGCTGTGATTGGGAGACTGCACTTTTGAAGCTTTGCATGCTGCATGCTGTCCCCTTTGCTATGGGTGAATGGTATTTTGCAACCCAGATTTGATCCTGACTTGGTAGGGATGGGATCAAACCACCAGTTGTGAGAGGGATTGAAATTGCCCGTGCTTTGACGGCCTCCCTCACTGTGCAATTTACCTGTGTAGCAACCTCGCAAGCTTCATGAAAACTGCGTGCAGGCTGTTGCCCTGGGAGTGTTGCAACTTACAGGATCAATGGCTCTTGGATGGAGAGGTGCACGCACAAAGACCTCTGCCATAGTATCAATCAATTAAGCTGTGCCACATACACCCAGAAAGCAGAGCCCCGTTTCAATTTCTTACACGTGCGTGCAGGTGCAATGCTATGAGGACAACAGGTTACTCAAGCTGTTCTCTGACATCGTGCGCGTGCTGTATGATGCTGACATCGTTGGTGAAGATACCATCATGTTCTGGTGGGTGCCAATCGCCAGCAGTGCGCGTGTGAGGCACGTGTGCTTACCTAGAAACCATGCGGTGTTTAAAGAAGGCTTGGGCGCTGTCCGTGTATGTTTTGTTGTACTCAGTGGCCCAGTGGTCCAGTGTAGAAAGAAGGAGGAATGTCTTTGCATGAATTCATGTGACACCTTGAGTCTGTAGCTCAATACATGAGCAGGGGACATATGTCTGTGCTTACTGTATGGTTGGCACCATTGAGCGTTTTTGTTTCCGACTTGTGCAAATATTTATTTTGGTTGATTTCTTGATTTCTTAAGGCGCTTGTTGCTCATTGTAGACGTGTATAGGCCTGAACTTGGATTGCCACCTTTCTTTTGGAATTTGGGCCCTGGGCCTATGAGGCTTGAGTAGTTATCACATCATCATCTTCGTCATCACAATCATCATGACATTTGGATACGTCGAGCTGGGAGTGCCTGTTCAGGCTTGGGGTTGGGAAGCAATAGCTGGAAGCGATTGCTGGGAAAATAACCCTCCATTTACAAAGGTTCCGAGCTCAACAACGATTCAGCAACGTTTTGAGCCGCCCAGGTTATCTTTGCTTGGCAGCTAAGGTGCCGAGGATTTTTACAGCAGGAAATGGTTTGAGGAAAACTTTTACTCCAAAAAATCCCATATCTTTTATGGGAGCATAGTGCGCAAGGGGATGCTTGCGAAGACGAGCTTTGTCTTGTCCTCTGAGGTGTGCTGGAGTTTCTTGTTGGCATCTCCATGGGAATGGGAGAGGTGCTTGAAAGCTGTCATTGTGTACCTGCCAGCCTGCACGCATCAGCATCACTATGCAATGTGCTTTGAGATTGGCATTGGTTTAGATGCTGTATATGTGCTAAAATCCTACTGCCGTAATTCTCTCCATTGCACAATGCTACTACACATCTCGTCCACAAAACTTGCACGTGCGTGATCACAAATGCATGTGTCTGCGCCATTCTTCCCTGCAGGTACAAGAAGGGCAGCCACACCAAGGGGCGCAACGTGTTCCTCAAGGACATCGAGCCCTTCATCAAGTGGCTGGAGGAGGCCGAGGAGGACGCAGATGATGACGACGAGTAGCCTGTTGTAGCTGTCTTCATTGAGCCCTTCATCAAGTGGCCAAAGGAGGCTGAGGAGGATGCAGATGACAGCAACAAATAGGCCGTTCGCTGTAGCCGTCTTTTCGTCAGAAACCTGCTTGCTTGGGCCGGCGGAAGCGCTGGCCTCTCTGTAACCAAAAACAGCAAACAATGGGGCTGAGGTGTAGTAAGCCTGGCTACCCATGAGTAGCACTCCGGACCAAGTAATGGGGCTGAGGTGTGTAGTAGGGCCAGGCAAGTTGGTGTCAACTTCAACTTCGTGGACTGACAACCCAAAGGGCTAACTGCGGCAGGCTCCCTCCAGCGTTTCAGGGCTCTTGCTGTGATGGCTACACCCTTGCTCCAGACTCCCTCCAGCGTTCCAGGGCTCTTGCTGTGATGGCTACACCCTTGCAAAATTGGGGTTCTAGGCGTTTTATTCCATCCAGGAGCTGCCCCTGAAGGGAGCCTATATGGGGCAGGCTCGCAGTTGCGTGGCATGATTGTAAGCCTTCTCGTCATTGTCATCCTCGTAGGCAAGTGTGGCCACCCTCCTTTGTGCCATTGATCACCGCCAAACTCTTGCCCCCGGGGTGCTAGCGCCAGCGAGAGCATCAGTGTTTATGTCCTGTCCACCTGCAGTCTTCTTTGAGTTCACATCAAGATGATTTGGTTCTGATGGGGCTAGGCACTCTCAATGGAGTCTACTGTCTTTTGTGGGAAAGCTTTCTGGTCATTTTTGTCTGTCCTTATGCACTTGCCTAGTTGGATTCTTATGCTTAATGACCTTGGAACGGCTTGACCCACCTTTTTGCAAGGTTTCTCTCTATTTCAGGCTAGGTATGGCTCCAAGGGTCTTCATTATAGCAACCACTCTTTCATACCATAACCAGTGGTTTTGGCTGCAATGAGCATGGATTTTTTTATGTGTTCAGCGGCTGCGATTTCCCTTACTTATGACTCCCCTGTTCAGTGAATTGGGAATGATCTTTGAATCCCTTACTTTCCTCCCATAATCGCGGAAGATGATTGCAATGATGAGTTTGAGGAAAAGGTTTCACAGCTGTACCTACCTAGGGGGGCAGAAAAGGAAGAAAAGAAAAACTATGTAGGCAGTGAGAACACTCCCTACATCAATTTAGGAAAAAGGAGACGCATTGGCTCAAAGAGCCCGGCTCGGGCCGTGAGTCTCCCTCACCAGAGGATAAGAGGGAAGCTAGTGTGGGGGGCAGCTAAATTGAAGCAAAAAATATGAAAGGAGACACATAGGATACACTGTCAATTTTTGTTCTAGGAATATGAACATGTCAGAAGATTGTACGACTTGTACCTTGAAGGTGAAGGAAGGTAGGGGGATAGAGATGAGGGTTACATAGCTGTACCTGCCTACAAGGGCAGCTTAGCTGAAGCAAAAATGTGCCTGTAACCAAATCAAACCAAACTTGTGTAAATGTCAACTGAAAGCCTTGAGCAGAGGTCAAAAGTGTCAACTGCAAGAATCACACGAATGTCACTCTACATGAAACAAGCATGCAAAGGATAGGCAAGGAAAGGGTTACATAGCTGTACCTGCCTACGAGGGCAGCTTAGCTGAAGCATAAAGAGATGTCTGCGACCAAACCAGACCTAAGCTTGAAACTAAAAGAAAAGCTTGAAGTCTACAACTATTTTGCGTTGCTAAAAAAACAGAGACATATAGGAGACCTACAAGTTGTTCAAACTGTTTCTCAAAAAAACAAACTTGTCAACTGTAAGAAAACTCCGAAAAGTTGTAGTGTCAAAATATACTTTCATGTTTCCACAAGAAGCGCAGAAAGTTTGAGAACAATGGTTACAATGGGGTTTGACCTTCAGCCAGGTAGTTTGGCTGCTCGGCCTGCTAAACTGTTCCAACTGCACAAACAATATCCATGAATTTGGAAATAAAACGAAAGTTTGCAGAAAGTTTGAGGACAGCATCATTCTGAAAATGGTCCATGAGGCCATGACAAATGTGTTCATGTTATGCTTTGTACTTCAGTTCTCAGCATCCACTGTCATAGATGCATTGCAATGCTTCAGGAAGCATGCAAAGTCATGCACAAAAAACTCAAAAAGGTTGTGGAAGGAAGGTAAGACTTTCATATTTCTTTAATGGAATTTTAGCCCAACAATATGGCTGTTCAGCTTGCTAGGCTGTACCAGCCAAATAAAAAAAGTTTTTTTGAAAGGGGTTTCCATGCACCCTCCTTAAGCCGGGCCTGGCACTTCTTTTTTTTTGAATTCCTGGGTGTGCTGCATCTTTTGGCTCCTTAACAACTAATTTACATATGTCTAACTCCTCATACAAAATATTTCATCTGATCTTTATAATTTATAAGTTTCTTGATGCTCTTTCACGGACGCATGACCTTTGTTTCAGAAACGTCCTTTTTCACAATCTCCTTTTTACGCTCTTTCCTAGCAGTCGTGCGTTTTGACTGATGGCTTCTCTCTTGTGAGCCCTGCTAACCCTGTAAGAAACATGCCCTGTTTATCCTCAGTGAGGATTCCTCACCTATGAAGTGCAACATCCCACAATACCGTACAGGCAACCTCTGCAACAAAAATGCGCGACCCACTTCAAAAGATCCACTGACCAATTATGCCCTCTTCTAGGCTGTCAACTAGACAGCACGTTCTGCATACTCTCAGGCTGCCTAAATCATACCATCTCTAGCATGAAGATTGAACGCCATGATATTGGTGGAAGATTGATCACAAAAGCACTTGGCAGATGCCCTTGGGGAGCAGGCTTGGCTAACACAGACATAGGAAGTGATGTTCAACTGGTGCGTCACGACCTTCAAAATTCCTCCACATGCATTGAACAACAATGTACCCCCTTTCCTCTCTCCACGTTATTTCCCTTAAGCTTAGAAATCTAGACTCACATCAAGCCGTCCTGACTTTATACTGATTATCCCCTACCATGCCAAACGCATTTCTTCTTTTCTTCTTTTCTTTCTCCTGCTCACACCATGCGTTACGCAACAGGCAAGGCACCCCAGACCAGCACAGCTAACCACGTGAGGCAACCTCATCAAGTGAGCGCAAACCAGCGGAACGTGTATTTGTTTGAAATGAAATACTGCGGAGACGCAAGACCTGGGCAACAGTTGGAGACGGCACAGCGACAGCAGGCAGGCCCATATGCATACTTGAGCATACCCTTAAGCAGTTTAAACAACTAGGACTAGCCTCAGCGCTGAACCACCCAACTAAAGCACCCAGCAAACATGCCCATAAACTTCATGTCCATTATGTTAAGTATCCCACAAACTACAAACGGAATAAAGAAGCTGTCTCTCCAAGAGTACACATGGGAGTGCAAGAACAAAGGAGTATGGCATGCTTTCTGCTTTTGAGGACCTCTTGCACAAACAGATCAATTAGATTTTTGTTCTTGCCAACGTCTCAACCTGCAAGGTGTGTGCATGTAATCAAAAGCACGCTACAGACAACATTTATCATGTTCTGCTTAGGTGTACCAACCCAACAATGAGTGGGATGCACACCAACAGACACCATGCGGCCCTTAGTCTCTGTGTAGAAGCCCTCAGCAAAGGCCGTTACGGCTCATCCCTCATTAGCATGGATGGCTGCAATCATGACAGACTTATGGATCAAGGCATACAAGTCCCTGAAAACACCTCTCAAGCCATTCCAGACTGGGTTTTCCCAAATGGCGCTGCCTCACCTGTACGGCACACAAGCCGCCCTGATGCTCTATTTGTGCGACACATCCCAGGCAGACAAGCCCTCCTTGATCCTACCAAGATCCCACCACAAGATAGAGACATTCACCTTGTTGAACTTAAATTCTGCTCCGACACTAATCCTGTCAGCACCTTGGAGCGTGCACAAACTCAACATTCCTACATCATTAACAGACTTAAAACACGCAGCTTAAGAAACCCAAACAGGAATAATAAAGTGACTTTGCACATCATATTAATTGGTTTTGGTGGCACAATTTATAACAAACATACAATTACACCTCTCATAAATCTGGGATTGACCAAACAAAAAGCTAAATCACTAGCTTCCCAACTCAGTGACCATGCCATCCAAAGATTATCCACCATCATTAACACTAGACATGCACTTTGTTTTCAGGGAGCATCTGGGAGGGGAGGGTTTGCTGGGCGCGCGGCAACGGCTGAGGATGGAAGGAGGAGAGTCCGAGCGCTCAGGGGCATGGCGGCCAATCCCCCGGATCCCCATTAGTTTTGCTTCTTCTCTCTCCTAGGCTAGTTTTGTCTAGTTTAAGTGGAGGGCCTCTTGGTGAGGCCTCTAACTTTTGTTAAGAGTTCTTCCCTTAATGCACGCGGCCTCGAGGCTGCGTAGACTTTTCTTTTTCTTCTTTTTCGTTTTCTTTTCACACTACATTCTTTGGCACATGCTTGCGTAGTGGATGGGAAATAAGCATCCATAAGAAAGGAAGCATCCTGGAGGGAGAGAAGAGGGTTACCTGCCTATAGATTAGCTGAAGCAGGATGATGCCTTTGACAGTCAGACTAGTCCATTCTAGTGGGCAACAGGGAAAACACAATTGCAGTATCATAGGCACTCAGACACGTCACAACTCTGGCTTCTGCTAGAACACAAGCCCTGTCCACCAAGTCTGGTAGAGGTAATGCACCAGTTGGGGGTTCAGAACATGAGCGACTGAGGTAGCGAAGAGAGTAGTTGCATCTGTAGTGCCTGTGGGTGCACTGGAAGGAGAGAGAGAGTCCTGGTTCATAAGGACAGTCCTTGACATGGACAAGCTGTGACAAGACAAGTTCACAAGAATTGTGGGCAGGCGTCCTGGTGCCAACTGACGTGCAGACCATGACGAATGTTGGAAAGGACAGCTGCAGCACTTCATTCATGGAGCTGCACCACATCGGGTTGGTCGTCAGTTTGTATAAATTTCTATCATCGTCTTTCATCGCACACTGGTCTCTTCGGGCGAAGCACGCCAAAAAAAGTTTTGAGACCACGTTAGGGTTCTCTGGGGGGGATCGGTCTCAGATTTTCCGAATCGCACGCGTAGAATTAAAAACCATGCAGGTCCTCAGTGGTGCCGGCACGTCCATCGTGTCGTCTGGGCGTCTGCTGTTGAAGGATGTCCCTCATGTAGCCCCTCCCAGCGTCGCCAGCTGTTGGGCCGGCAGCCGCAGCAGCACCACCAGCACCAGCACCCCCGTTGTGGTCTCATCGGTGCCACCATCAGCCGCCCGGGCGCGGGTAATTCAAAGGAGGAGGGCTCGCACACCCATCCGTCTCGTGAAAACTCAGGCTGCAGGTGATGCCCCCCCCTCCCCCTGGAAGAAGAAAGACAGCAGATTGGTGCTTGAGGATGGCTCTGTGCTGTGGGGCACGGCCTTCGGTGCTTCTGGCACGCAGCTGGGCGAGGTGAGTTTGGCTGTTGGAGTGGGAGAGTTTGGAGTTAAAGATGAGCATGTGCAGCATCATGTGGTTTACTTCTGATGCCCACAATCCCTTTGCCCCCGTGCTGCCCCTTTCAGGTGGTGTTCAACACAGCCCTGTCTGGGTACCAGGTGCGCTCGAGCCGATGATGATAAGGCATGGGCTGTTGCGCGCTCATCTTGGCAGCCTTCACTGCAGCTGTCCTCCTCGCCCCCTGTTCTCATCCACCATCATTGTTGCCACTTTTGCAGGAGGTGATGACTGATCCTAGCTACAAGGGCCAGTTTGTTTGCTTCACCTGCCCACACATTGGAAATGTCGGCATCAACCCAGGTGAGCTGAGGTCAGCACTGCCTCTGGGTCAGCCCAGGCTCCTGGCTTGCATGCGTACACCTGCATACGAACAAGCTGACAATTACCAACACTCACACACACGCATGAGGGCTCAGCATGTGTGCCCACTTCGGTACTTCTGCACCAACGCTTGCCCTTGCGTCACTCCTTTCTGTGTAGAGGACATGGAGAGTGACAAGGTGCATTTGGCGGGCATTGTGGTCCGCGACCTCAGCGTGGCTGTGTCGAACTACCGGGCCACCATGTCTCTTGATGAGTACTGCAAGCAGCAGGTATTGCTGAAGTATCACCTTTGAACCCAAGTAGTGTGTTCTGTGCAATTATAGCCAGTCCTTGAAGTGCAGCTGCCACATGAGCATGCTGCACACCTGGGAGGTATGTTGTACCCGCTCCGTCGCAACCTGCATCATCTCTCTTCCCTCCCTTCCCAAAATGGCAAAGCACTAGGCCACAGGTTGAGTGTACAGAGCCCACCCTTGCTTGCTTTGCTTTTGTAACGCACATGTCAGAACTATTGCCTCCCTTGCAAAAGTCCTCCTTTCCCTCTCTCTCCGTGCCAAGCGCACTGATGCTGCTGTGTTAGCTCAGGCACCTTTGCCAGATGCGTGTGATGGAAATCCTTTTTTCATGCACATTTGGCATGCCTCACAAACTGCCTCTACTGGGTGGAACGTGAAACATGGAACCGGTGTTGTGCAGAATGGTTGATCTTGTCATTTAAGTACACAGCATCCTAAGGCAGTGATGAGCATGTCCACCTGGCACGACCTCAAAAAGCAAGAAGCAGAACTGCTAAGGCAAATGCGCACTTCAGCACAGCTCACCATGGGTGTTCCGAGTTCTCATCCCTGTCATCCGAGTGTTCCATTCCCTGCACACCTCCCACAATTCGTGATTCTTCTTTTGGGGGCGCCTTGGGCATGTTGGGTGTTGGCGCACTCCCTCCGTCGCCTATTTTTGTATCTGATTGATTGCACGTGCATGTTTTGGACTTGCTCCAAGTGCGATGGGCACCTTTGATATTGACACTTGAGACCTGGGTCTGTTTCGACCTCTCTAGTGCGCTTATCTTTTCAGTTTTCTGTCAATCTGTTCTAACCCTTGCGCGCATTTCCTTCTGTTTCAGCCCTGATGTGCATCTGCCTCGTGTGGACTGAACCTGCGCCAGCTCTCGCGTGCAGTTTCTTCTGTTCCAGATCTCATCTTAATCTGCCTCGAGTTCCTGCAAGTTCTACCCCCCTGTTCAAAATCTTCTGTTCCAGCCCTCATGTGCATCTGCCTCTTGTGAACCTGCTTTAGTGCACTCTCTTCTGTGCACCCTCCTCTGTGCCAACCCACGTGTGCATGTTTGCCCAATCTATTGCCCTCAGGGCACCATGGGCATTTCTGGCATCGACACCCGAGACCTGACCATCGCCCTCCGTGATGTGGGCTGCCTAGTGGGCGTGATGTCCACAGACACGTCAAAAACAGATGAGGTACATGCTGGCTCTCTTGTCATAATGCACTAGTTGGTACGGCTGGTATGAACTATGATGCAGACCGCCCAGTGGGCGTCATGTCTACAGACATGTCAAAAACAGATAAGGTACATGCCGGCTCTCTTGTCATCTTGCACTGGTTGGTACGACTGGTACGAACTATGATGCAGGCTGCCCAGTGGGCGTGATGTCCGCAGACATGTCAGGAACAGACGAGTCGTTGCTTTGACTAGTGTAATTTCAGAGTGAGCTGCCTTGTGGTGGTGATATCGATGAACAGGCTGAAAGCAAGCAAGGTGACGTGCATGGCCTGTGCTTTGCACCCTCCGGGTGCGGTGACTACAGGGCACGACTCCTGGTCTAATGCATGGCTGAGAATGACTCCTGGTCCAATGCATGACTGAGAATGGGGGGCTGGGGGGCACTGGAAAGTGAAGGCAACTCAATATGCTCAGCAACATTCACACGCAAGGGTGCTCACTTTGAAATGTGCATGCAAGTGAGTAGGTTTTGAAGCAAGGCTCTCTTGCAGAGGGGTATCGCCTCTACGTGCCTGGCTACCATTGATGGTGGTTGATGGACTTGACATTGCTGTCACACACATACACACACTGTGTGTGTGCAGGAGCTGATTGGCATGGCCAAGAGCTGGAGCATTGTGGGGAAGGACCTCTTGGCTGAGGTGAGTGATGGGAGCTTGCAAGAGTGCGACAGGCATTGCTTGCACACAGAGATGCAAGCCGACATCCTCCTGCAACTTGTAGGCTAAATGTAAGCAACTCCAATTTTAAAATGCATGCCCACAGTGTGTCCCATCACATACATGCTCTGTATACGCCTGAGCACTACACGTGTGTCTCTCACCTATGGGTGTGCTAGAACAAGCACTGTAAACGCCTGAGCACTACACGTGTGCCTCTCACCCATGAGTATGAGTGTGCTAGAACAAGCACTGATTTTGATGTGCTAAGTGCGTGCGCCTGCACAGTTGGTCTTTTTAGGTATCAGCAGAGTGACACGAATGACTGGCGTGAAAGCATGGCGTGAATGTGTATGCCTGCACATGCAACCTGCAAGATAGTATTTGAGTGGCATGCATGACAGCGCAGCTTATGAAATTGAGTGCCCCCATGTATGAACTTGAATAGCCTCAAAGTTGCGTGCATGTTTGGCACACATGCAAGGCATGGGTGGTTGTGCTTCTGCATGTGTGACCAGCAAGGAGCTGTACGCGTGGTGTGTTTTGTGGCGCGAGCGTGTTTACGTCCACACACGGCGAGAGTGTTGGGCATGAATGCTTGGTGTCTTTGTGTGTTTGCATGCAACAGGTGACCTGCAAGGAGCCTTATGAGTGGCGCCAGGGCACCGATGCCGAGTGGGAGTTCTCGGCCGCCACACAAGCTGCCCAGGGCAGGGAACCTTTCCACGTGAGCCCACTTGTTTGCTTTTGTCATGGGTGGTGTGCTCGTGCTTTTTTTGTTGGTGCTATTGCTGTTGATGGTGGTGGTGGTGGTGGTGGTGGTGGTCTCAAGCTACCTCCTGTGTAGTCTTCTTGAGCCCGTGATGGTGGTGGTGGTGGTGGTGGCCTCAAGCTACCTCCTGTGTAGTCTTCTTGAGCCCGTGATGGTGGTGGTGGTGGTGGTGGTGGTGGTGGTGGCGGCCTCAAGCTACCTCTTGTGTAGTCTTCTTGAGCCCGTGATGGTGGTGGTGGTGGTGGTGGTGGCCTCAAGCTACCTCCTGTGTAGTCTTCTTGAGCCCGTGATGGTGGTGGTGGTGGTGGCCTCAAGCTACCTCCTGTGTAGTCTTCTTGAGCCCGTGATGGTGGTGGTGGTGGTGTTGGTGGCGGCGGCGGCCTCAAGCTACCTCCTGTGTAGTCTTCTTGAGCCCGTGATGGTGGTGGTGGCCTCAAGCTACCTCTTGTGTAATCTTCTTGAGCCCTTGTTTGCACTGCCTTTTGTGCTCCAGTCGCACCCACCCACCCCATTACGCCCCCCATAAAGCCTATGAGCCCTTGCCATGTCACCACAGCCCCTGGGTGTCATCGCCTCCATTCCCATGTGCCAAAGAACCCCAGCATGCTCACCGTCAAGTTGGCTGGTGGCGTTCCTTGTTCACAAGCTGGCTGGTGCCCATGGCAACAGGGTTGTGTTACCCCTCGCACGAGTTTCTTGTTAGTTGCTTGTACCCAATGTTTACCAAAGAGGCTTGATGAGTCTCAATGGTGTCATGGACTTGGATGCTTGTACGATTCCATCTGTATCAAGCAGACTTGCTACTTTGCATCCTTGTGCGGTATAAGAGTTTGATGCACTTCTTGCACAGGGGCGAAACTAACCTTAAAGTAATTGTGCACAATCCTGAAGGGCACGCAATCTCTGGTGTAAAATCCTAGCAACAGAGTATTTTTGGGTGTTTTTTCCTTTTCTTTCAGAAAATGTTGACTTTATTGCACTGCGTATTTTGTTGGTGATGCACAGTGTTCATGCTGTTGTACCCTCCCCACTGTGCCTACTTCAGCTCACGTTACATTGGTTAGGCACTCCACTCCCTAAATGTGTGCAATGCAAGTTGTTGCGCACAGCACAGCGGCAGGACGCTATCCTCACATTCTCCCCTGCGCAACACAGGTGATGGCATGCAACTCCAGATTGGAAAGAACTTCTTTGCAGCCTGGCTGATCCCCGCGCTTACCCCCGGCACAACGCTTGTGGTGGCATACAATTATGGCATTAAGAAGAACATCCAGTGCCGTCTGGCTCATCCCCGCGCTTATCCCTTGCATGACGCAGGTGGTGGCATATGATTATGGCATCAAGAAGAACATCCTGCGCCGCCTGGCCTCCTTTGGCTGCCGCATCACAGTGGTGCCTGCAAACTGGCCCGCCTCTGAGGTGCTGAAGATGAACCCCGACGGCGTGTTCTTCTCTAATGGCCCTGTGAGTGGTCTGTGTGCTGCGCATGTGCGTGCATGCATGTGTGTGTGTGTGTTAATTCAAGATGAACCCTGACGCGTTTACTTCTCCAGTGGCACCTGAAGTCACCTCTGTGTGTGTGTTGTGCTTGAAGATATGTGTGGGCATGTATGGGCTTCTCTGTGAGGGTATGGCAATAGACGTGGTTAATTGAGAGTTTTTTTTTCCGGTGCCTCGCCTCCCACGACATAATCAATATTTTGTGAGGCTTGCCATTGCCATTTGCAAGCAATACACAGCTATTTTGAGGTCAGCCGACCTGCGCACATCGGTCTTGTGCGACCTAACCAACCCCTCTGAAGTTCGCCATTGCTATTTGAAAGCAATGCAGCAATTTTCTGCCCATCTGACCTGAACACGTTGCTGCCTGCATGGTAAACTTGCTACTTCTGTCTATCCTCAACTGTTGTTGCTGTTGTTGTTGTTGTTGTTGTTGTTGTTGTTGTTATTGTTGTTAGAGGCAGAACCAGTGTGTGTATCGGTGTGAGGCTGAGGCAGCAAGGGATGCTTAGAATGCAGCCACTAAGGTGCCACGGATACCAAGAATGGCCGCGTTAATCTGCACCTTTTTTGAGGCAGCAAGGACCGCAAGAATGCAGCCACTCAGATGCCATTGACACCAAGTGTGGCCACAGCCTCATGCGTCTGTACCTTACTTTCCAGCAAGCCTGATGCGTCTTTGACTCATCCCGTCATCATTTTGTATCATCCTTTCATGCAATCATCCTGTTGTCTGTTGACTGCCTCATCCCTCAAGTCCTTACTTCCACTGGACAGGGAGCTCCTGAGTGTCACGCCTGAAACCTCCCGCCCTCGCTCTTTGAATACCACCGCACTTGCCCAACCTCACATGGAGCGTCCCTCAACCTCCCTTGGACACCATTCCACCCCAACTCTCCGCTGAGGCCTAAGCAATCCTTTGCTCCTACCCTCACATTTGCTCCTAACCTCTCACACAGGGCGACCCCTCTGTTGCGTTTTTTCCTGCAAAGGGTGTGGCGGGGTGGAAGCAAATGAGTGTCCCTCATCCCTCCCCCAAACATCCCGCCCTCAAACACTGCTGAGTCCTAAGCAAAGCCGCTTTGCCCTCACATTTGTTTCCGACCCCCAACACACAGCAGGGCGACCCCTCTGCTGCACCCTACGCTGTGGAGCACGCCAGGGAGATAGTGGGACTGAAGCTTGTCTGCCCTCACAGATGCCCCCTTTCCACGCGCGCGCGCGCACACACACACACCCCAGTGCTTCTTTTTTGGATTTTCAAAAACCTTTGTTTTATGTCTCACCCCAAAATGCCCATTTCAAAAATCTTGATTTTATAGCTTTTGCCAAAAGGCCCCCGGCGCGCCTTCACTCTACTGTACTGCTTTCCAATAAGACCCTGCAGAGAACTTCATTACAATACATGCAGGGCGCAGTAAGCCATTCGAATCCCTTGTGCTTCTTGCCACTCTCATGCGCTTTCACATTCTGGAGCCTGCTCTGGAAGGTGGTTTTGCAGAAGAGGCACTCTACCACATACTCATCGTTGCCATCCAGACCACCATCCCTGAGCCAATGCTCACGCAGGGGGTGGCTGGGGTCCTTCAACCAGGATGGCTGGAATCTGTTGGTGAGGCCATGTGGCTTGATGGCCTTGTATGCACCATCGCTGTGTCCCTTTTTAACCCTCTTCCTACTCTCGTCTTCACTGATTGAAAATTTTTGTAAATTGGTCTGCTAAAGTCGAAAATGCAGGGTGTCGAAGGTATTCTAAGGGGCTTCGAGCCACTTTTCACCAAAGCCTCTCCGCCCCCAAAAACCTTGATTTTATAGCTTTCAACAATCCCGAAAAACCCGGATTTTATGGCGATCGGGATAATATGGCGCCAAAAAAGAAGCACTGACACACACACACACACACACACACACACACACACACACACACAGGGCGACCCCTCTGCTGCACCCTATGCTGTGGAGAACGCCAAGCAGATTTTGGGACAGAAGCCTGTGTTTGGCATCTGCATGGGGCACCAAATCCTGGGGCAGGCCTTTGGCGGCTCTACCTTCAAGCTCAAGTTCGGCCACCATGGCGGCAACCACCCCATCAGGGCGCCTGGAGGTAAGAGGGTGTGGCTGTAGGATGGTTTTGAGTGAGCTTAATTCATTGCAGGGGCAATGAGGCTAAAGCCAAGTAGCCAAGGAGCAATAGAAGTAACCAAGACTAACCTTAGTTCCAAACTCTGTGATGTCTACCGCGGAAGCACTTGAGGCGGCACTGCACGCTTTGAGGTGAGGAGGTACATACATCATGAAATGTCGCTTGGGCTTTTGATACAGAGGGCGTATGCTGGAGCACCATGTGCGAGTAAATGCGTGCCACTGCTTCTTCTTCTTCTTCTTCTTCTTCTTCTTCTTCTTCTTCTTCTTCCTTTTTTCTTCTTCTTCTTCTGTAGTCCACGATTGGACTGCAACAATGATCTGCAAGCCTTCAGGCATCGAGGTCGGGTGTTGCTGTGCGTGGCAGTGTGCGCGTGGATGCATGCGTGTCCTGTCAGCGCTGTGAGGAGTTGTGTCTGAGCAGCTGTGGCACAGTAGCCCCCATGCCTCTGCTGCTGTGCTTGGCCTCGAGGTCGAGGGTCAGCGCATGTCCTGCCAACGCTGTGACGAGTTGTGTTCCAGCAACTGTGGCAGCTTGTGCCTCAGCTGCTTGCAGCAGTGGAGGGAACCCGCATGCCTCTCCTGCTCCGCTTGGCTGTGTGATTGGGGATCAGCACATATCCTGCCAGCGTTGTCACTTGATGTGTCTCAACCAGGTCTTTTTTTCGCGTATAAGTAAAACGATCGTACTAAAATCCGGGATTTTGAAAGCTGAAATTCGTATTAAAATGGGTGATGTGATCCGAAGGGGCGCATCGACCATTTTGGCCCCCTTTCATACCTCTGAAGGGACCTGGATTCGGGCATCAGCGGTCAGTAGCAACAAAGTCGTCGTTGTAGCAGCTCAACGCAATGCAAGTCGTCCTTTTTGAGCAAGGAGTGAGCAATAGTCTGGACCGAGGCTTGCTGGGTGCAGAGGTATGCTGACAAGCTTGAGGAGTGGGATAGCAGCATCAGCTGCACAGTGGGTGCAGCAGCGCATTTGGGCATGAGCCAGCATGGAAGAAGCAGGCTCCAGTGCCTGCAACAGTGACAAGCATGGAGTTTGATTTGATGTCCTCCCTAGACCCTGTTGATATTGGCAGGTGGCTAGACGCAAAAAAGCGTGGAGGATGCGGGCTAGGAGGGATGTTTGTTACGCAAAGTCTGCTTGGCGAGACCATGGGACCCTTGGATTTTCATAACTTGAACATTTGAAGGTGCACAGATGTTAACACTTTCTTGCTTAATGGACTGGTTGGCATGCAAGGTGTATGAGCAGGTGATGAACATGGAGTTGTGCTTGTAATTTAAGCGCTAAGGCACAGTGCAGCAGTAAGGGAAGTAGATGTTACCTTGCCGGCGGGCTTGGTTGGGGGGCAAAGTATTTAAATGGCACTTCTCATAAAGGGGGATTTCCCTCGTAGTATTGAAATCTCGGTTGTGCCAAAACGAAAAAAAATCTCTGGTCTCAGCAGCTTTACGCGGTGTGCCTCAGCGTCTTTCTTTAGACGAGGGAGGGAATGGGAACCCATGCCTTGGCGTCTTTGGTTCATCTCTGCTTGGCTACGTGCTTGTCACGTTTTTGAACAAAAGGCCGTGAGCTTTGGTTGGCACGCAAGCCAAAGGATGGCAATGAGTGCTGTAGCCTCCAGCACTCACATCCTGTGCGCACTCTCACACCTTGTAACTGGACTGCAATGACCGCAGGTCGCATCGAAGTGAGCTCCCAGAACCACAACTTCGCAGTTGACCCAGCCACCCTGCCAGCAGGCGTTGAGGTGACCCACATCAACCTGAACGACGGCACCTGCGCAGGTGGGTGGATGCACGATGGACACAATATGGACACAATATGCACACAAATGCAAGGACTAGGAGGAGGTCGAGAAACCCTGAGCGCACGCATGTGCACGAGCTTCCAGCAAACAGTGATTTGTGCATCGCAGGCATATGGTGTGGGAGGACGAGATGGCCACAACTCGTGCATGCATATGCACAAGCTTCCATTGAATGACATGTGTTTCGCATCGCATCATACCACACACGCAGGCATATGGTGTGGGAGGACAAGATGGCCATGACTCGTGCATGCATGTGCACAAGCTTCCATTGCATGACGTGTATTTCGCATCGCAGCAAATCACACACGCAGGCATATGGTGTGGGAGGACGAGATGGCCACAACTCGTGCATGCATATGCACAAGCTTCCATTGAATGACATGTGTTTCGCATCGCATCATACCACACACGCAGGCATATGGTGTGGGAGGACAAGATGGCCATGACTCGTGCATGCATGTGCACAAGCTTCCATTGCATGACGTGTGTTTCGCATCGCATTATACCACACACGCAGGCATATGGTGTGGGAGGACAAGATGGCCATGACTCGTGCATGCATGTGCACAAGCTTCCATTGCATGACGTGTATTTCGCATCGCAGCAAATCACACACGCAGGCATATGGTGTGGGAGGACGAGATGGCCACAACTCGTGCATGCATATGCACAAGCTTCCATTGAATGACATGTGTTTCGCATCGCATCATACCACACACGCAGGCATATGGTGTGGGAGGACAAGATGGCCATGACTCGTGCATGCATATGCACAAGCTTCCATTGCATGACGTGTGTTTCGCATCGCATTATACCACACACGCAGGCATATGGTGTGGGAGGACAAGATGGCCATGACTCGTGCATGCATGTGCACAAGCTTCCATTGCATGACGTGTATTTCGCATCGCAGCAAATCACACACGCAGGCATATGGTGTGGGAGGACGAGATGGCCACAACTCGTGCATGCATATGCACAAGCTTCCATTGAATGACATGTGTTTCGCATCGCATCATACCACACACGCAGGCATATGGTGTGGGAGGACAAGATGGCCACAACTCGTGCATGCATATGCACAAGCTTCCATTGAATGACATGTGTTTCGCATCGCATCATACCACACACGCAGGCATATGGTGTGGGAGGACAAGATGGCCATGACTCGTGCATGCATATGCACAAGCTTCCATTGCATGACGTGTGTTTCGCATCGCATTATACCACACACGCAGGCATATGGTGTGGGAGGACAAGATGGCCATGACTCGTGCATGCATGTGCACAAGCTTCCATTGCATGACTTGTTTTTCGCATCGCATCAAATCACACACGCAGGCATATGGTGTGGGAGGACGAGATGGCCACAACTCGTGCATGCATATGCACAAGCTTCCATTGAATGACATGTGTTTCGCATCGCATCATACCACACACGCAGGCATATGGTGTGGGAGGACAAGATGGCCACAACTCGTGCATGCATATGCACAAGCTTCCATTGAATGACATGTGTTTCGCATCGCATCATACCACACACGCAGGCATATGGTGTGGGAGGACAAGATGGCCATGACTCGTGCATGCATATGCACAAGCTTCCATTGCATGACGTGTGTTTCGCATCGCATTATACCACACACGCAGGCATATGGTGTGGGAGGACAAGATGGCCATGACTCGTGCATGCATGTGCACAAGCTTCCATTGCATGACGTGTATTTCGCATCGCATCATATCACACACGCAGGCATATGGTGTGGGAGGACGAGATGGCCACAACTCGTGCATGCATATGCACAAGCTTCCATTGAATGACATGTGTTTCGCATCGCATCATACCACACACGCAGGCATATGGTGTGGGAGGACAAGATGGCCACAACTCGTGCATGCATATGCACAAGCTTCCATTGAATGACATGTGTTTCGCATCGCATCATACCACACACGCAGGCATATGGTGTGGGAGGACAAGATGGCCATGACTCGTGCATGCATATGCACAAGCTTCCATTGCATGACGTGTGTTTCGCATCGCATCATACCACACACGCAGGCATATGGTGTGGGAGGACAAGATGGCCATGACTCGTGCATGCATGTGCACAAGCTTCCATTGCATGACGTGTATTTCGCATCGCAGCAAATCACACACGCAGGCATATGGTGTGGGAGGACGAGATGGCCACAACTCGTGCATGCATATGCACAAGCTTCCATTGAATGACATGTGTTTCGCATCGCATCATACCACACACGCAGGCATATGGTGTGGGAGGACAAGATGGCCACAACTCGTGCATGCATATGCACAAGCTTCCATTGAATGACATGTGTTTCGCATCGCATCATACCACACACGCAGGCATATGGTGTGGGAGGACAAGATGGCCATGACTCGTGCATGCATATGCACAAGCTTCCATTGCATGACGTGTGTTTCGCATCGCATTATACCACACACGCAGGCATATGGTGTGGGAGGACAAGATGGCCATGACTCGTGCATGCATGTGCACAAGCTTCCATTGCATGACGTGTATTTCGCATCGCAGCAAATCACACACGCAGGCATATGGTGTGGGAGGACGAGATGGCCACAACTCGTGCATGCATATGCACAAGCTTCCATTGAATGACATGTGTTTCGCATCGCATCATACCACACACGCAGGCATATGGTGTGGGAGGACAAGATGGCCACAACTCGTGCATGCATATGCACAAGCTTCCATTGAATGACATGTGTTTCGCATCGCATCATACCACACACGCAGGCATATGGTGTGGGAGGACAAGATGGCCATGACTCGTGCATGCATGTGCACAAGCTTCCATTGCATGACGTGTATTTCGCATCGCATCAAATCACACTCGCAGGCATGGTGTGGGAGGACAAGAAGGCGATGACCATCCAGTACCACCCTGAGGCCTCCCCCGGGCCCCATGACGCAGATGTGTCCTTTGAGCAGGTGAGCGAGTGTGTGTGTGTGTGCGTGTGTGCTTGTGCAGGGGAGCCTGTGAGCGATTGTTTGTGCTTGTGTGGGGGAGCCTGTGAGCAAGTGTGTGTGCTTGTGCAGAGGAGCCTGTGAGCAAGTGTGGGGGGAATGTGCAGGGGAGCCTGCATGCATCCTGCATGCCGTCCGAATCTTGGAGTGCTGTACCCCAAGCCCATTGCTCTCCAACTGGGGCGTGTCATGTTTGCCACAAGCAGATGAGCCCGCCCGCCCTCTGCTCGCTGCCTGTTAGCCACGCAATGCTTGCAAGCCAAGACCTGACCACGGCATACATTTGGCCCTCCTATCCTGAGCGTTGGTGCTCATGCTGCATTGTCCCTCCTCAGTGAGCTATTTGTGCTAGTGCTACATTTGGTGCTGCCCTGTTGGGTGTACTTCCTCAAGCTCACTTGGCCCTACCCTGTCGAGTGCTTTTGCTTTTCTGCATTTGAATCCTTTCCTGCTGAGCACTCAGTCCTAACCCACTGGATGCTTGTGCTTGTGCTGCCAGACACTCTTTTGCGTCTGTGACACTCAGAGGGCCTTCTATCTGATTGTGCTTACAATATCTGACACATTTTGTGCCCGTGACACGCGGCACGGCCTCCACACATCTGAGCAGCTGCTGTCCCAGCAACCTTTGCCCGCACTGTCTTGCCCACTTCCACTTGGAGAACCGTCCTCAGCTTAGGTTAGAATGGCTGCCTAGTTCCTGTGTTCATGTCCCTTCCTGGCTGTGTGCCTTTTCTGACATGCGTGAATGGCCCTCCTGCATGCGTGCAGTTCGTGAACTGGATGAACGCGGAGCGCTCGAAGAAGGCCGTCGCCGCTTAATTGAAGGCCATGGGAAGCTCAAGGATGCCACGCCTCTTTGGCAAGGCTACCTTGAGTTCAAAACAAGGAAAGCCAGGAACTCACAGTAATACACAGTAACTCACAGTAGTCAGTAGAGCTTTGGTCATGGCTACTTGTTTGGAAGTCTTGCCTGGCCGCCTCATAGATAGATGGGCCTGCAAAGCACATCAATCATCATGGTGATTGGGTTCCTCATGCAATTACCCCGCGGATGTCGTGGATAGGGATGTCTGTCGGTGGGCTGTTTGTTTGGGAAAAGCTCGCTTTGAGTGTGTTCTTGCTGTTTCAGGGTTCCTTTGCTTTTCATGGAGCAAATGGACGTGTGTGTCGTCTTATCCTGATAAGCAAGCCAAAGAGGCGAAACTGGACAATGCGAGGGCATGTTGGGCACTGCTCGGCCTTTGATGCTGCACTGTCAGTTGAGAGTGTGTGTGTTGGTCGAGCTGGAGCTAAGGGAGCCAACGGCACTGTATTTATTATTTGCGCGTGCTCCATACTTATAACAGAGGCCCTGGGTGTATTTTGTATATGCTGCAGATTAAGGTGATCCTGAACCCTGCATTTGACGACTGTTGCTGTATCTGAACTAAGCCACTTTGACTCTCCTCACAGTTAAACGTCTGCTTAGCTCCCATTCATCAAACAGCTTTTCTTCTGCTCCTGGATGCACTTGGTCAGATGCATAGAGGGTTTTAGGCTGTTACAGGTTGATATAAATGCGCGCCATGTTTGATAACTTGTTTCACCTGGACAGTTGCAGTTTTGCAGTGTGAGAAGAACATGGTGCTTGTCCACTCCACTAAGCAAGCTGGGACTTCATTTCTACAAAGCTATAGAGTTATCTCAAAGCCTTCACGTGCAGCCATGCAGTCCAATGAAAAGGCCTGTAGCTACCTATAGGCAACAAAAGGTCCCCTACATGCATTGAGGAAAAGAGGATTCCTAGGGTTGAGGCACCGTGTATCCTCTACACCGAGAGGAGGAAAGTAAGGTCAACGGGGATCAGGAGGGTTGAAATGATTCTTCTCAAGAGCGCATCTAGTGAACGCAAGAATATGAGCGTATTGGACAAAATGAGCCTGAAGCTTCAGAGCAAGCTTGGTGGCTTTATGAGTGTCCAGGAGGAGCTCTTTAAGCAGAGAGTAGATTAAGCTCAGGAAAGGGATACAGGGAAAAAGAAGGCCTCCAGTCAAAACGACTGACTGCTAGCCTGTTTTTAAAAGAGAAGAAGTTCATGTAGTAAAGGATAAAGCTTGTTGTTTTGATCCATAAAGAAAAACATACGAAAAGATTGTACATGGTGAATGGCTGGCAAGGAAGGAGCCACCTGAGAGGAAGGATGAGATAGAACGAGGGGAGGGCCAGAGAACAGGGAAGCATATTTATGCCGGAGAGAACAGACCTGGGTTTGAATACACTTGAAAAAACGTGTTGTTCATGTTCATGGAGAGGGATACAAGGTTTTACAAATTAAGCCATCAGTCAAGAAGTGCGACTGCTAGGCTGCTCATGTGAAAGACTGAATTATAAAATGTTAATGGAGAGGGATACAACACAAATACAACAACTTGGCACCCCCAAGACAACCTCACCAGCTGTGCACATGGACTTATTGGTACGAGTTGAATCCGGCATGTATACTTGAAGGTAAGATTACACTGTTATATCCGCCTACAAGGGCAGCTGAATAGAAACACCGATGCCTTGAACCAGACCTGACCAAAATAATGCTCAACTCATAAGGATAGGATAGGATAGGGTTACATAGCTGTACCTGCCTACAAGGGCAGCTTAGCTGAAGCAAGAGGTGCCTGTAACCAAACCAAACTAAACTTGTGTAAATGTCAACTGAAAGCCTTGAGCTGAGTTCAGAAGCGTCAACTGTAAAAATCACACACACTGTCACTCTAATGAAACAAGCACGCAAAGTCATGCACAAAAAACTCCATAAGGCTGTAGTGTTAGGAAAATACACTTTTGTGTTTCCACAAGAAGCACAGAAAGTTTGAGAACAGCACCGCTCTGAAAAAAGGTCCAAGAGGCCATAGTAATTGTGTTATGTTCTGCTTTGCACTTCAGTTCTCAGCATCCACTGTTAAAGATGCAATGCAATGCTTCAGGAAGGGTAACCGCCGATACAGCCTGGTGAGTGCACATGTCAAAGAAGGTATCAACTGCGTTGCCTTGCTTAAATCTCTTCAGCAGACAAGTACCCTCTGTAATCTTGGACTATAAACTTGGACTTAAAGTCACATAAATGGTTACAAATGAGTCTGACCTTCAGCCAGGTAGTTTGGCTGCTCAGCCTGCTCAACTGTTCCAATTGCACAAAAAATATCCATGAGCCAAACTTGGACTTAAAGAAAAGCATGCTTGTTGCAACCCGGTGTTTGATGGAACAACACGAGGTAGATTGTGCTCAAAGGTTTCAAAGTTGTTGGATCGGATGGATGCTCAGAAAATTTGATGAACAGTGTGCTGCTGTGTGTGTTCGGAAAGCATTCATTTCAAACATGCCCATGCAAAGCTCCGTGATAGAATGGGCATTGAGCAGCATGTGGCAGTTAGATGAAATAAGATATTCATAATCCTCCATTCTTTTGAAGAAGCCTGTGAGCTCCCGTACCACTCCTATTTCTGAGCAGGCATGGCAGGAACATATCAACAACCTATTTAACCATCCTTCTCCTTCCAACAATGACACTCATGGCTTGCATGATGAAGCATTAGGGGGCACAGGCCCGCACCCTTTCAATCTGCCTGGGGAAGCTGAGCTAACCCCCCTTGCCTCTAAGCACATTTCCAACATGAGCAGTTCTTCTTCACCTGGCTTACACACAGTCCTACCTCCTTACATAAAACATGCGTGCAAACTGGTCCCTAGACGTTATGGCAGAGGTCTTGAACATCACAATGTGCTGGCTCCATACATTTCACAACTCTTCACGCTTATGCTCAAAACTGCTCGTATCCCCTCATCCTGGAAAGCTGCCAAACTTGCTCCAATATTCAAAAAGGGCGCTGTGACACATCCTTCAAACTACCGGATGCTTGCAGTCAGTAACACACTTTACCGCCTGTACACAAATGTCCTCCGCTCCATGGTTCAAGACTGGTGTGCAAAATACAAAATCATTCCTGAGAGTCAATTTGGCTTTTTTCCAGGCTGCAACACCTTACAACCACTTTTTATCTTGAGGCACTTAAAGCATGCAGCTCAGGTACTTCAACCTCAAGGCTCCCCACGTTTATATGCCACCTTCATTGATTTCAAATAGGCATATGACTCAATACCCAGACAGATTGTGGGAACACTTACATAAATGCCAGATGCCCAGCCAGCTTATCTCCATCATTTAAGGCCTCTATCGAGACGACAAATACATCCTTATTGACGGAGATAAACGGGCAAGTGTCCAGCCAACGCACGGAGTTAAACAAGGGTGCCCACTGTCACCACTCCTATTCTCAATCTACGTTAATGACATTGGCTGCATCACAAATGGGGAAAGAGGCGCGGTGGCAGGCTTACCAAATTTTCATGTTTCTCATATGCTTTATGCAGATGACCTCGCTTTGACTGCAAACGACCACACCCACATGCAAGCCATGTTAAACAAGTTGCAGGGTTATGCAACCAGAAAATGCTTGACGGTCAACACAAAAAAGTCTGAGGTCGTCTGCTTCAATTCCAGAGCTGACACTCTTCCCCAACTGTTGTATGATGGTGAGAACCTGCCCTACACTGATTCTTTTAAATATCTGGGTATGGTCTGTGACAAATGTCTCAACCTTACCACTGCTGCTGAGGCTGCTCTGAAACCATGCATGGCGGGGACTTATCGTGTCAAAACCTTTGCTCACGACCACAACCTTACAAATCGGCTGCATGCGCTCATCCGGCTCTTGAAGACGTACACTATCCCAGCAGGAATGTATGCTAGCCAGATATGGGCCACTCCTTACTTACGGCAGGGCGCAGAAATGGACAGCCTGTTGCAGAGGTGGATCCTAAACGTTTTGCAAAATCTTCTTGGAGTGAAATCCACAACACCATGTTGGAGCATTTTACGAGAATGTGGCATTGAACCTTTTCAGTTCAATTGGTTTCGTGCCACTGTGCGCTTCTACAACTCGCTTACTAAGTGCAACAGTCTCCTTCTAAAAAAGGTTCTCCATGCTGACATCAGCCTTAGCTCCATCATGATGACTGATTCTTGTTGGACGTCCCACCTCTTATCTGCGCTGGATGGTTTGGCTCACTCGGATCTGATGAAATGTCAGATTATGGCTTGTGACCCTGTGAACCTCAGTCAATTTGTGGTGGACCTGAGATCTAGACACCTGGGCTATTGGAACCAATTCACAGCCCCTGATCCAAGAGTAAGCAACAGTAAGCGGCTGACTTACCATCAATGGTGCGCTCTCCCTGTCAGAAATGCACATGCCATTCACCTACCTTACACAATGCCTAAATACACGTACTTGGATCTTCCCCATCATGTCCTTCGCAACACTGCCAGATTCAGGCTGCGGGTACACGCTCTCCGAGTTGAACGGGCTATTTGGTCCAATAGTTCTTCTCCGGTCTGTGATATCTGTGATTCTGATGACATACAAGATGAAAAAGATGTGTTGTTCAGATGCTCCAATCCCCAGGTCTGCTCTCTCCGTCAAAAGTATGCCTCACTTTTTGAACACAACTTCTCTTTCCTACACCTCCACGTCTCCCACAGGATGTCCTGTCTAGGCACCATTCACCATGTGAATTCTTAGGATATCAATTTTTTTTCTAAACCAAGATAACAACAAACTTCCTTTTCTTCTTCATGACCTCATGTGTATTTATGAACAGGCTAGCAGTCAAACGTCTTTACTGAGGCCTTTTTTCCCTTGTAACCCTTGTAATCCTCCATAGGCATACTAGCTAGCCTGGACAGGCACCTTTTTTGCTTCAGCTAAGCTGCCCGCATAGGCAGGTACAGCTATATAACCCTTCCTTTCCTTTCCTAGCCTGGACAACATCAGCTACAGGATGTTCTAGGAGGAAGGAAGAAAGATAGCTCCCGAGTGGAGCTCAGAAAGCTGGGGGCCCATTTCCATAACTTGGAGGCCTGATGTGTCCCCTAGATGTCCCATACCTCCTGGAGGGCGCCTGCCACCTTGATTCGCTTTAATTACCTGGGCTATTTTGCGTGCTCAAGCTGGGCTATCTTGGTTAGGCCATACCCTACCATGTAACCTAACCTCTTATTTGAAGTCCTTTGTCTGTTGCATCTTATTCACCTGCCACACATTACATATTCTCCTTATGTCCTGCCCAAATATTTAAACTTGGATTTACCCTAACACATTATCCTCAGTGTGGCTCGATTTCGCCTTTGTGTCCATACCTTGAAAGTCGAGCACGCCACATGGGATGATGCCATTTCCCCTGCCTGTGATCTATGTGATGCCCAAGATGATGTGCAGGATGAACAACATGTCCTTCTCAAATGCACTCATCCCCACGTTTGTTCTCTTCGGCTAAAATACTATAGTATCCTTCCTTATTTCCTGGTCCTCTCCTCTCTTGTCTCCCTCTTCCAGTAGGGTGGCGGCTCCTTACGTACCTGGCATTCACCATGTACAGTCGTATCATATCTCTTCCGTCTTGAATCAAAACAACTTATTGAATAGCAAGCTCTTTCCTTTCCATATGAATTACTGTTTTTTTTAGCAGACTAGCAGTCAACCGTTTTGACTGGAGGCCTTCTTTTTCCTGTAACCTACCACACATGGCTCTTGTATCACAACTTATTCACGCATTCTTATTCCTTCTACAGTATTTCCTTTCTCATATGCCTCTTTCACAATCTTTAAAAGGCTGCTTCGTGTTCATATGAAGCAGTTCCTGTCAAAATTGCCTATTTTCCAAACTCCTTCTCTCCGCTTCAGCCTAGCAGTCATGCGTTTTGACTGATGGCTTCTCTCGTGCAAATCCTGTAACCTGGCATTGTTTTACACTACGTTAGACAGCAAAGGGAGAGGGGGGGGGGGGGGGCAGATCGAGATAAGCTTAACCAAAAAGGGGCAGTAATATGGCTGCGGTTTGCAGATTAATGCCCGCATACTTAGCAGCCCACACTATTGAGCGCTGAACTCGAACAAATGGCAAAATCCTAAGCATTACTGGAAGGAGTCAGGGTACCTTACCCACAGCACGCCTACCCCATTGTAACCAAAGCACGCCTACTCCTCAGCAAAGAGCTACTTGGTTTAAGAGCATATAGCTGACAAGCATAGAAAAGTTGCTGTAGCTATGTAGCTAGCTAAGTGCAAGCCAGACAGTCAAAACAAAGGCAAGGCAAAATGAAGTCGGTCAATGCGCTGACATTCCTCTTCCAGCGCTGCCCCAATCCTGCACAGCCCCATCCTTCTCTTTCCTCCTTCGAGCGCTGCCCCAACCATCTCTGCACAGCCTCACTAACATACTCCAGCAAGCGCCACACATGTCAGGCTGGTATTGAAGGGCTGATTGTTTGAGGCGGCATGCATGCTTATGCATGCAGATCCTGATGACCACCTGCAAACCTTCAGTGTTATTCCTCCTCTGCCTAATTCATCTTGCTCTTAGCTGCCACTTTCTTCATTTTCAGATTAAATAACCAGGCAAGCACATCCCTTAATATGCACGCAGCCTTTTTGCCTGGCACAGGCTCTTCCTTTCCATTCTTTACGGCTCTTTAGCTGCCCCCATCTGGCATCCTTGAGGCAAGCCGTCCTCTGTAGGCAAAAGGCCTTAGCCTCTTTGGACATCTATCAAGGCAAGGCCTTGGCCCCTCTAGGCATCCACCAAGGCAAGAAAGCCGCCTGCCCCCCCCTCCCCCCCCTCACGCCTCGCTTTATATTGTATTTACTGGGCCTTGAGAACCTTGTCAACTTCCTCTTCATGCACAGGTGTGTCACGTCTCTCTCCCACACTGCCAAGCACACACCCTTGCTGCCCCCAGGTGACAGAAAGCAGATGAGAGACTGCAGATGACAGCTGCTGCTCTCCCAGCTAAGGCCACACTGCCCAGCTACTGCCCCATTGGCTAGCTACTGCCCCCCTTGCCTAGCTACTGCCCCATTGCCCAGTTATTGCCACGCTGTTCCCAGCTACTGCTACATTGCCCAGCCACTGCCACTCTGCCCAACTAATGAGCTGCCTCTGGGCCGTGCAGGTGCTTCATTGGCTTGGGGCTGATGGGGATGTCCAAGGATGCAGCAATATCCTTGATGAACGTGATGGCGTCTTGCACCTGTGGCGCAAGCACAGGTAGCACAGGCACAGGGGCATGACACCGCATACCCTGTCTGGTGCCTTGCAGTCACGATGGTGTTTTGCAAATTATGTCTGTGCAAGGCGTGCCATCAAACACAGGAACCGAGGGCATGACAATCCAGACGCTCCATTGAAGCCGTGATCGCGCCTTGCAATCATGATGCGCAGCTAACACAGTGAGAGGGGGCATGATGATGCACACCCTCCATCAAAGCCATGACGGCGTCTGTGTGACAAACACAGTGAGAGGGAGCATGATTATGCATACCCTCCATCAAAGCCATGACGGCGTCTGTGTGACAAACACAGGGAGAGGGGGCATGATGATGCACACCCTCCATCCAAGCCATGACGGCGTCTGTGTGACAAACACAGGGAGAGGGAGCACGACGATGCACACCCTCCATGCAAGCCATGACGGCGTCTTGCAACCATGATGGTGCCTTTGTATTCAACATAGTAATTTGCACATGATGTCTGTGCAGAGAAGCTGCAAGCCCTTGGAGCGCAGGGCTGCGGGGCTTTACACACTTCGCTACACACAGCCCCGTAGGTGAGGTCCTAGCTAGCTTCCTAAATGAGTCTGTTCTGAATGCACGAGGCCAGTTTTGACTGAGCTCTCTTTTCTTTCTTCTTCTGTTTTCCTGCATACAGCCCAAGCGCTTGTCACACACACACACACACAGACACACACACACACACACACACACACACACACACACACACACACACACACACACAAACGCGCGCGTGCGCGCGCGTGCACACACACACATGATACAAGCACAAGTGAGTGAGACCCTGCCAGATCTTAAATATGCGGGATCCAGGGCTGTGCCAATGGTCAGGACACTTGCAAAGAAGCACACTCATTTGCAAGCTGAAACCTTAGGGAAAAGTCAATCTCAGCTCTCAAATCTTGGGTTCTTGAGCCACACCGCCCGCTTTCCAAAAGATAACGGTCAGGCAAGGCAGAGAAACAAGCATTGACACAATTGCCAAAGCTCTTTGGCTTGCGGACACTCAACACATACACACAGACACACACATACACACGCACACAAATGCGACAGACACAACCCCGCCGGCACTGACCTTTGGTTTTGTCACCATGATTTCGCACACCCACGTCGGCAGGCCATCTGCAACGCTGACGCATTTGTGGCCAGGCTGCAAAAGTGGATTGGGACAGAGGTTGGAACCAGAACTTAGGATACGTGAGTGGATTGGGAAGAGGTTGGAACCAAGATTCAGGTGATTGATGAAGTCGCACAGCAGGCAGGCCACCTGCAACGCTGATGCGGTTGTGGCCAGGATGCAAGAATGCATTCAAACAGATTGCAACTAAAATCCAGGTAATGAATTTGCACAGCAGACAGGCCACCTGCAATGCTGGTGCATTTGTGGCCAGGATGCAAGAGTGCATTCAAACAGATTGCAACTAAAATCCAGGTAATGAATTTGCACAGCAGACAGGCCACCTGCAATGCTGGTGCATTTGTGGCCAGGCTGCGTGAGGGACATTTGGGACAGGTGGATATGAGATCCCACAAAATGCCCAGGAATTGCACATGCGGCATGGTCAGGAGAACTTGCAATGGCTCAGTGCATGGCCTTATGGCTAAGCCTCACAGTAACCTGTTTTAATTTTGGCTGTCTTTTATATTTCAATGATAGAGACTGCATGATTGGGAGTAAAAACAGGGAAAGACACGCAACACCATACCCACACCCATACCCACACGCACCCACCTACCCACTCACACGCACATGCAGACTTACCTCTACCAGGGGTCGTGCGTACAAGACCTCAGGGTGGTTTTGCCAGGGCTTCAAGTACTCAGTGTCTCTCAAAATACCAGTGACCTGCGATCGCATCAAAAGAGTTGAGCTGTTTGCCGCTGGCCATCACCGCCATCACTGGTGTTTGCTCCTGGCTACCAATTCATTGTATGCTCTGGCCATCACCGCCATCACTGGCATCTGCTCCTGGCTACCAATTTATTGTATGCTCTGGCCATCACTGCCATCGCTGGTGTTTGCTCCTGGCTACCAATTTATTGTATGCTCTGGCCATCACCGCCATCGCTGGTGTTTGCTCCTGGCTACCAATTTATAGCTTGCTCTGGCCATCACTGCCATCGCTGGTGTTTGCTCCTGGGTTCCAAATTTTAGTTTGCTCTGGCCATCACTTAATTGTTTGCCCCGGCCAACAATTTGTTGTCATTTACTCTCTGCACAAACGGAGGAACAACAGCACGCTGGCCAGAACTAGACACTGTGCACAGTCAGAGACGGGTGTCTCACCTCACACCAGGCGACCCACATGGTTATTCTATAACCACGGCAACACATGGTTAATCTGTATCACAAGCACTGCACCAAAGCTTCTTATCAACAAAAAGAGCAAGGAGTTTACGCTGAGCATTCCAGCAAACATTCCTTGTTTCTTCACACATGTGCAGTCTGTCTCCTTCCGCATTCAAACGTCCATCTTGCTTCTTCACACGAGCGCAGCCTGTCCCTCTCCTCATCCAGACACCCAAGGACACCTGCATTTGTACTCTCCCTCACGCAGATAACCAAGATACAGCGCTCGTTGCCTACATTCAGACACCCGCACTTGTACTTTCCCTCATTGAGAACATACCCGTGTACTGCGCTTGTTGCCAATCAGACACTGACAATGATCCACAGTATTATGGCACATTATGTCCTCAATACTGTGCATGTTGCCCTCCATCTCATTCACACATCCACAGGAAACTGGCACCTGCCTGAGCATTGATGGAGTACTCAGCAATCTGCTTGAGCGGCTGGCGGGCGATAAAAGGACGGACCTGCAAGCACGACAAGCAGTCGAGGAGACAGTGGGGGCTCTTTGCACAGACACAATCCTGCTCTGGTGAAACATGAGGGTATAATGCCCAGCAACAATTCTGCTCTGACCTGACCTGACAAATTGAATTTGCCTGAAATGAACTAAGAGAGCTAGAGTGGTGAGAGAAATCACTCACCGGAATTCCCACGTGAGCGTACAGGTTTTCTTCCACTAGATCTACCCCCCATACTAGCAGGTTGATATCCCTGCAGGGCATCAGAGGCAGAGACAAATGGGAAGCCGGGCAAATGCCCCATGCAAGCAGAAAAGTGTAGGACAAATGGTGATCTGAGCATGATGAGGGTCAGGGATTAAGGAACAAGCAGGTGCAGATGGGCTAAGGAGCGTTGAGCAAGAGGCCATGAATTGAAGGATATGATGGCCCCAACATGACGAGGGGTGGGGAAAAAGGAAGACACAAGGTGTGGCACCTTTTGCCTCAAGCAAGCAGCCACGATTTGCAGGACACTGGTGACCTGATTGTGATGAGGGTTGAGGAGCACGGCATGCTTCTTTATGGGCCAGCAAGCGCCCTGAGGGCACAGGATCAAAGGGCTTAGAGGATCAAAGGGCTTACAGGATCAAAGGGCATCCTCAGGTTGCAGGATCAAAGGGCATTCAGTCAAACTTTGAATGCTAGCCTGTTCATAAAGAAAAGGACACACGTATCAAGATAGGAAAGGAGCAAGCACATTCCAGAGAGCTCCTCTGCTGAATTTGAGCAGGGAGGCTGCGAAGAGAGGCCAGCAGAGAAAAAAAGAATTGAGCCCTTCCACTTCCTCATGCGTAAAGGTAAAATCATGCAGAGCCTTGGCACACACACACATACACACACAATCTGGCTGACTGGTCGCCCTCCCATGCTGTAGTTGACCTCAACAACGAACCTCTGAGCACCACTTGTTTCTAAGCCCTTAAACCTCTACGCCCCTGCGCTCCTCAACTGACTGGTCCTCCTCCCATGCGGCAATTGATCTCAACAATGAGCTTCTCCCAAACTTTTCTTAGCCACTCCTACACGTCTCTACACCTCAGCCTCTCCAATTTGTCTTAAGGCCCCCCTCCCATGCGGCACTTGATCTCAACAACGAGCCTCTCCTATTCTTCTCTAAGCCCTCACCTGACCGGTCCCCCTCCCATGCGGCACTTGATCTCAATGAGCCTCTCCTATTCCTCTCCAAGCCCTCACCTGACCGGCCCCCCTCCCATGCGGCACTTGATCTCGACGAGCCTCTCCTATTCCTCTCTTAGCCCTCACCTGACCGGCCCCCCTCCCATGCGGCAGTTGATCTCGACGAGCCTCTCCTATTCCTCTCTTTGCCCTCACCTGACGGGCCCCCCTCCCATGCGGCAGTTGATCTCAATGAGCCTCGGTCCGCGAGACGTCTGTTTCAACTCAACATGGAACACGCCCATGGACAGCCCGAGCGCCTGCATCCACAGGTACATGGCATGAACCTATGCTGTCTAATTTTGCAAAGGAGACCATGGCATGAATGCATAATGCTTACTTTGACAGCTGAGTCTGTGCGGGAGAGGTGAATGTACGATGCCTGTTGTGCGTAGAGGACCCGCGTAAACTCTGTGCAGGATGTGCCCATGGACGAACGCCTGCTCAGTTACATATGCCCATTTGCGCGTGCTCGGGTTTGAGTGAGCACCAAAACTCATTCATTGCGGTATGCGCCACAGGACTGTCCAACTGCCTCATTGCCCGTGCATTGTGCGCTCAGGCTCAAAACTTTTTAGTTGAACAAGCATGTGACCAAGCAACACCATTGTGGAAAAGGCCTGCTGTTATCGGATGTGCAGCACGCCCATGGACAGCATAAGTGTCAATGCGTTTGCATGTGGCCTTCTGTGAAAAATTTTCTCATTACTGGGATGTTCCTCCCCAGGTCCTCAACCTGCGCGCGATCACGTTTCCTTGCATGTATTGTCTGTGGATGGTCTACCCAGACATGACCCGCTTCATGACTGCACGGGCCACACCTCCTGACCGAATAAGCTTATGGGAGGGATTCCCCCAGGAATTAAGGAATTCCGTGTGTGTGTGTGTGTGTGTGTGTGTGTGTGTGTGTGTGTGTGTGTGTGTGTGTGTGTGTGTGTGTGTGTGTGTGTCATTCGATGGCTTTTGACAAAATAAGCAACACCAGAGATTCACCTGCATGCTTGCGCACCGCAAGCACGCACAACTCCTGCTGCATGCCCCTCATGCGTCTGAGTTCTCCCAACCAGCCAGTGCCACTGGGGAAACCCAGGGTGAGCTCGCCTGCACGCTGCGCACAGCAACCGCACACAACCCTTGCGGCTGACAACTCATTTGGCACAGTCCCCCGACCGGCCAGTGCCACAGGGGAAACCCAGTGTGAGCTCACCTGCACGCTGCGCACTGCGAGCTCGCACAGCTCCTGCTGCTCTGAGCCAGGAAGGGTACTGGGGCAGTTGGAGCCGGTCTCGTTAAAGTAAGGCTCCACAGTGGGCCAGTTGTCCTACATTCAGACACAATCACACGGTGAGTGCATGAGGTGTTGGGGCAATGAGAGCCAGTCCTGTTGTTCAACCACCTCCACAGCAGCCTTGTTGTCCTGCACCTGCAACAAGGGTGGTGGTGTGATGCACAACATCTTGCTTGAACTGGCTAAAGCCTGCAAACACTGTGCGAGCTTCATGGTTGGCTAGCTGTGTCACACACACATACAGTGTCACGCAATCAAGGCTGCCCCTGAGCTCTGTGCACAGAAAACAAGTACACATTCAACGGGAGTATTCATGCCTGAGTGAATGAGCACTGCATAGAGCTTGCGTGCACATTTACTTTTATCATTAAGGAGAGCACACAAGTACGTATTTTTAATTGTTAAGGAGCACTTGCGAGCACATGTGTACAGCTTCTTTGCTACTAAGTGAGCACTTCAGAGCAACTCAGCATTAGGAAGCAACACTCCAAAACGAATCGACGTGCAGTATAATGCAATTGAAAAGGAGCACTTGAGAGCGCACTTTTGCATCAGGAAACATGCTTCCACAACGAATTGGTGCCTTGCCCATAGGCAGCAAAAAAAAAGGAAAATTTGATCCGTCCATTTATTTTGTGTGCGAGCCCACCACCCTGTAGTCTTATACATTTAAGTGGACATACACACGGCGGTGGAAGTCGATGGGGTGAGTCTGTCAGGTTGCAATCCTAGCAGCCTTCCTTAACTCCTGCGGCCTCCCTGAAATGATACATTCCTGCAGCTTTCCTAATCGCTACACTCCTGCAGCCTTCCTAAAATGGTGCACTCATGCAGGTTTTCTCAGAAGGTGAGACTGCCTATGCATACGCAGTTTCCTTATGCCATGCAGCAAACTTCACTGCGGAAGTTTTGGCCCATCAGGCGCCTAGTGTCAGAGGTCTAGCATCAGGAGCTTTGTGCAAGAGCACATGGAAAAACACACCGCACAAGCCTGACCCTCCAAGTTTGCCATGCCATGACAGGTGCGTTGTTCCTGTCAGCCTGACTCTTGCAGGCACATCCTCACCGGCGTACTTGTCATCATTAAAAACAAAGTTTGGAAGCCTTTCTCAGCATTTCTGGACGCACGCATGCACTGTTCCTGGCTCTACGCACTCACAGTGGCTGCTCCATATGCAGGCACGCTGTGTCAGCATGCTCAAAAGCACACATGAAAGGTTCCTAGCTCTACGCACTCACAGTGACTGCTCCATATGCAGGCACGCCGTTGTCGAAGATCAAGTCCACATCCACCTCTTGGCCGTCCAGGTACTGCGCGCATTCGCAGCAGCAAAGATTTTCAGGTCAAACAGAGGCAGGAACGCCGCTGTCGAACATCAAGACCACATCCACCTCTATACATACTCATATATTTTTCAGATTAAACAAAAGCAGGCACGCCGCTGTCGAACATCAAGACCACATCCACCTCTATATATACTAATATATTTTTTCAGATCAAACAGAAGCAGGCACGCTGCTGTCGGACACCAAGACCACATCCACCTCTAGGCTGTCCAGGTGCAGCATGCACACAAAGTAGCATCAAACGTCGACAGCAGCATCAGTCCACACACAGTGCTGGCACCCAACCTGCTGAAAACATTGCCTCTGCACAGGTGGACAACTTCTCGCACTTGTGCGTGAAACAATGCAACGATGTCAGTGTTGTTGCTTTCCGGCAGCATGCCTGCACAGCCTCCGTCCAGCCCTTTTTTAAACACAGCATCCTTATTCTGCACCCTCTTTGCACCCCCTCCCTATTCTGCACAACGTCCTTGTTTTGCACCCATTGTGCACCCCCCCCCTTTGTTTTGCAGGGCATCCGTTCTGCCCTTATTTTGCACAGCGTTCGTCCAAATCTTGTCAGCCTCTGTTCAGCCTCTTTTTTGTAAGGCAGAGGGCTGCATGTGACGGTCGGCATGACAGTCGCATCAGTCACAACACACAACACGCAGCTGCTCACCTCCTCCAGCATGAGCACCAGGTCAAGCCAGCTGCCGGCATTGCCCTGCTCATCCTCCTCTAGGTCTCCCTCCGACAGGGCACCTGCCACCACCTTTGCTCTACGCATATCTGAAGACACCCTGCATCAGCAGCAAAGCAAGCAATCTTTTTCAATTCTTTGGAGCACGAGGCCTCCCACTGGGAGGACACCTGCCACCCTGCTTTGCACATAGCTGAGGGCACCTTGCATCTCCTGCACAAGTATGCACACTATCTTTGTTTATTTTCAAGTCAAGCATCCCTCCGAGAGGGCGCCTGCCACTCCGCTTTGCACATCTCTGAGGGCACCCTGCATAACCACGCATCATTGCGCTGCTGCTGCACTTCGTCAATGCGCAACACACTGATAGGTGCACCTTGCATGCACCGTACACCCAGTCCGCACCTTGCGTACGCATCATTGAGCTGCTGCATGTTGTCCACGCGCATCACACCAATGGAGGCAGCCCCGCTCACAGGCTTGATCACCGCTGGGAAGCCCACAACTTCTGCTGCCACCTGCACATCTGCAGCCTGCAAGTGCACGAAGGGCAAGTGCAGCATGCAGCGCTGAGGGTTCAACAAGGTTGTCATGTTGGTGCTTGTTTGGTTGGGAGGCCCATAATGTCTGCTACCACCTGCACATCAGCAGCCGGGGGGGGGTGAGCAGGCAGGACGTACACAGCATCCAAGGGAAGGGCCTGTGTGAGCAGGCAGGACGCACACAGCGTCCTGAGGAAGGACCTCTGGCACTGCTTCCCTCAACGCCAGCAATCGTATGGGAACAAGAACGACAACAAAGCAGGCAGTCCCTCTGGCACTGCTTCCCTCAACGCCAGCAATCGTATGGAACAAGAACAACAACAATGCAGGCAGTCCCCTGGCACTGCTTCCCTCAACGCCAGCAATCGTATGGAACAAGAACGACAACAATGCAGGCAGTCCCTCTGGCACTGCTTCCCTCAACGCCAGCAATCGTATGGAACAAGAACGACAACAATGCAGGCAGTCCCCTGGCACTGCTTCCCTCAACAACAGCAATCGTATGGAACAAGAACGACAACAATGCAGGCAGTCCCCTGGCACTGCTTCCCTCAACGCCAGCAATCGTATGGAACAAGAACGACAACAATGAAGGCAGTCCCCTGGCACTGCTTCCCTCAATGCCAGCAATCACATGGGAACAACAACGACAACAATGCAGGCAGTCCCCTGGCACTGCTTCCCTCAATGCCAGCAATCGTATGGTATCAAACAAGAACGACAACAATGCAGGCAGTCCCCTGGCACTGCTTCCCTCAACGCCAGCAATCGTATGGAACAGGAATGACAACAATGCAGGCAGTCCCCTGGCACTGCTTCCCTCAATGCCAGCAATCACATGGAAACAACAACGACAACAATGCAGGCAGTCCCCTGGCACTGCTTCCCTCAACGCCAGCAATTGTATGGTATCAAACAAGAACGACAACAATGAAGGCAGTCGCCTGGCGCTGCTTCCCTCAATGCCAGCAATCACATGGAAACAACAACGACAAGGAAGGCAGTCCCCTGGCATTGCTTCTCTCAATGCCAGCAGCCACATGGGAACAACAACGACAACAATGAAGGGAGTCCCCTGGCACTGCTCCCCTCAACGCCAGCAATCACATGGGAACAAGAACGACAACAATGAAGGCAGTTCCGGGAAAGAGCAGCAACGCCATGCAGGGCCTAAACCGCTCTAATAGCACCAAGCGTTGCATGAGCAGCAACGGCACGCAGGGTCTGGGCCGTTCTAATAGCGCCAAGCATTGCGTTAGCAGCAATGGCACACTGCGCCAAGCATGGTGTGAGCAGCAACAGCATGCAGCACACGAGGCCTGTGCGACTTTCTTGTTCCTGGATCAAGGCATTTTGTTAGTCTCACGGGAGCAAAAGCATAACCTGCAGATAAAGCCCAGTGTTTTTTCTGCCCTGTGCACTACCTTCTTGCTCCTGGATCAAGGTGTTATCACATCAGTACCACGGCAGCAGTGCTGACAATATGGATGCAGCCCAGCAGCGCTGATTACTCACCTTCATGCATGAATGGACCTATTTCATTAACGTCTTCTCGACTCTTACGCATGACTGAAACTGACGTGGAGGATCAAATGCTCTGAACCTTGACTTTGGGGTCTGATGATGTTTGGACATGGGTAAAAACAGAGCCCATGAGGTAGACCTTGCGGGCGTGGTCTCATGAGCTTTGCAGCCTCAGGGGATGTTTTAAATTCTTCATGTGGGCATCGGCAGCAATTAAAGCCCTGTGCTAGACATTTCTGACCCGCTGTGCATCAACCAAAGCCCTGTGCTCTACCTTTGTGAGTCAATGGTGCTTGGGCGTGGGCAGGCCTGCTTGCTGCACCAGCTTCATAAAAGTCCTCCATCAGCTCAATAAACGCATTCAATCAGTGCCCTGAATCAGAGCCTTTGAACAGCTCAGTCAACGCCCTCATTTGGCTCAACCAACGCCCTCAAGCAGTGCCCTCAATCAGAGCCCTCGAAAAGCTCAACCAGTGCCCTGTGTGTTACCTTAGTGAGTCAATGGTGCTTGGGCGTGGGCAGGCCCGCTTGCTGCACCAGCTTAATCACAGTCCTCCATCAGATCAATCAACGCCCCTAATTGGCTCAACCAACGCCTCTCGAGCAGTGCCCTCAATCAAAGCCCTCAATCAGAGCCCTCAAAAAGCTCAACCCGTGCACTGTGTGTTACCTTTGTGATCCGATGGTGCTTGGGCGTGGGCAGGCCCGCTTGCTGCATCAGCTCCCGAGCTTTGTGCTGCAGGATCAGAGTGAGGGGGGGCAAGAACAGAGTGATTGAGGGCAGGACCAGAGTGAAGGGTGGCAGGGTCAGGGGACCAGGGGAGCGAGGGGGGGGCAGGAACAGAGTGATTGAGGGGCAGCATCAGAGTGAGAGGGTTCAGGGGACCAGGGGAGCGAGGGGGGTGGAGGATCAGAGTGAGGGGAGGCTGGGAGAAGCAAGGATGAGGAAGAACGATGTCTTGGCAGTGGATCACTCTCTTCATCAATGAAGGAGGGAAGAGGCGCTGCCTCGGTTTGGGTATCATGTGACTCCACACCAAAGAAAGACCGAAGAAGATGGCAGGATCAGAGGCAGGTGGAGCAGGGCCGGGGAGCATCAAGGACCGCAAGAGTGAGGGGAGGGCAGGATCAGAGGCAGGGAGCGCAGGGCCAGGGGAGCATCAAGGACCACAAGAGTGTGGGGAGGGCAGGGCCAGGGGAGCAACAAGGACCACAAGAGTGTGGGGAGGGCAGGGCCAGGGGAGCATCAAGGACCACAAGAGTGAGGGGGGGCAGGCTTAGAGTGAGGAAGTTTCATTTGTTGCGTGGCCCAATAAGAAAGGAGCATCTTACACAAGGAGTGCACAGCACTTGGATAGAACACAATGCACACACAACATTATAGAATGGAGAATTCTGCATATGCAACACAGCAAAAATACTAATAAACAAATACAATCCATGTAAAGGGGACGGCATAGCGCGCTAAACATCACATCTTTCCAGCGTTTTATAACGTTATATAGCGTTATGTTACAAAAGCGTTTTTTACCATGCCGCTCCCTATAGATCGGCACATAGCGTTGTATGAGGGTCTTCTGTAGCGCTCTTTAGCGTAATATAACACAATACCCATTATGGGCCAATGCCGATCCCTAATAACAAACACACATGTTACACATCTATAAATGTACATACGGCAGCTACCTACGGACACACAAATTGAGCTGGAAGCGAGGAGGACAGCACCAAATGTGCCTTCATTTCTATACAAAAAGTACAGTACACTGTACTGTGTGCAGCAGGGATGTTGCACAGAGCCCTAGAACCCTTCCCTGATCTTGGTCGGGCTCTGATCTGGCTTGACATTCACCTCAACACAAGTCAGGTTGGTTGTTCTCTTAATTGGTTATCGTTATGATTGGCCCATTCCATACCTGCTCCGCCATGTATCCCACATTATCTGGCACAGAAGCTGACGTATAAAGTGCATTTACATGGAATTGGCCAACCCTGGTCACCATGCATGGACCACACATGATCAGACTGGCATCACACACACACACACTCGCGCGCGCGCGCCCACCCAGGCCCCGTCCGCTGAGCCAGAGCACACCTTGTCGCGCGCAAAGTCGATGGAGTCTGGTGTGTTGTGAGGTAGGCCAAGCTTCTCAGCAATGCGCACAGCCAGTGGCACGGCAAGCTCACAGAAGGTGGTCACCCCGTCCAGCTCGCCAACCTCGCTCACGGCACGCTTGATGCCCTGCAAGTAAGCACATTGTGAGCGTGTGGGCGTGCCTGGAACAGTGCCCTGCAAGTAAGTTGTGAGCACGTGAGCGTGCCTGGAACGATGCCCTGCCTGCACATTGTGAGCATGTGAGTGTGCTCTAGGGCGATGCCCCTTTGAAACCGAGCCCTGCATGTACATTGAGAAAGTGCCCTGGAATGATGCCCTGCGTGTACATTGTGAGCATGTGAGCGTGCCCTGGAGCAACGCCCCTTTGGAACCGTGCCCTGCATGCACATTGTGAGCGTGCCCTCAAACGGTGCCTGCATGCACATTGTGAGCGTGTGAGCGCGCTTGGAATGAAGGGGTGCATCTGCATGCACATATGCTGGGAGGGAACACATTCAAGGGCCCGCCGGGGCACATATGCTTGTGGCGATGGGGTACGCGTGACTATGGGAGCACACGAAGGGGCGTATCTGCATGCATATATGCTGTAAGGGTACATATGTGAGGGCTGGGCACATGTGCTTGTAGGGGTGGGGCACGCAGGCTTATGGGGGCACAAGTACGCTGGGGCGCACCTGCATGCACATATGCTTGTGAGGGCACATACGCAAGGGCGGGGCACTTATGCCTGTGAGGCTGTGCTTGTGGGGCACATATTCTTGTGGGGGTGGGGCGCGCATGACTATGGGGGCACATTTACGACGGGGCGCATCTGCATGCACATGTGCTTGTGGTCACATATGCGAGGGCGGGGCACTTGTATGCTTGTGGGCTGTGCTTATGGGACGCACATGCTTAAGGGGCAGATACACGATGTGGGGTGCACCTGCACGCGCAAGCTGCTCGTGAGGGCATATGTGCTTGTGGGTGCAGGAGCCTGGTGCAGCGCCCTGCTTCTATGCACACACACTCTTTGGCCAGGCTCCACCAGATGGCCTGAAGCGATGAGGGGGCCCAGGCACAGCTTCACAATCAATACACAAACGCTTGCAATGCTGCAGGATACAACAGGGCGAGATCTGGCTTCCATACACAGGGAGCAGGCAATGAATTGTACAAAGATCCAGTCACAACCTCTCCCTTGCTCTCATCCAACTCATACACACAAAAATCAAACACTGGAAGACACACACACACACCTGCATGCATCGCTCAAAGACTGTCTCTGCGTCGGTGAAGTCCACGGGAATGAACTTTGCAATCTTGCCCTCCTTCTCCAAAACTTGTACCCAGCTGCATGAACACAGGGACAAAGGGATACGTCAGTCTTGACTCCTCTGGCAAGCTTTCATTCCCTTCACAAAGGTAGCTTGTACTCCTCTGGCAAGCTTCATTCCCTTCACAAAGGTAGCTTGCAAGTTTCAACTCCCTTGCCTTCCTCTTCTCGCACCCGAAGAAGGAATCTGCCTCTACAACACACAACGCCTTGAGTGTTGCAATGGCAGATTGTTCGGATGGACACCAAATGTCCACATCAACACCGACGTTTTCCAGGCTATCCTGGAAATATGTTTGGAAGAAATCCACGAGGCAGGCATGCATGTATGCCAGGGAGGTACAAGAAAGCTTCAATCACTTCTGGTGCACTGGAAAAATACACAGGAAAAATAGGAACAACCTGCAAACAGCCTTTAAGTTTGTTCAGTTTTCTCAGAACCTTCAATTTCTATGTGGTTGCAGGCGGGGTTTATACTTCCCTGCATATATACTGTGAACATACTCAAGTATTGCGGAAATTATCACCTGATGGTTTGTACTTCTCTGGACATCAGAAGTCGTTAAGCATGTGATGGTGTTCCGTCACCCTCATTACAGATGCGGGTGTATGAGCCTCTGGCTTAGAGTGTCCAGCAACGAGCGCAACAAGAGCAATGTCCATCATCCTTACATACGTCACCCTCGTACTTCCCCATAAGCCTTTGAACGTTGCTTGTAGACAACAAGCAATGCTTCTGGGCTCAAAAGAAGTACATGAGGGACATGCATGGATTGTGTTCAAGTGATTGAGAAGGCATGGGGAAGCACATTGAAAAACAATGCCAACATGTCCAGTGATTTGTCATGGGACGTCATGAAGGTATGTAAATCAACGCAGTAAATGCACAAAGAGGGGTGTTGCTGACGGCGAACACAGTCATGATGTGCAGTGTGATACAAGAATTGTCAAGTGCAAGATATGGGAACGATGGCACCAAGTCTGGCTCACGTGCTTGCTCAATGACCAATCTTGGGGTAAGGGTGACGCCACAAGAGGCCATGGTTTCAAGGGCATAGGAATCAGTAGTAAACAAAGCTCCATACCTGGCAAACTCATGGATGAGGTCCAAAACACAAACCGTTTGGAAAGTCTGTGGGGGAATTTTTAGCGTCCGCCCCATGGTGACCCCTTTCCTGAGCCGATGTTGAGGCGATTCCTCTCCAGAAACAATGCCGAAGGTGACACCCCTCCCATGAAGGACACCGTAGGTGACCAACCCACTAGCGCAAAATTTGGTTTCTTCCTCCTCTTTATTCCTCCTTTTTTCTCAAGATGAGCTTGCTGAAAAATTATTGTGGACTCAAAAACATCCACAACCAACACGCAGCGGCTCAGGACAGTGCGCATGACCCCACCACCCCCGCCCCCATCGCCACCCAAACACACACCTCCACACGCGCACACACACACACACACCTTTCAGGGGAACCTAGCACCAGTTCTTCACAAACAGCCGGTGCGCCTTCTCAAAGATGACCCCCTACCCGAACACACCCACCTGCACCTGCACATACCTGTCAGGGGCATCTAGCACCACACTTTTCACACCCAGCTAGTGGGCCTCCTCATAGGTGTCTCCGCAACCAAAGTCATCCACGCACACCCGCCCACGCACCTGTCAGGGGCATCTAGCACCACGCTCTTCACACCCAGCTGGTGCGCTTTCTCAAAGATGAAGCGCTTCCCTGAGTAGCCAGCAGTGATGAACACCAAGACCGCGCCTGCCAGCACCTTCCGCCGCAGCTTGCGTCCATTCAATGTGCGACCAGTCACAGCATCCTGCCAGATGCAGAGTACACACTCAAGGGGTTGGAGATAAGGCGCCCTCCTATGCAGCCTTGCACATGTTCAAGGTGTGGCCAGTAACAGCATCTTGTCGTCCTGCAGCGCGCACACACACACACACACACACACACACACAGGCATACAGGCACACAGGCAAACACACACACACACACGCACACACGCACACACACGCACACACACAAGCATACACACGCACACACATACACACGCGCGCACACACACGCACGCGCACACACACACACACACACACACACACGAGCACACACACAAGAGCACACACACACAAGCACACACACACACACACACAAGAGCACACACACAAGCACACACACACACAAGAGGATAAAGGTCAGACGCCCTCCACAGGTCCATCCAAAGTTGCAACCTTCACGACAACCACAGGTCAAGAATGAGCACCAGGGAAGAAAGCATGAGGGAACGAGGTCCCCATCATTTCCAAAAGGTGTGCTTCACACCGCTATAGCTTACAAACACGGGCACACACAAGGCGATGCTTGCAATGCAGCCGCACCGGGTTCAGCTCCTTCAGCAGGGCAGCAGAGGGCGAGGGAGGCACCGACATTCGGACTTTCATGCGCTCTTCATCTGTGAGCCCTGGGGGCAGGGACCCGATCACGCTGCCCCAGTTGCCGCTGGGCTTGCGTTGAGGCACACTGCCTGATGGCTGCCAGCGCTCATTCTACAGGAGCAAATGTGCATGTGCAAGTGTGTGTGTGTGTGTGTGTGTGTGTGTGCGCGCGCGCGTGTGTGTGTGTGTGTGCGTGTGTATGTGTGCATGTGTGTATGTGTGTGTGTAATCTGAGGCTACAGGCGAGCAGTCAGCCATTTTGACTGAAGGCCTCTTGTTCATCTAACCTGTAAGTGTGTGTGTGTGTGCGCGTGTGTGTGTATGTGTGTGTAATCTGAGGCTACAGGCGAGCAGTCAGCCATTTTGACTGAAGGCCTCTTGTTCATCTAACCTGTATCCTGTAACCAACTGAGGTCGGAACTAGCCACTGGTCGCCTTCTGCAAGAGCCTCCTGCAGGAACTTTCTGCTTGTTTATTTGGGCTGAAAGTCTTTCGTTCTGCAGCCTGGGACTGTAGCCTGTGTGCAAGCTGAGGTTGGAGCTGCACCACTGGTACAGGCACCTTTTTGCGTCAGCTTAGCTGCCCTGGTAGGCAGGTTCAGCTACACAACCCTTTCCTGTCCTTTTCTTGTGCCACTGGTTATCTTCCACTGGAGTCTCTTGCTGGAGCATTCGGTGGCCTTCTATCCTGCCAGTGCCCTCTGTGGCCTGTTAACTTGCTGGTGCCTTGGGTGGCCTTCTAACTTAGTGGTGCAATCTTCTAGCCTGCTGGTGCCTTGCATGGCCTCCTAGCACGCGGGTGCCTCCCGGCCTTCTAGCCTACTGACCTTCAGGCCTTCCAGCCAGCGGGGGCCTCCTAGCTTGCAGTTGCCTTCTAAGGCCTTCTAGCCTGCTGGCGCCCTCTGTAGTCAAGCAACCTTGTTCGAGCACCTCTGTTCAAGCACACCACCATGCGCTATTCCCTAGTCCTTGCATGTCATCCTTCAACAAAACCTTGCCAGCCCTCACAGGTGTGCAGAGCCACCGTGCAAGACGGGGTGTACAAAGTTTGAGGCAGCGCCTGGTCAGCTGTTCTAGCCTGTTGGTGCCTTCTGTGGCCTTCTAACCTGCTAGCCAAGTGCACCGGAATCTACCACTGGGCCCTTGGGCTTACAAGCCTGCTGGCACCCTCTGTGGCCTTACAGTGCTGGTGCCTTGTGTGGCCTCCTAGCGTGCTGGTGCCTTCTTGTGTGGACTTTAGCCCGCTGGAGCCTTGTGTGGCCTCCTGACCTGCTGGTGCATTCCAACCTTCTAGCGCGCTGGTGCCTTCTGGCCTTCCAGCAGGAGCTCTGAGACACAGAGCAAACGCAGGCGCCTCGTATCCAATGCAAAAAGTGGCGGTCAGGTTCAATGCTCCGTGCTGATGTGCTCACCAAGCACACCTACTCTTGGATGGTTTGGATAGAGGCACTTTTCTGCTTCAGCTGCCCTCCCAGCCTCGTACAGCTGCGCAACCATTTCCCTTCCTTCGTTCACCAGGGGAGTTTACCATCTCAGGCAAGGCATCTGAAATTCGTACGCACACTTTTATATGTATTGTTTCCTTGCCTTTCCTAACCAAGGAGCGGACTACCTTAGACAGAGCCTCTGAATTTTGTTTGCATACTCTTTATATGTCAACCTTTCCTTTCCTTTCCTTACCAAGGAGTTCACCATCTCGGGCAGGGCCTCTTGGCCTCCCCTTCGACGCCGTGGGTTGATCTGGTAGTCAGCCTGATGAGCACAGGAGGGATGTGTGCACCCTTTGGAAATGCATGTGTGTGTTGTGTGTTCAAATAACCGGAAACGGTGGATTCAAGCTCGTACTTGTAAGTCCATGCAACCATTCACCAATGCATGAGCTTAGATTTCAAACAAATCCCAGCACATCCCTGCGCGCAATTTCAAAATACAAGACTTGCAGCACAACAGGATACACTGCACTTGCTCCCGCTTGGCAGGAGAGAGAGATAGAAGTTATGAACAAGGAAGACAACATACCCAAGAGCTCCTGCACAGGTTCAAATGCACACCCCCCACCTACCCTCAAACAACACTTGACTACCCACGTACTACGCAACCACATACGCATCCACAGATGCACAAACCAGCACCCCCCCACAAACACACCTTTTTCCACCCTCCCCCCCCGCACTCCTATTCAATAGACATGCTGCTTTTAGAGTGCAGGGTGCACATGTGAACACAAGGCAGTGTTGACATGGAGTGGGGTGCAGCTCGGAGGCTTCTGAGCGTAACTTGTCATTTTCACAGTGCGCACGTCTGTCACAACAGGCGCGAGCACATGTTTTTTGCCCAGGCTGCAGGGAGAGGAACACGAAGCCTGTTTACAGATTTTACCCAGCAACTGGCTCAGCAGTAGCAGTGCTGTAAGGTGAGTTAACCTCTGTGTGCACTGTAATTGCAATATTTGTGCAGGGGACTGTCACATGACCCGATAAACTAACCCGCAAGTTGCGGTGATGTAATGCGCACACTGCTGCAATGAGTTAATCCAGACCTCTCACCAAGCGCTTGCCATCCAGGGTGAGGCCTTCCAGCCCAGCAGATGGTGCAGAGCCCACGAGCTCCAGCTTGTCCAGCTCCAGGGCATCCAGGGCTTGAGAAATGTGAGTGTCACTAGAGGCGGGGGACAGGCTGCGCTCACTGGCATCATCTTCACCCGCTCCGTAAGCAATGCAAGGGAAGGCGTGACCAAGGGTGCGAGAAGGTTTTGTGCCCTGGGGCTCGCTCGGCTTCCCGGAAACCAAGCTTTGAGTGAGCGCGCTCCTCATCGGGAAACCTGTGCGATCCAAAAAATATTATATTATATTGCGAGTTCGTCGACCAGCACCTTGAATTCAGGCAGCAAAAAAATTGGGCCCCTCCTCAGAACTGTTGGAAAAAGTTATTTGGTCCCTGGCATCATAATAAGCTGTATGCTAGGTACACGTTGGCTCAAGCAGTCGATCCCTTGGACGCTTGTTCGGGTATGAATTGTGGCAATCTGGGCGCAAGCAACTCCCCTCAACTCAACTCGCATAAATTTTATAATCATACGCCGACACAAACCGTGCAGAACATGATGCAGGGCGTGCAGCGAACCACCAGGGGCTCATTGGCACATGTGTCGTCAGAGAGGCACACTTGCTCACCCATGGCGCTGTCCTTGAGGGGGCACCAAAAGCGGTTAACCAGGGCTATGGCCAGCGTGGCTGAGGGCAGGTGTGATTTAACACCTGCTGGCATCACAGTGTCTTTGGCCACCATGCCCAGTTTGTTGCTTTGGCACCATGGCAACATGAGCCACCCCCACTGCACACGATGTGTAATGGTGCCTGTGCAGGCCTGCAGTGAAGATTGACTGGGATAAGCTGGGGTTCGGGCTGGACAACGTAGCCTCTGTAAGTGTAACGGCTGGCAGCCAGAGTTGGCAGTGCTTGCGCACACGCTTGCGGACAAAAACAGACCCTGAGCAAAAGGACAAAGTACCTCATCAACGTATTGTCCAGGGCGCGCGCGCACACACAAACTCACACACACACACACACACACACACACACACACACACACACACACACACACACACACACACACACACACACACACACACACAACTCACACACACACACATGCCCGCACGCATGCATGCACGTAAACAGGCATGCACACCATGCCTGTGGGCAGTGCCCATTTGTACACAGGCAAGGTCATCTGCTTTCCTCTCCACCCCTCCAATACACACGTGAGGACACACACACACACACACACTCACACGCATACAAACACGCGCACACACGCATAAAAACACGTGCACACACGCATGCAAACACGCGCACACACAAACACACAAACACTTAGTTGACCTAGTATACAGGCACAACAGCATTTGCTTTCACGCCCTGAGTTCTCCTGGTGGTGATAATGTGCTTGCCTATGGTGACCATCAAATGTGCTTGTAGACAATGTATGTGGCGCGCTGGACTCAAGAAACTGGATGGGACAAGGGCCAGCTACTGCCCTATGGACCTATGCCCATGCTGCCTTCAGCTCAGGTGCAAAAACTGTGTGTGCGTGTGTGTTGGAGTGCATGCATGCGTGCGTGTGTCTGTGTTTCTGTTTCTGTGCGTGTAATTGGTGTGTATCAAACTGTATTTTTTACGAGTGAAGATCTTGCTTTGACCTGGAAGTCTGAAAAAACGTTCCTTTGGGTCCTGCGCACATTGATCTCTGGCATTGCCTTTCGTATGTACATTGAGCTGATGGCAAATTTCCTTGCCAAGGGATTGGTGACATGCTGTGCACTTCCAAATCATGTTGCGCATCATCTTCTGTGCCTAAGACAAAATCTACTTGTCCCATGTGTAGTATTGCTCCGGTTTTATCTGGCAACTGCAGCTTTGGCATCACTCTGTCTTTCAATGCATTCTAATTTCACCTGTTATGTCAAGTCAAAGTGCTAAGCGCGCGTGTGTGCTTGTTCAACCTCATACAATCTCACCATGTACAGTGAAGGCACCTGCTCCTGTGTTGGTGTTCCCAAGATATGGTGACTGAGCGATCGCATTACTGTGGTTGTGGGTGCTGAGATCCGGGCAGGCTGCGTTGGAGGGCATGACTGGATTTGTGTATACCTTAACATGTGCCAAAACGTGGGTGCAGGCTCTGCACTAAGGACAGGCCATGTTTGAGGGCCTGAAGGCGCAGCAGTCTGTCAAAGGCCGCCCCATGCTATTCCGACCAAAACAGAAAGCTGCATTTGCCTCAACAAACTTGAGTGCAGGTGCTAAACTATGGGCAGGCCGTGTTTGAGGGCATGAAGGCACAGCAGTCTGCCAAGGGCCGCCCAGTGCTGTTTCGACCAGACCAGAATGCTGCACGCATGCAAGCAGGTGTGTGTGTTTGTGTGGGTGTAGGAAGGTTGGTGTGTCCCAATCAGGTCACGAAAGCACAGCGCATTTCCAAGGGCCGCCCGGTGCTGCTTTGGCCAGACAAGCACGCTGCATGCATGTGAGCTCAGGTATGTGTATGTGTGAGATGCCGGTGTGTTGCAGCCTGGCTGCATAGGCACAACAGTCTGCCACGAACATCCCATGCTTTGCTTTGCTGCCAGGCAAGCCCGTGCACGCAAGCATGTGTGTGAAAAGCCTGGCGCTGTGATGCTCACTGAGTCACGCAGTCTGAGTGACTCAGAATACAAAGGCACACCACAGTAACCTTTGTGCAGGTACAAGTATGCTCACAAGCGTATGAGTGCACACACACGCAAGCACGCATGCATACGCATGCACACACACGCACGCACACACATGCACACACGCACGCACACGCGTGCACGCAAACACACCCACACTCTTACACGTGCCTGCAGGCGCTGCACGACTGAGTATGCCCCCTGTGCCCGAGCAACAGTTTGTGGGCGCTGTGAAGGACATTGTGGCTGCAAACAATGACTTTGTGAGTGAAAACTCTTGTGGTGCTGCGAGAGGTGTGATTGCTGCAACCAACGACTTAGTGGGAAAATTTCCATCATGGGTGCTGTAACAGACATGGGTGCTGCAAACAACAATGTAATGAAGGAGGACAAGGGTGGGGCCCCTGACTTCACTGCAAAGCTGAGTGCCTTGTAGGCATGCCTACTTCACTCTCTTTCTGGAACCACTGCACTTGGGCTTTTGCCTGCTTCACTAACTGACATCACTGCAAAGCGCAGCCAATGGAGCAAGCAAGTTTGCTTGGGGGCGACATTGATTGCAGTTGCAGGCAGCTCCAGGTGCTGCGGAATGTGTGACTGTGTGTGATCAGTGCTACGTGTGCAGGATGTGTTACTATGTGTGATCAGTGCTACGTTTGCAGAATGTGTTACTATGTGTGATCAGTGCTACGTTTGCAGAATGTGTTACTGTGTATGATCAGTGCTATGCTTGCAGAATGTGTTACTGTATGTGATCAGTGCTATGCTTGCAGGATGTGTTAATGTGTGTGGTCAATGCTACGTTTGCGGAATGTTAAATGATGTGATCAGTGCTACGTTTGTCCTCCTTGTGATGCATGTGCATGGGCCTTTGGGGGGCAGAGCGTGCTGCATGGCAGCTTGAGATGCGCTGCTGAATGTGTGCTCAGTTTCATCCTTGCTCTCCTGGTCATCCATGTGTATGGGCCTTTGGGGGGCAGAGCGTGCAGCATGGCAGCTTGAGGTGTACTACTGAGTGGCACGGTCAAGCTCCCATCCAGCACGCTCTGCCACCCAAGGCCCCAGCACGCGGTCTGCAAGGAGAACACTGAAAGGTGGCCACCTATCATGATGAGGGTCGAGCAATCGTCGAAAGAGCCCCCCAAGAGCCTCTATCGAGCCTCTCTGGCCTTCTGTAGGGTCTCTGTTGCCGAACGTACAACCCTCTTTGCCCTACCTTTGCCTAGACACCTGACCACTGCCCTCCGAGGCCCAAGCTAAGGGATTACATGGACTGTACCAGGGTAGCACTGGCAGCAGGCCATCAAGAGCAGTCTCGCACAGTGCCCACCCCTCTCATCCTCAGATTACAGGTTACGCGTTATCAGGGATCAGCATGTAGCGCTATATGTCACATTTTCCAGTGTTATGTAGCGCTGCACTGCATTATATCCTAGCAGCTATAGGCCAACGCCAATGCCTACACATTACAGAAGCACATGGCGCCCAGTCAAAAAAGACTGACTGCCAGCCCACCCCTCTCACCTCATCTGCTTCAGCCTCACAAACTACTCAAGCCTCAGTGCTCACAGGACACATGAGCACGAACACGTGTGTACAATGCATGCACGCGCGCACACACGACACACACACACAACACACACAGCACACACACGCACACACACGCACACACACACACACAGCACACACACGCACACGCGCGCACGCACACACACAACACACACACACACACAACACACACACACATGCAGGTGCCCCCCCATGGCAAGGGCTCCTTGTACCTCCGGCCCCTCCTTATAGGCAGTGGCCCAATCCTGGGTCTGGGACCGGCTCCAGAATACACCTTCACGATTTACGCAGCAGCAGTGGGCGCATACTTCAAGGTGTGCACGCGCCTGTGTGTGTCAGTTTAAACGAGTCCATTCTCTCCCTCGGTTGAGTGCATTATGTGCAGTGTCAAGTTCATTCGAAACACTGGATGGCGTTTTGGAAATGTTAGTACTGTACGGATAATATATCATTACGGAAAAATAACTCTTTGGGGCTGTACGTAGAATTTTGCAACCGGTGAAAAATAATTATTTGTAGCGATGAGTGGGCAAGGTGGTGAGCAGCGCGCAAGCACAAGCAAGCGCGCGCGTCTCGGGAGGGGTGAGCATGCGTCAGAGGAAGAGGAGCGCAGCGAGGAGAGCACGGATGGGGATGGCAGCAGTGATGAGGAGTGCGAGGAGGGAAATGGCAGCCTTGAAAAGGCTCTGCAGGCTTCTTCAGCTGAGGACTAGGATTAGGCCTAGGAACTTAGGCCAGGACCGCTATAGGGTTAGGCCTAGGAACTTAGGCCACGACCGCTATAGGGTTAGGCCTAGGAACTTAGGCCAGGACCGCTAAAGGGTTAGGCCTAGGAACTTAGGCCAGGACCGCTATAGGGTTAGGCCTAGGAACTTAGGCCAGGACCGCTATAGGGTAGGACCACCTTGGCTGGACATTAACTAAGGAGCTTTTAATTTGAGTAAGAACGAAAGGTTGCTTCTGAGACCACCTTCAGAACAAGTTGGTTCCGGTGGGCTTAGGCCCCTCTGGCACTGCGTATATGTGCGTATTTGGACATGTTAACTTCCATCATGGGTGCATAAGTGGTGCGTATGTGCAAAACTATTTATTTTTTAAAAGGGGGGGGAATTGGTCATCTCTCTACGGTAGGTCAATCAGGGTTGGTTTAAATGGCAGCACAGACTCTCTTCTGGGACTCTGATGTAACTCTCTGTACCCACCCTGGTATTGCAGCTCTGTCGTGGGGGATTTTTGCTGGGGCCCTGATGGTGGGACTTAAATCCTTTCCTTGATGCACGCACCCTAACTGCAAGCGCAGGCTTTTCTTTCTCCTTTCAGCTCTCTTGTGCTGCATGATCCATCGTGCAGCTTCACACTTAACTGTGGCAAAATGCTGGCTGCTGCTTTTTGTTCTCGGTGTTTGCATGATCCATGGATGCAGCTGTGCACTTAACTGTGGCAAAATGCTGGCTGCTGCTTTGTTGTTCTCGGTGTTTGCATGATCCATGGATGCAGCTGTGCACTTAACTGTGGCAAAATGCTGGCCGCTGCTTTGTTGTTCTCAGTGTTTGCATGATCCATGGATGCAGCTGTGCACTTTACTGTGACAAAATGCTGGCCGCTGCTTTGTTCTCGGTGTTTGCATGATCCATGGATGCAGCTGTGCACTTTACTGTGGCAGAATGCTGGCCGCTGCTTTGTTGTTGTTGTTGTTGTTGCTGTTGTTGTTGAAAGATCCTGGCTACACCGCGTTGTAGGATGTGACAGGGTCAGAGTGAGACGGGTGCCCAGTAACCCTCCAGATCTCCCCTGCCCTTTCAATTCATTAGCCTTGTGGGGAAGGGAATTCCAGCCCTTTTGAGGCAATGTGTCTCCTTAATCAGTGTACGCAGGTTTTCCTCTGCCTATGTAGTTTCCCTGTCTTTTCTCAGAGCAATCAGGCCGCTCCTGTCCATTCCTCCTCACGTTAGGGTTGGATGACAGGGTTCATGATAGGTTTCATTGTTAGGGTTGGAGTAAGCAGGCCGCTCCTGCCCATTCCCATTCGCGTCAGGGTTGGACGGAAGGAGTCATTCCGGTTTGTGAAAGGCTTGGTCATGACTAGGTTCATGATAGGTTTCATTGTTAGGGTCAAAGTAAGCAGGCTGCTCCTGTTGATTCCAATCCATGAGGAGGTTGTGCTCCCCTTCGAGGTGCTGAAGGATCCTGTGGGGGAATGCGCTTGTGCTTCTTCCTGCCTGCAATTACCTTGAGAGCCCTGATTCAACCTGTTTTTGGGTTGGAGCAACCTACTCATGCCGTCTGTCACGTTACAAGCAACCCCTTTTTTCTTAAGATTTGATGAAAGTTCGACAGACCGCTTTCTAAACTTCACACTCTACAAAGGAATCGTGAAAGGTGCCTGCCAATCTGCCTAGCAGGGTGGCGCCCAGCACAGACTGCTGTATTTCTTCTTGACACATGCTACAGAGTTGCCAACGCAGATGTTTGCATTTACTTCTGCAGGGTGGCCAGCTCACGCCCATTGACCTGATCGTGGAGGAGCGCTTCCATAGGGCAGCCCCTGGGGGCATGGGCGGCACCAAAGCAGCAGGCAACTACTCCCCTGTGAGTCTCTGTGGGTGCAGGTTTTGTGCATGAGTGTTGTTGCGCTTGCACGTGTGTGTGTTGTGTGTCTTCATGTGCGTGCTACAGCTTTTGTATGTGTGTGTGTGTGTGTGTGTGTGTGCGCGCGCGCGCGCAACAGCTTCTTTGGGCGCTCATATAGCTCGTGTATGCCCGTTTTTCCAGCAACGCCAGACATTCATATTTGGGTTACAGAAAGTCTCATTAATACACTGGTGCATACGTACAATGGTGCATACATACAATGGTGCATACGTATTCTTTGGGCACCCTATATACAGGAAACCATATATACAGGAAATAGTCTTTGGGCACCCTAGGAAACAGTCTTTGGGCACCCTTTACAGGAAATAGTCAAGCTGAGCTAGTGCTGTCGTAACATGTGTGTGCCAGTGTGTGCTCTCCATTGGGAGGGCCATCCAAATAACCTTCTGCTCAAAGCATAGAAGTTGGTGTTAGCAGGGTACGAATTGGGCGTTTCAATCGCACAGGGAAACATTTGCAAGGTTCGCAAGATCCACAAGGAGCCATTTTTTAGAGCGCTTGACTGCTAGGCTTAAATGTCTAGAATGACATGTTGAATTGTTAGGAACTAGTGCCTGAGACTCACTCAGGTCATCACCATCATCGTCATTCTTGGGCTGCTTATAATCACCGCAAAATTCATCATCATAATTGGTTGTGGGCAGCTCTGTACCACAACGCCTTCAGACGCCAACTCTGCTGCAGCTGGACCCCTTGTTTTTTTCCTTCTGCAATTTTACTTCTGGTTACTTTATCGGTCCAGTTTTTTCAGACCTACGCCCCATCAAACATGCACCGCCATTTGTTTCATGTGCAGGGCCAAGAGGAGGCGTGTGCCTTTTTCAACCCTCCTTTCCTGTGCCACCTAACCCCTTAGTCTGCCCATTTCAAACCATTCTTGTCTGTGCCTATATCTGGCCTCTCTTTCATGTGCCTGTTTCTGACTTTTATTTTCTGTGCTGCCTGCCTGCGCTGCTGGACAGGTGCTGGTGACCCAGCTAGAGGCCAAGAAAGCGGGTTACTCGGATGTGGTTTACTTGGATGCCAAAACAGACCAGTGAGTGCTGGCTAGCGGTTTAAAGTGGCCAGCGGTTTAGCTAGTGGTGAAGCTAGTGGTGAGCGGTTTAGCTAGTGGTGACCAGCGGTTTAGTGACTTGTGATTTAGTTGTTTACTTGGATGCCAAAACAGACCAGTGAGTGGTGACTAGCCCATATAAACGCATGCTTGTGCGTTCCAGGAGTAAGGGCCTGTGTAATGGTGCGCTCCTACAGCGTGCACAACTGGATGCACTTGTTTGATTGTTTGTGTGGACCAGGTGGCTTGGCAGCATCACGTCTTTGTGGTCGAACAACATGTGTTTCTTGTTTGGGCAGCATGAGTTTTTGTATGCGTGCGGAATGTTTCTGTGGACCAGGTCCCCTGGCAGTATGTGCAGAATCAAGACTGGGAGGTGCACCCTGCACGACTTCCAATTTCGTGTATTGGGAATGAACTGGCGGCATGCACAACCACCAAGTGGTGCACCTCAAAAGGGTGTACTTTTAACCATGCACTTCAACAAAGCCACAGATGATGGGCTTGACACTTGATCACTTCTTTGCAATGGGCACGGGCTCTGTATTGCGATTCCTTTTACGTCTGTGGTGCAATCCGTCCCTATGCCCATGCACCTGACGTGCTTGTGATGTGTGTAGATATCCCTTGTGTGCGCTTTGCATCCATTCCCCTTGGTTGCTCCCCAGCAGGTGCCAGGAGGAGGTGAGCAGCTGGAACAGGCCTCCTCCACAAATTGTGCTGTCTTCATGGCTTCACTCCGATTCTTGCTCTCGCAGGTACCTCGAGGAGGTGAGCAGCTGTAACGTGTTCTCCGTGAAAGGCAAAGTCATTAAGACCCCCCCTCTGCAGGGCACCATCCTACCAGGAGTGACACGCAGGTGAGGGTGTGGGCTAGTATGTCGTGTGCATGGGATGAATCATGAGGGAGGCTTCTTTCATCTTTGTATCCTTTTTTATTTTGTTCAAGCAAGTCAGGGTGGACGCATGTTGAGGATGGACAAAGTTTTACCCTTTTTGGCAAAAGTCTCGTGCCGCAAGAGCTATGGGCAGGTTGCAAAGCCGCAAAGAGATGCAAAGTCTGCAGAGCCGCAAAAGGCGTGGGTAAACTGCAAAGCTGCAAAAGACGTGCACTGGCTGCTAAGGAAGGTGCCCTCCCTGCATTGGCTTGATGCCACAGAATGAGCTTGCTTGGAATGCCCCTTGCTTCTGACGCTTTGGACAAGCTTAATGCGCTCCCTGCATTTGCTTGATGCCAGATTTGTTTGATGTCAGGTTGAGCTTGCTTTAAATGCCCCTTGCTCGTGTCCCCCTGGAAGACAGCATTCTTATCATTGCTTCAACCAATCCACAGCCTGCGAAGCTCTGCGAACGAACCCATTCCTGATGAACATAGAGCTGGCTAGGTTGCGCGGCTACACAGTGCTTGAGGTGCCCATCAGCTTTCAGAGATCCTGAACAAAAATGTTTAGTGCAAGGGGGGCGCAAACTGTGGCAATGCTCATTGATTGCATGATGGATGAATTTGCATGTACTTACACGCAACGAGCAGGTCCATCATAGAGCTGGCTCGGTTGCGCGGCTACACAGTGCTTGAGGAGCCCATCAGCATTCAGGAGGCCATGGAGTCAGACGAGGTCTTCACCACCGGCACAGCAGTGGTGAGTGGGGGCATGCATGTGCTTGCTTTGCAGGTCTTGTGTGCTGTTCATCCTAGGATGGCTCTGCAGGTCTCGTGTGCTGTTCATCCTTTAAACACTCCACAGGTCTTAATGAAAGTGTGTTTGTTGGGGAACCATGCCTTTGCATACACAGGCAACCCCACATGCATTTTGCACAAATGATGCACTGCAACTGACTGCACAGCACAGGCTGTGTGAGGGATTGCCTCCGCGCGATAAGGCGTGGACAACCGTTGCTGAAACGGTCATGTGAAGGGTTGGCGGATGCTGGACCCTCTTGACCCGATTCTCGCAGTGTGTGTGCCTGTGGCCTTACAAGGGCGTGCGATTGCTTGTGTGAGGTGGTGTGTGCTTGAGGAGCACATCCACTTTCAAAAAGCCATGGCGTCAAATGGCTGGGTCTTTGGCATTGACTGGCGAGGCACCGGCACTGGCGAGCATGGCATACCTGTAAGGCACTGGTGCTGGCATGGCACGCATTGGAAAAAAGCGCTGGCATGGCTGCATTGCACTGGCACTGGCACTGTGCTGGCATGCATTGGAAAAAAGCACTGGCATGGCTGCATTGCACTGGCACTGGCGAGCAAGTTCTGTCTTTGGCGCTGGCATGGCTGCATTGCACTGGCACTGGCGAGCGAGTTCTGTCTTTGGCGCTGGCATGGCTGCATTGCACTGGCACTGGCAAGCGAGTTCTGTCTTTGGCGCTGGAATGGCTGCATTGCACTGGCACTGGCAAGCGAGTTCTGTCTTTGGCGCTGGCATGGCTGCATTGCACTGGCATGCATTAGAAAAAGCATTGGCGCTGGCAAGCGAGGCACCAGTGAGCGAGTTCTTTCTTTGGCGTTGGCATGGCTGCATTGCACAGGCACTGGCATGCATTTGAAAAAGCATTGGCGCTGGCACTTGGGGCGCTGGCACTCATACAAGGTTTTTGGCACTGGCTCTACACTGCTGCATGGACTGCTGTGCTTACTCATGAGTAATGGCATTTGCCAAAAAAAAATGCTATCCAAACTCCTGGTCAGAAATGGCTGCACAAATTCTGCCCCCAAAAGGATTGCAATTTTGTTGCAGGCATGCTGCATTCGCGCACGTGTACGCATGCAGTTGGTGAACAGCGTGGGTAGCTTGATGTGTAGGCCAATAACAACTTCCTACAGTTACCATGATGTGTAGATCCAGGAGCAACTTCCTGTATTTACTAGGATGTGGAGGGCCAGTAGCGAATCCCTATACTTCGTAGTCTCTTTGTGTTCTTATTGCTCATGGGATACTATATCTTGGCCCTGGCATGATCAACCGACCGTGGCAGGTCATGTGCTAGTGATGTACGCCAATGACCTGGGCAGTGAGCAATATGGGTCAATATGGGATGAGCTAGGGGTCGTGGCGTATCATGTAAACTATCTATGCTGCTGACCTCAGCAGGTAGCAAGGAAGTGATGTATGCAAATGACCTCTGCAGGTGGTGAGCAGCGTGGGTAGCTTGACCTACAAGGGCCAGCGGCGGACCTATGCGGCAGATGGGCAGCCAGGCAAGACGACGCTGGAGATGTACCAGGTGAGACTCTGTTGCGGAGGGGTGCATGTGCTGTGTGCAGCAACTGTGCTTTGTGTCATGCCTGGTTGACCTGTGGTTAAAAACGGGTCTTCTGTGCTTGTTGTCTCACGCAGCTGCCGCTTCTTGAATACAAGGCAGCCGCGTTGCGTGCAGCTTACAATTGACCTGTGGTTGATGCGGGGAGTCTTCACGCTCTCTTGTGGTTGATGTGAGGAGTGTGTGATCCCTGTTGTTGATGAGGAAACTCTGCTCCCTTGTGACGCTCCTTGCACCCAGCACAGGCCATCAGCAGGCGCAGGGAACTTACAAAACGAGCAAAGGAGTGCAGATAATTGTGCCTCACTTGCATGGAATGTGGATGATGGAGTGTAGGGTTGCATCTGATGCCTGGCCTTGGCAGTGTAAAATTAAGCCCAGCATCAGCACTCATTATGCTGCCATCAGTGCCACTTTTTACAAGCTCAGGCCCTCGTCTCTGGTTTCCGTTTGCTTGGAATAGTTGATGTAATTGAGGCATGGCCTCTTGCCGTTGCTACTCAGCTACGCTGCATGCATGGCTGCTCGCCTCTGTTTTATGCGTCTGGCGCTGCCATCAGTGCCCCTCTTTGCAAAAGCTTTGTGTGTGTACCTTGCCACCCAAAGCCTCTTGGGTTTGCTGCTGCACTCTGCAATGCTGCACCCACAGCTGTTGGCCTCTGTGTCATGTCTGGCGTTGCCATCAGTGCCCCTCTCTGCAAAAGCTTTGTGTGTGTACCTTGCCAACAAAAGCCTTCTGGGTTTGCTGCTGCACTCTGCAATGCTGCACCCACAGCTGTTGGCCTCTGTGTCATGTCTGGCGCTGCCATCAGTGCCCCTCTCTGCAAAAGCTTTGTGTGTGTACCTTGCCAACAAAAGCTTTCTGGGTTTGCTGCTGCACTCTGCAATGCTGCACCCACAGCTCAACAGCTGTGTCATGTCTGGCGCTGCCATCAGCATTAACTGTAACTCCTTGCATCCAGGCATGCCATCATGCGTGGTATGAGACGAGGGTGGTTGCCATGGTGCCCCCCTTGTTGCACGCTCAATACCTTATCACCAGGGCCCACGCTGGTTTGGGTCCTGGATCTGCTGATGAGGGCTGCGTGTGCACCTGCTTCTGGCTTGCTCGTGTGAACTCTCCCATGTTAAGAGCAGTGTCCAACATGCATTGGCACTATGCAGGCCTTGACTGACATCCAGCAGGAGCGATCGGAGGACACGCAGGGCTGGGTTGTGCCTGTGTAAGTCTTTCCGGTCTAGGGGGCTCTGTCAGCGTGTCTCCTTTTCCTACCAACCAATGGTCTGATTAAGAGTATGTTGCTGCCTTTTCTTCCATTTGATGTCTATCAGAAGGCAGTGATGGCACCAGACCAGGGGCGCACACACCAATGAATTTAAGCATCCTGTACTGGTTGCTTAAAACTAGTTTCATGAAAAAATAAGTGGGCAAGCGCAGGTCAGAGCATGGCATGTTTTATTATTTTGTTTTCATGTTCTGGACAGTGTATGCTTGGGTCGCTGAGGGTCTCAACAGAGAAAAGGAAACAAAACATTGCTTGTTTACCTCTAGCTGATGTCCTCAAAATATCTATGACCGGTTCTGCCTTATGTGACAATAAGCGTGCTGGGCACTTTAATCGTTAGTTGTACCTGTCCTTCAGTGCAACAGGTAGCAGCATATAGAAACAAAGGTCTCAAAACGACAGACTACTAGCCTGCTTATAAAAAAGATGAAAGTTCATAACGAAAGGATAGGGTAGGATAGGGTTACGTAGCTGTACCTGCCTACAAGGACAGCTTAGCTGAAGCAAAAAGGTGCCTGTAACTAAACCACTCTCCGAAAAATGAATCCACTCGCACTCCATCATGCAACACGTAAGACTCCAGAAAATACACTTCCATGTTCCCACATGATGTTCAAACTTTGAAGAAGTAGAGAACAGCTTTACTCCGAAAATGGTGTGTCGGATAGGTTCATCATATGTATTGTGCTTCACATCTTGGAGCCACTGGTCATGTATGCGCATACACTGCAAAGTTTCACAAGAGCAACCACCCAGGCAGCCTAACGTGTGCACATGTAAGCATGAGACATCATAAAGAAAAGGATGCTTTGTTTGTTGTTGGTTTGATTCATGAAAGTGAGCACGTCAATGGTTACAATGGGGGGTGACCTTCAGCCAGGTCGTTTGGCTGATCGGCTTGTGGCTGGTCTCTGCCAGCCAAAAATAAATCCATAAGCTCAGACATAAAAAAGAAAAGCTTTGCATTTCGCTGATGAAGGAACTGATGAACAAATTGAGAGCTCACTTGATGCAGTAAAAAAGGTTGCATCTCAAGAATATCCTGGAAGTAAGTTTCAAAAAGCACTTGATACTTGCGGCGCAGAGAACAAACGTGTTCATCAGTACAATTAAAAAGGACATGTGTTTCATCTTGAGTTTGGTTACAAGGACATCTGTCACACACAGAGGTACCATCATCCTGCCAAACAGCCGATTCAACTTTCAAAGTATGAGCACGAAGCTGGAACCTGCTCACATTACGCATAACTTGCTTAGGCAAATCCAAAAAAAGATACCAAGGCAGGCCCTGAGGGGTGCATAGGTTTCATGGTCAGGTGAGCACATCAAAGAAAAAAAGTGACTATGCCAGCCAAAAGGCCGCGCGCATTGAGGAAAGGTTACCTAACTAGCAAACTGGCAAGGGTCTCACTAAAAAGCCATCAAAGGATTGTACATGGTGAGTGGAAGACAGGTATGGACTGCCTGGGAAGAGGTACTGAAGGGTGGAAAAGGAGGACCAAAGAACAAGGAGGCATACTTCAACCGAAGAGAGCAGACCTGGGGATTGTGCATTTGAAAACATCATCCTGCAAATCATCTTGGGCTCCATAAACATCAAGGTAGGAGATATGTCTTCATTTAAAGTAGCTTGCTCAACTTTGCGAGTTTTAGGAACTAGTGTTTTACTGCCAACATTTTCAAGAAAATGTCCTAAAAACCATATCCGCCCTCATTAGCAACTCATATACCAATATTTGTTTCTAAAAAAGTAAAATATCATGCTGGCATTGCTGGTAACGAACGTGCAGATGCTATTGCTAAATATCAAGCAAGCCAAGCCAAGCCAATAATAACGTGGCTGATACTGGGATCCCTAGTGCAGGCCCCGGCGGAATTCCTTTTTCTCATTCATTTTGGTTAGCCAAGGAGGAAAAGAAGAAAACAATGCTGGCATATCCACAGCTCCTGCACCCAATCCTGAAATCACTTACCTCCCCAATCTTCAAAGTGCTCTCGAGTTTCATATGCATACAAAACACGGACTTGGATATGCCAAACAGGCTACTACCCATATTATCAGAGTTTGTTACCACATGTAGATAAGAAAATCAGCAATGCCTTTAGGAACATGTCCTGTATATCCAGACCCATGAATCGCACCATCTTACAATATCGCACTGGCACCCTCTAACCAAAAACATGCGGTTTGCTTCAAAAGGTCTACTGACCCACTATGCCCTCTCCCAGGCTGTCATGAATTAGACAGCGCACTCCACATGCTTTCAAGCTGCCAGAATCACATCATCTCCAGCATGAAAACTGAACGCTACAATGTTGCTGGAAGAATGATCATCAAATCTCTTAGCAAAAGCCCTTGGAAAGCAGGTCTGGTTAACATGGACATAGGGAGTGGTGATAAGTTGGCGCAGCACAACCTTCAAATCCCTGCACATGCATCAAACAGAATTATACCCCCTTACCTGTTTCCTAGGGTTAGCTAGCTTGCTAGCTAGGGGACCTTTCCTTAATGCACGCAGCTGGACCTGGCTTGCGTAGACTTTTCTTTTCTTTTCTTTCCTAGGGATTTTCCTAAGAGATCTAGACTCACCTCCAGCCGTCCTGATGCTATACTGATTACTCCCTATAAAGCCAAACCCACTCCTTCTTCTCCTTCTACCTCCTGCTCACACCATTATGTGTTACGCAGCAGACACAAACCCACACTGAGGGCCACAACAGCCAACCGCGTGAGGCAACCCCACTAACTGAATATGAACCAGCGGCATGTGCACTTGATTGAAATCAAGTACTGTGAAGAAACGAGGCCTGGACAGCAGTTGGAGGCGGCACAGCGGCAGCATGCAGACCTCTGCAAACTCATTAATGCAAAAGATGTGACTCTCCACACCATCCTTTTGGGTGTTGGTGGGACCTGCTACACTGAGGACACCCTTAACCAGTTTAAACAACTGGGACTTGACCACCAACGCGCCAATAAACTTGCTCGCTAACTTCATGCCCATTCTGTCATGTATGCCAACAAGCTTGTTACCACTAGGCGTGCTATTGAAAACACAAATACTTTTTGCAGCCAGGTTATGGAGCCGGGTGCTTCCAATAACCCTCCAGATCCCCATTAGAATCTTCTTTCGTAGCTCCGTGGTGGAGGGGATTCAAGGCTCTTCTGAGCCAATGTGTCCCCTTTTCCTTAAATGATGTAGGGAAAGTTTCAACATGGAGCCAGGTTTCATTCAAGGTACCTTGCGTCAGCTCCTGGGGCCCCCAGCGGCAGCAGCAGCGGCAGCAGCAACAGCAGCAGCAGCGGCGCCTCCCCCTTCCTCAACAGACACGCACATGAGCCAGCGCGTGGCAGGGATTGTGCGTGCACACGAGAGCAGCGGTGGCCTTGACACTCCTCCTGCTAAGCGTGGGGGTCCTGTGAGCTTCGCAGAGGCAGTCTCTACTCGCCCACCCTCCCCTCCTGCTGCCCCTCCCCCCCCTCATGCTGCTCCCCCGCCCCCCCCCTCTGGTGGGAGTGGAGCCTCCTCCCCGCGGCACGCCAAACCTGGCAGTGCAAGCGGCAGCTTGGGAGCTGCCACTGGCGGCAGTGGACCTACTTCCCCGCGGCACGTCAACTCTGGCAGTGCAAGCGGCAGTCTTGGCCGTGGCCGTGGACGTAACGACAACATTAACAATGTACGCCGAGGAGCTGGCAGTATGGGTGGCGGAAAGAAAGACTCATCTAGTACCAAATAGGGAGGGGACCGGCCAGGTTCGCACGATCTGAAGCTACTCGTGCTGAATATAAATGGTGTACCGGATCCTACCTGGCTGAAGGTCACCCCCCATTGTAACCATTGTAACCATTGTAACCATTGTAAATTAAGCCCACTGTATAAAAAAGGGCCCCTGCTTAACCCGAACAGCTATCGCATGTTGGCAGTCAGTGGCACTATGTATAGGATGTATGCCAATGTTGTACGTGCTTTACTAACTGACTGGTGCCAGGAGGCTAACAAAATACCAGATACTCAGTTTGGCTTCTATCCTGGCCGTAATACACTTCAGCCTTTGTTTATTCTTCGCCATCTGCAGCATGCTGCACGCACTTTGCGACCAAATAACTCGAGTAGATTGCATGCGGCATTCATAGATTTCAAACAAGCCTACGACACTATTCCTAGGGAGGCTCTCTGGCAACACCTCCGCCGCATCAGCATGCCCACTTCTTTGCTGTCAATTATCCAAGACATGTATGCTGCTGATGAGTATGTTTTGAAGGATGGTGCAAAAACTGCACGTGTGCATCCTATGCGAGGTGTTAAGCAAGGGTGTCCTCTTTCTCCTCTCCTTTTCTCACTTTACATCAATGATGTTGACTTGATTGCTGAGGATGTGAGAGGGGCAGTAACTGGCACAGAGAATGTTCGCGTGACCCACATGTTGTATGCTGATGATCTCACATTGCTTTCCAATGAGCCAGGTGCTCTTCAAACCATGTTAAGCAGGCTGAATATGTATGCTAGGAAGAAGCATCTCGTTATCAACACCTTAAAGTCAGAGGTTGTGCACTTCAACTCAAAAGGAATCAATCTCCCTGTTTTTACGATTGGCAGTGACACTCTTGCTCATAAGGATTCGTTTAAATATCTTGGCATGATGTTTTACAGGACCTTGAACATGGCTAAATCGGCAGAAAATGCAGCTCGTGCTATGCTTACATCTGCTTATAGGATTCGTCGTTTTGTACGTGAGCACTCACTTGCAGATAGGCCGCATGCTTCCTTGTGGCTTGCAAAGACGTATGTTATTCCAGCTGGTATGTACGCGAGTCAGGTGTGGTGTACAGGTTTCATGCAGGCTGGCAAAGAGTTCTCTAGTGCTTTGCAAACTTTGCATCTGAATTTCTTGAAAGGTACCTTGGGTGTGAAGCGAACTACCACTAACTGGGCTGTTTTGAGAGAATGTGGGCATCAACCACTGCAGTACTATTGGTTTAGAGCTGCAGTCAAGCTGTACAACATCATGCTTGGTACAAATAGTAGTACTTTACGCCGTGTTATGCAAGCCGATTTGAAGTTACAACCTAAGGATGACAAGTGCTGGACAGCGCAGTTAATTCAAGCCTTCCAAGGTTTGCGTGGTTCTGAAATTTTTGAGCAGGCTGTGAGGTCAAGAGGTGCCATTTCCATGAATGATTTTAGTGCAGACTTGAGGTACAGATTGCAAGGAGTTTGGAGAGAAGCCGAGTCAGTGGATCCAAGGGAAAACAACAACAAACTAGCTACTTACCAAGCTTGGTTTGCTACTCCTTTTGCTTGCAACGCTCGCCAAACCTATGCACCCTTGCCTTGGTATCTTTTTTTGGATTTGCCTAAGCAAGTTATGCGTAATGTGAGCAGGTTCCGGCTTCGTGCTCATACTTTGAAAGTTGAATCGGCTGTTTGGCAGGATGATGGTGCCTCTGTGTGTGACAGGTGTCCTTGCAATCAAACTCAAGATGAAGCACTTGTCCTTTTTAACTGTACTGATGAACACGTTTGTTCTCTGCGCCGCAAGTATCAAATGCTTTTTGAACCTTACTTCCAGGATATTGTTGAGATGCAACCTTTTTTACTGCATCAAGTGAGCTCTCAATTTGTTTATCAGTTCCTTCATCAGCGAAACGCAAAACTTTTCCTTTTTGTGTCTGAGCTTATGGATTTATTTTTGGCTGGCAGAGACCAGCCACAAGCCGATCAGCCAAACGACCTGGCTGAAGGTCACCCCCCATTGTAACCATTGTAACCATTGTAGGGAAAGTTTCCTCTGCCTACGTAGTTTTTCTTTTTTTCTTTCTTTTCCCCTCACATTTTAAGACATAACTTTGGCAGGAGCACACATCTGCATTTACTAGGTGTGACGCACGCGGTTGAAACCACCTCCTAATAAAAGGTGTCACCAAGGAGGACTCCAAAATGGAAAGCATGCCGTGTTCCTTTGTTCTTGAGCTTCTGTGAGTTTTCTTCGAAGAACTTATGCACAGTTATTTTCTGACTTCCCCTCGTCTTATAGAATTTTTCTGGACAATTCAGGCACTTTCTATCATTCTCAAGCTAGCTCTGAGGATGTTTTCCATTTCTTGCAGAAGCAAACTAATGAGACTTATCGTTTTATTTCCGATCTCATGGATTATTTTTGTGCAGTTGGAACAGTTGATCAGGCTGAGCAGCCAAACTACCTGGCTAAAGGTCAAACCCCATTGTAACTTGTAGCTAAACCTTGTAATTGGCGTAGGGAGAGTTTCCTCTGCCTATGTAGTTATTATTTTCCTTTTCTTGTTCTTGAATAAATATTCTTGAATAAAGGGTGATGCTGACGGGGAATAAAATGCAGCATACCACATTCGGGTCAAAATTTGAATGTCACCTTTTTTGGAACTGCAAACTTTGCAGTTTGAAACCAAGACTCCACCCGGGCGGCTTGTTGTGTTGCATGCATCCTTGCTCTGCCACAACGATTACAACCATAATTGTTGCATCAAGCCAGCTGCTGGCTTGCACACCGGTTGCTCAAGACTTCTCTCCCCAGCAAAAGGCCGAGCTCGACCTTCTTATGCCTGAGCTGTGCACGTATGTGTTGCTGACAAAGACCAGCCACAATCATAAGCTGAAAAGCCTCATGACCTCAGGCTGGTTGAAAATTGGCTTCCGTCGGAACAGTCGAGATTTTACATCAAAGCTTGCAAGCATCTTTGCAGATTCTTTGAATTGATTTGAGATCAATTCGAAGGTGGCATCACAAGTGCTGCAGAAGCTGCCGAATGAAGCATTGGGCCCGACTCGGGGATCATACAAGACAAATGAGTGTTAAGAAGTCAAAGCACCGAAACAGGCGCTTAAGGAGGCCTGCATCTGCGTGCCAACAAGGTCATTGAAATTTTTGCAACAACAGGTATACGCGTCTTATATGCTGGGCGATGCGTAGCATGTAGCATGTTCGAGGAAAAAATACAAACTGTACTGCAGCTCACTACACTGGTGGTGGTGTGGCACACTAACACCAAGCACAGCAAAAGAAAATGCCCTTTTTTGTCCACCAAGGGTCGCAGGGCTGGCAGCTGGCTAAGTGGATTCAATGAGGCAAACACAGACAAACGTGCCCTCTCATCCATCCTCTCTTACACTAACAGCGGGAATGTTATGAAGCATGTATTATTGCAATGCTCAAATGCACTTGCAGCAGGCAGATACAGAGGGTCTACACCTTTGACACTGGCACATCAAGGCACTGCAGAAGAAGCAAAACCACAGCTAGAAATAAAAGCAAAAGGCTGCGTAGACCAAGGCTGGCCATGAGCATTCAGGAAAGACCCAACAGTCAGCGCTGACACTAACAGGGAGTCCCACCAACAGCTTGACTTGAAAACAGAAGGCTAACCAAAGCTGGCCATGAGCAGAAAGGGAAGGTTCCCTAAATGCCAAGTAGTAGGGGTCTATCCAAGCAGAGCTTGGATCCAACAGCTGTATGCTATATCATTACAAGAGTATAACGTGAGTACAACTCCAGACACTGCGCGAACCACTCAGGGGGAAACCACCAATACAAGATTATTGACTCAACAATAATACACTTACAAACGGGCACAAAATCAATTAGCAGCATATGATGCATGCTCTCTCTGCAGAGGAAAAATCACGGGGCACAGAAGTGTTCACACACGCTCATCACATGTATGCCTCTGGAAAAAGACACGAATTCCAGACACAGCTTGAGGTTGCACAGGCACATCCGGAACGGTGCGTACAGCGCCTGCAGGTTCTTGGGAAGTGAGCCTTTCATTGATGCAATTCAGCAATCATGGGCATCAATGCTCCATACCCGTAGGCTCAATGGCCACAATCAGAGCAGCGCATACATTTTCAAGTGTTTTTGATTTGGCAGCCCTTCTCAGTCCCTAATTCTTCTTGGTTTCCTTCCTCACCTTTCCGCAGTCCATGCCCTGAAACGCATAACACGCATCTTGTGCCACACATTGATGCTTGCCTTGGGGCGCACCATGCTAGCCTCAGGGCTTTTCCACTATCCATGCCTGAAGACACACACGCCTCGCCACACATTGATGCCTGCTTTGAGGTACACCATAAAAACCCAGGGACAACCCAATGCCAGCACATGCTAGGACATAACAACGTCAGCACATGCTGGGACACAAAAACGTCAGCACATGCTGGGACACAACAACGTCAGCACATGTTGGGACACAACAACGCCGGCACATGCGGGGACACAAAAATGCCTGCACATGCTGGGACGCAATAGTGCCAGCACATGCTGCGACAGCCCAATGCCAGCACACAACAATGCTAGCCATGGGTTGAGCTATTGCTCTGAACCCCCCAGGCATCCAAGGACGGAGCGGCATGCACGCCAAAAGCTGCATGCGCATGCGCACCAAGCGCCGAGCTGCATGTGCACCAAACAGCTTGGCCATCTGTCAGGATTGGAGAGCCCTTTTGTAGCTTGGATCACAAAAAAGAGGCCACAGGCAAGGGCCACGGACAGACGGACAGACAGAGGGGTCACAGACACATAATTGACACATACAGGCAGGTGCTTGGGCAGGGGCCTCAGACACACAGGGGCTACATGCAGACTTTGTCCAGAGGCAGCACTCCTCAGCCATACCAGACAAAGCTCCTCAACAGCAAGTGTGTGCCTGTGTCATGTCATTAGACCCCTGCCCTCATGCATGGGCTGCAGCGGCCCCGACTCGACGCCAAACCCATCTGCCTCCCCCCAAAAGTCAATCCATCCACTCAGCTGCCCTCTGAAGCATATCTCCGCTCCTCAGAGGTGCGTATCACTTGATGACAGTCAGCTCCTGTCCTCACGGATGGGCTGCAGCGGCCCAGACTGGACGCCAAACCCATCTGCCTCCCCCCAAAAGTCAACCCATCCACTCAGCTGCCCTCTGAAGCATATCTCCGCTCCTCAGAGGTGCGTATCACTTGATGACAGTCAGCTCCTGTCCTCACGGATGGGCTGCAGCGGCCCAGACTGGACGCCAAACCCATCTGCCTCCCCCCAAAAGTCAACCCATCCACTCAGCTGCCCTCTGAAGCATATCTCCGCTCCTCAGAGGTGCGTATCACTTGATGACAGTCAGCTCCTGTCCTCACGGATGGGCTGCAGCGGCCCAGACTCGACATCATACCCTGCGCGTGTTGGAGGTTCCGCAGCAGCTCACGTCATACTCTGCACTGGAGAACGCGGGGTGGCCATCAAAATCTGCGCTGGTACACACTTGGTGGCGTCCCCTGCCATATCCTATTCTATGCATGGTATAGTGGGTACAATGCTGACCAATGAGTGGCACCCCCTGAAACACCCCATCCATGGTGGTGGTTCGAAAGCAATGTTGACACAACCTTAGGCATGGTGGTGTTCTGGACGTGATGTCAACACAACCCTGCCTAAAGGCATGGTTGAAGTCAAGTAGCTGGTGCCATGCGTCACATGTGCCACACACTCATGCCACTTGCTTCTGCCCTTGGAGATGCAGTCTGCGATCATGCCACCCTCACAATGTCAAGCAGCTGGGGCCTTGCATCATGTGTGCCATGATGCCTTGCGTCCCGTGTGCCGTGGTGCATTGTGCCCCTTGTGCCATTGTGCCTTGCATCGCATGTGCCACATGTGTGCCATGATGCCTTGCATCCCGTGTGCCGTGGGGCCTTGTGTCTCTTGTGCCATTGTGCCTTGCATTGCATGTGCCACATGTGTGCCATGGTGCCTTGCGTCGCAAATGCCGTGCACGTGCTGTAATGCTCTGTGTCGCATGTGCCACATGTGTGCCATGATGCCTTGCATTGCAAATGCCGCGCACGTACCATGTGTGTGCCATGGTGCCTTGCGTCGCATGTGCCACATGTGTGCCATGGTGCCTTGTGCCCCGCGTGCCATGATGTTTTACGTTGCATGTGCCACAAGTGTGCCATGAACAGTGCTGTGCCTTAACCGTGTAAATTGATTTTGCCTCCGCAAATAACGGTGATTTTTTGACTTTGACGTCAAATCACCGTAACTAACAGTGTTTTTTCCCTGACGGTATGAAATCGTCAGTCACGGTATGAAAGTCTCACCGTCAGGAACTCAGAGTGACCCACAGTGCAAACTCATTGCCGTGCGAGTGAGCTCAAACTCTCGCTCAAAAACCGTAATCAGATTCTAGCATGTCTGAATTGAGCTTGAATCTGGTTTTGGATTGAGCAACAAACTGCTTCACAAACTCAGCAAAAGTGAAGGGAGAGAGGTACCTACTGAATTTGGACTTCAGTGGACATTTTCCACAATTGCTGTCATTTTTGACGGTTTTTTGCTGCACATAATGGACAAGCCCAACCGTCAGAAGGAAAAAAATTACCGTCATCTAAGGCCAGGCTTTTATTGTTTACGGTATACCATAAAGTACGTTATGAAACGCAACTTACGCCTGACACCGTCAGCCGTGAGGGCACAGCACTGTGGTCATAATGCCTTGTGATGCAAATGCTGCGCATGTGCTGTAATGCTCTGTGTTGTATGTGCCACATGCGTGCCATGATGCCTCGCGTCGCATGTGCCACATGTGTGCCATGACGCCTCGCGCCGCATGTGCTACATGCGTGCCATGATGCCTCGCATCGCATGTGCCACATGTGTGCCATGATGCCTTGTGATGCAAATGGTGCGCATGTGTTGTAATGCTCTGTGTTGTATGTGCCACGTGTGTGCCATGACGCCTTGCGATGCAAATGGTGCGCATGTACCATTGTGCCCTGCCTTGCGCGATGATACCACAAGTCACACATGTGCCACACCCTCATGCCACCCTCTTCTACTCTTGAACATGCACTCTGCATTTGTGCCACCCTCTTCTGTTCTGGGGCACGCACTCTGCATCTGTGCCACCCTCACAAACTCATGCCACTTCATTGCTCCGGGACATGCAATCTTCATTGACACCCTCAAACACTCATGCCACTCTTTTCTACTTTGGGACGTGCACCCTCTTCATACTCGCCACCCTCTTCCAATCTGAAATACCCATTCCCTTCATGCGTGCCACTTTCTTACTCATATTATAAAGCCATAATTATAGGCCACCTTCTGACTTGAATATGCCTTAACTGCGGAAGATGCAGAAGGCCTGGCAGCAGGGTATGAGGTGAAGATAAGAGGACGAGGAAGCTAAAAGAGGGAAACATTGCAGCTCAAAAACTGGCACCACATGCAACTCTGCACCACACAAAACTCCGCACATTAGACACTGTCAATTCTGCTCATGCACCTCATGCAATTCCGCAGTTGCACCACATGCGACCCCTCACTATGAGACACCGTCAACTCCGCTCGTGCACTACACCCTCTCGCCTTGCATGCCACACACCTCTCCTTGTTCACCATACTCACCTCCGCTTGTGCACCATGCGCGCCTCCGCCCCGCCCGCAGCTCCATACCACACGCACCTCCGCACCACATGCAAATCCGCACCTTGAGACACCATGAACTCCACTCGTGCACCACATATGCAAGCCAGTACCTGCACCACACGCGACTCTGCACCGTGAGGCACCTTCGACTCAGCTAATGCACCACACCCTCTCGCCTTGCATGCCACACACCGCAATCGAGCTTCAGTGCTTGCAGCGCACGCCCTCACCTTGGAATGCGCTGCGTGAAGGCTCTGAGGTATGAGGCTGGCCAGCAGCTTCGAGATCGCACATGCCTACCAGCTCTGTGGACACTACAGCTGATGTGGCCAGGGGAATAATGCTGGCAGCTGAGGACTGCTCATGCACGAGGCTGAGGCTGGCAGCTGAGGAATGTGCATGCAGGGTACCAACGTTGGCAGCCGAGGAATGCACATGCGGGGGGTCAATGCTGGTAGCTGAGGAATGCGCATGATGAGCCAAAGAGGAGACATGGTGGGCAGTGGAGTGGGGTGTGTGCTGATCCAGGACCACGGGGGTAGACAGCGGCATGTGCATGTTGACTGCAGAGGGGTGCTTCTGGAGCACGAACCCAGTGTGCAGCGCAGGCGGGGACCTCAGAGCGATCATGGAACCGCTCTTGCCGCCGCTGGCGCCTGCTGGCATACCTTCTGTGAGCTGCGGACCTCCCATGGCCCCCCCTGCGTGCTGCAAAACTGATGTTTGCGCCCCTGCTGCTGCTGTGTCCAAGTCAGCGGCATGCCTAAGATCCAAGCTCTGTGCGCGGCTCAGAGAGTCGACTTGGCCGGTTGCTGCATGGCTGAGGGACACGCTGGAGTAGAGGGGGTTGGTTGTGCTGGTGATGGCCTGCGCCTGGGACACGGGGGCTGAGGGGTGGATGGGGGGGAAGAACGCGGGCGCGGTGAGCTGGTGGGTCGGCAGCGAGTAGCGGTAGAAGCCCCAGGCCTGTCCAGGCAAGTAAGCATGGATGTGTGTGTGTGTGTACCAACCACGATCATAGTTGCTGTGCGCCCTCTCTCTTTGACAAGCGCGCACGCTCCCCCCTGTCTTATGACCTGTTTGAATGACCTCTGATAAAAACCTGTGCATTTGACCCATCCTTACGACCATCTCTAACGACCTATGCTATTGACCTTCCTGATGACCTGTTCTGATCTCCTTACCTTACAGCCACTTCTATTGACCTTTCTGATGACCTGCTCTCATGACCTTACCTTACAACCACTTCTAATGACCTCAACAAATACCTGTTCTCATGACCTCTCCACATGACCTCTGAGCAGCTGCCACGCTGGTTTTTCATGTTTGGTATTTTGCATTCCTTTTTTTCCTTACATGTGCCCAGGACACAGCAATGTCCCATGCGGACCTCAGAAAAATAACAAATCCTTCCTTACACCCAGTAGGCACTCTCTGCCTGTAGGACCCCCTGGAATCATCATATTTTTTTCTGTGTGTGTGTGTGTGTGTGTGTCATCTCTCCTTGCTTGTACCCTGGTAGGCACTCTCTGCCTGCAAACCCTCCTGGCACCATCCAGGACCATAGTCATTATATTGCTGAAGCCCAGTAACTGCGTCCTCCATCCTCTGTCAACCTGCGCATCCTCTCCTGCTCACCTAGTTTTCCCCACCGAGGCGGTCACCGCCAAAGAGGTTGCTGCTCACCTTGGAGTCACTGCCGAGGCGGTCCATCGACAGCGGGCCCGAGGGACGCAGCTCACCACCGCCGATACTTTCCAACGGCAGCGATCGCCGCCCGCCTGCAGGGCTCCAAAACCCTGGATCTGGGCCGAAACCTGGCTCCCCTTCTGGCGCTGTCACAGGTATGTGCGCGGGCAGCATAGTGTCCGCATAAAGGGAGGTGGCGTTGACGTTTAGAGAGGGTGGGAGTGCGGTGGATGCGCAGCAGTTGAGCTGGCGTACTTCTGGCAGCCAGATGGTAGCGGAACCCAGCTGCGTTGGGTTGTAGCTCACACATGTGGTCTTGCCCTGCAGGGTGTGTGCGTATGTGTATGTGCATGTGTATGTGCATGCGTGTGTGTCTATGTGTGTGTTGTATGTGCATGCGTGTGTGTATATGTGTGTGCGTATGTGTGTGCGTATGTGTGTGCGTATGTATGTATGTATGTATGTATGTATGTATGTATGTATGTATGTATGTATGTATGTATGTATGTATGTGTGCATAATCTGTGCAGCATCAAATGTGTAGCATAAGTAGAGGGGGTGTCATCCCCCCTGGTTGTTCCCAAGCTGCTGCGGCATCATAGCCCACGCCCGTGGCCTTGCCTTGCAGTTCTTGTGCAGATTGACACTCTCTCATGAGTGGAATGTTTGCTGTATGAAGCTGTTGGCTTAGCACTGCTGCTGCTGAATTGTTGGTCAATGGCGCCCTAACCTGGCTGCACTTAATATTGATAAGCTATCAATGGCATGCTGCCTCAGGGTAACTATTTGACGTGAAGTTGTGGGTGCACACCTAGCGTGGGTGAATGTCCTTCCTCAGGCTGGCTGTGATAGTACCTCTTACACACGTGTGATGTGTATGTATGAGCGTGTGTGCATGAGTGGTGTGTGTGTGTTTGTGTGTGTGTGTGTGTGTGTGTGTGTGTGTGTGTGTGTGTGTGCGCGCGCACACATTTGTCAGGTTGTGTGTGTGTGTGTTTGTGTGTGTGTATATGTGTGTGTGTGTGTGTGTGTGTGTGTGTGTGTGTGTGTGTGTGTGTGTGTCTGAACGTGTATTGAGGTAGATCCCGCCTCAGAATGGTTGTAGAATATGAGGGCTGCTGATTCATGGTTGGCGGATGCCCATTGGTGCGAGTAAGGGGGCACACATGAGGATGCACACCTTGTGTGATTTTATTGTTGCATGGCATCATACCACGATCATAACATCTTACAAATACACCTTTGGTGATGCACACCCTGTGTGATCTTATTGTTGCAGCATGCATGGCATCATACCACGATCATAACTTCTTACATACACATAACGTCAAGGAAGCGTACACTTCGTGTGGGCTTTCACCTCACCTCCAACTGGCTACGGTGGCGGGACGCTCCAAAGACGCAGGCATCGCTTACACAAGCATCGCGTCAAAAAATAATATTCTGTATGTTCACTTTCACCTCACCTCCAACTGGCTACGGTGGTGGATGGCGGGACGCTCCAAAGACACAGGCATCACACGCACAACGTGCACAAGCTCAGTAACGCCCTATGAGCAAAGCATCACAGGTAGCAGCAAAGTCACATTTCAGAACATTTGCAAAGCAAAATGCAAACTGGACAAAACTGTCATGGGTGTGATGTGCTGCCATGAGGCGCCCTTGATTGGCAAGAAGCAGCATACATGTTGGTAACTCTTGATTTGTGCAAAGAAAAGAAATGAAACGACTGCGCCAGTGCGCCAAAAGGCCACACGCATCAAGGAAAGGACCCGTTACTAGCAAGCTTGCAAGGGTCTCACCAAAGGGGTCTACAACCTAAGCTAGACACACCCAACCTAGGAGAAAGCCAGGGGCAGATCTACTGGAAATTTGGAGGGTTGATTTGTGTACCAAAAACTTAGGGATATCATTATAACTCACAATAGCCGAGGGATTCACCATTCTATCCTTTCCGTCAGTCCTTGCCTTGGGAGGGTACATTCCAGGTGCCTAACGTTCCAAAACTTCTGGCAAAAGAGGCGTCATTACCGTCTAAACTCTCATGGGCTAGTGCACATGCGTATCAAGGGTGCCTGCAGGAATGCAGGTTCCTCCTCATTTGAGGGCCTGTGAGCACAGCCCAAGCTTCAACTAGAAATGGAACTGAGTGATACTAAGTTCTAAACTGAGAGAACCCAAATATAGCCCAAGCTTCAACTAGAAATTGAGCAAAGTGAGTCACTGAGCTGGGTCATTGAGCTAGCATTGAAATCAACAATGGCCATTCCAGACAAGTCACGCTTCCTATCATAAACTCAAGGATCCATGTCACACATCAGTGCGTGTCACACACATCCTGCATGTCACTTGTCAGTGCCTGTCTCACATCCTGCACGTCACACGTCAGGGCATGACAAAAGACCTGCATGTCGGGCCTCCACTTGAGGTGGACTTGCCCAAGCACCAAGTTGCATCACAGACAAGCCCCACCAATAAAGGTTGAACTAGCTTCCCTTCAAGATTGCTGACAAGGCTCACCTTCAGGCGGTACACTCCGAGCGCCACAGCAGACACATCCACAGGCACCTGTTTCCATCCAAACATTAAAGTATGGTTCAGATCACACACAGCAACAGAGAAGAGAGAGCAACAATGCGCTGCTGCACAGCAGTAGCTTGGAAGCAAAGCGCAGAGTGGCAGACTTGGCACACACAAGTAGCTGAAGCAGAATCTCAATGCAGGATCTGTAAGTTTCCAAGAGCAGTGTAGCTGAATCCAGCCAACACATCAGCTGCATATGCCGATACAAGGATCTCATTTTGCGTTCTGCACCTCAGTTTTAAGCCCTTCATGCCTTTACTCATGACATGCGCGTGACGAAAGTAGGGTGCAAACTTGAAAACAAGCACTCAAATACTCGACACATGCTGCTTTTTGCTCCCTACTCAACTCTACCTTGGGCACCTCTGAAAGGGCAAGACAGGGTTAGGGAGAGGGAGCAATGACACCACCACTGCGGGCAGCTGCTGACTCCTGTGCGTGTGCATGATGCTGCCTGGCGGCGCTCTGGCTGGCATTCATGCAGCATTGATGCAAGCAACACTGTATCGATGGTGCTTCCACACGGTTCTGGGCTCACCTTGGCTACAGTATACAGTGTACAGTGTACAGTGTACAGTGTACAGTATACAGTGTACAGTATACAGTGTACAGTTGAAGGATGCTTCCACACGGTTCTGGGCTCACCTTGGCTACAGTATACAGTGTACAGTGTACAGTTGAAGGATGCTTCCACACGGTTCTGGGCTCACCTTGGCTACAGTATACAATGTACAGTGTACAGTTGAAGGATGCTTCCACACGGTTCTGGGCTCACCTTGGCTACCTCTGTAGGTGTCGGCACCGACACTACGGGCAGCTGCTGACTGCTGTGCGCATGATGCTGCCTGGCGGCATTGTGACTAGGGCCCCCAGCCTCGTTCCTGTACTTGAACATGGTGATGTCCTCGTTTGCGCCATCTGTGCACTTGAGCTCAAACACCTCGGCGTTGAGTCTGGGGCCCTCATCGTGATGCAACGGATCCACCTCCCCCTCTGAGTCATGCTGGCGATGAAGCGATGGCTCTGCGAATGCGAGCATAAGCAACGAATCTGGTTTGCCTGTTCTTTGCCTGTGAACTCGCCATTCTGGCGCAAGGACTCTGCCTCTCCTCGAGAGGGATGCTGGTGACCAACAGAACATGTGCATTGACAATGGTCATACGCTTCACTACATCAGGGCCTTTCCTGGTGGCGTGAAGGCTCTGCCTCTCACTCCGAGCCTTGATGGCGTTGTGCATGCGGCCTTGCAGCTACACATGGTGAACGCACGCGCTCCACTACATCAGGGCCCTTCCTGGTGGGGTGAAGGCTCTGCCTCTCACTCCGAGCGTTGCTGGCCTTGCAACTACACATGCGGCCTTGCAACTACACATGCCCAATGGTGACAGTTCTTGCCTCAACTTCATTCACATCTGAGGAGCAAGCCCCTCCCATCCTCATGCTGACAGTTTTGTGAGGGTGGGCAAGTGAAGGTGAACGCTTTTGCCTCACGTTTGCTCCACACTTCAGCCAACATTCAGCATTTCCATCCATGCAGACAACATTGTCACCATTTGATCAGCTCCACCCTTATCATGTGGTACCAACAAATTGGGCACCTGCAGGCTCTGAACTTGGTCCTCAAAAATCCGCGCAGCTGCAGGCTCGGCTCTGATGCCTTTCTACCTCTTATTTCTTTTACTCGTTCCACCAGTTCCATGTGGAACTCAAAATCTGCGCACCTGCGGGCTCTGCTCTGATGCTATTCTGTCTCTTAGACTTTCTGGATGCCCGGGAAATCCTGGCCACAAGGGGCTCACCCACAGGAGACTGCAGAGCAATAGGGAGCATCAGGGAAGTTTTTGGGCTGTCCAAGCAGAAATGGTAAATCCTGGTCGCAAGAGGCTTGTTAAAAAACAACACAGGCGGCCTGCTCAACATCAGCCTTGCGTCCATGCGCCTGCAGCAGCAACATTCTCTCTCTCTCTCTCTCTCTCTCTCTCTCTCTCTCTTTCTCTTTCACACACACACACATACACACACACACACTTGCGCGCGCGCTCCATGCACTTATCCAGTGTTTCTCATAGCTGCGACGCGTCGTGATTTGGCGACAAATGTGCATTTTAGGGTTCGACACAGGGACGCCCGGCAGGGCGTCCCGGAGCACCCTGCGTCGCCAAGGTGCGACGCGGAAATTTCTGGCGAGTACCCCGTGTAGCCAAAACTTACTATGTGTCTGTTGTGAGTTCATTATGAGCCTTAGATTGTTTTGGGCAAATGCCCAATCTCCCCCTGCCCAACCCCATCTCCTCCACCAGCAGCAGCAGCAGCACCACCAGGTGCAGGAGCAGCAGCAGCAGCAGCATGTGCCCACTGCTGTCCATGCAAGCACTGTTCCTGCAAGCGCAGAGGGGGGGCAGCAGCAGGAGACAGCAGCAGCAGACATCATGAAAAATTCATGCAAGCAACTGCAGCATTGGCGGAGCGCTATGGAGCCAGCTATATCTCCAGTCCTGTCTTTTCTACCCCACTAAATGGCACCAAATTGCGTGAGGAAGCAGACGATGTCGCATCTTGACCACAGAAGCAGCAAGCACGAGCAAGTCCATATCAGAGCTCTGGACCAGCATTGCCAGCAATGTAAATCTCCGCATCAATTTCAGTCATGGTTCTGTCAGGCATAGCCACTGTGCAGGTGCCCGGCTTAGTGGAGAAGGAGCGGCTCCTCAGCAAGCTAACCTTCATTGAGAATGACAAACTCAACTGCTTAAAAGAGCAGCACCTCAATGCTTGCCTCACCCTTGCTACCCAGCGCATGTGGGAGTTTGAGCACTTCCCATTTCAGAGGGCAATGGCAAAATGGTCGGCTGCAAAGCAGCGGCGCCCAGTTGGGCAACCATCATCATTATCAGCAGCAGCAGCAGCAGCAGCAGCAGCCCATCACCACCTCTAATACTGATGATGATGAACAACTGAGTTGAAGTTTGTGGGCATGGATAGTAGGCAGTGGTCTTTCTTATCTTAGATGGCCGCTTGACCTGCCTAACTAGTCAGAGGACAGAGCTACTGACCACTCTCGTAAGGGAGCGTCCACATTGCGGGCGCCAAGTGTGTGGAAATTTTGTCTACTTGTAGGGTATTGTTTGTAACTATGATACATTAGCATATCTGCTGCGCTGCGCCAAAATTTTGGCAAAACAAATTTCAACCTTGCTACACTGTTGTTGAGCAGAAGCACCCTGTGTAGCCAATTTGCTACACACCCCAAAACCTTACGAGAAACACTGCACTTATCCAATAGCGACATTGGCCCCTGCTAAGAGTACAAAAGCAAGGGTGCTTGCAAGACACTTGCCAGGTGATGGGTCAAGAGGGCAGCACACCACAAGCACCAGGACATCATGAAGTCACAAAGCCTCAAGAGGAGAGCACACCATCCGGCATCAGGCAGGAAAACCAGCCAGGGACCTTGCAAGGGGCCATTCAGGGTGTCAACAAGGATGCACATGCCTTCTGCTTCCAGGCACAGTATGGTGCAGTGCGGTGCATCCTGTTTTTAAGTGCAGCATAAGCCACCCCTAGGCAGGTGCTGCATAAACCACTCTTGGGCAGGTGCTGCACAAGCCACCCCAAGGCAGGTGCAGGATGAGCCACCCCCAGGTAAGTGCAGGATGAGCCACCCCTAGGCAGCCAATAGAATAATCAATGGAAAAGGCTAAGCCAACCAAAATGGCTGCATGCATTTAAGACAGGTTCCCTAACTAGCAAGCTAGGAGGAGTCTCTACAAAGGCAGCCAAGCACCCCCCTGCATGACCTCACACGCCTGTCCTCGCTTGTGCGGGATTGATGAAAGTTTGCCGCAACTGAAAACCAGGGCCCTTCCTGGACACAAACGGAACACCTTCATGGTGTTCCTTTCTGCCTTGGCCTTGCACGCTTCCATTTCCTGAATTGATGAAAGGAGCAAGCCTATTGACTGTGCACATTTCTCTTGCTTTCTTGTCAAGCATAACTGCTCCCCATTTCCTCGCAGCCACGGTCAATCCTGCCTGCCTGCACACTACCCCTGCCTGCCTGCCTGCCTGCCTGCCACGGTCAACCCTGCCCCTGCCTGCACACTACCCCTGCCTGCCTGCCTGCCTGCCTGCCACGGTCAACCCTGCCCCTGCCTGCACACTACCCCTGCCTGCCTGCCTGCCTGCCACGGTCAACCCTGCCTGCCTGCACACTACCCCTGCCTGCCTGCCTGCCACGGTCAACCCTGCCTGCCTGCACACTACCCCTGCCTGCCTGCCTTTCTGCCTACACACTACTTCTGCCTGCACACTATTCCTGCTTGCCTGCCTGCCTGCCACGGTCAACCCTGCCTGCCTGCACCCTACCCCTGCCTGCCTGCCTGCCACGGTCAACCCTACCCCTGCCTGCATACTACCCCTGCCTGCCTGCCTGCCTGCCTGCCTGCCACGGTCAACCCTGCCTGCCTGCCTGCCTGCCAAAGTCAACCCTGCCTGCTTGCACACTACCCCTGCCTGCCTGCCTGCCTGCCACGGTCAACCCTGCCTGCCTGCACACTACCCCTGCCTGTCTGCCTGCCACGGTCAACCCTGCCTGCCTGCACACTACCCCTGCCTGCCTGCCTGCCACGGTCAACCCTGCCTGCCTGCACACTACCCCTGCCTGCCTGCCTGCCTGCCTGCCTGCCACGGTCAATCCTGCCTGCCTGCCACGGTAAACCCTGCCTGCCTGCCTGCCCCGGTCAACCTTGCCTGCCTGCACACTACCCCTGCCTGCCTGCCTGCCTGCCTGCCAAAGTCAACCCTGCCTGCTTGCACACTACCCCTGCCTGCCTGCCTGCCTGCCTGCCACGGTCAACCCTGCCTGCCTGCACACTACCCCTGCCTGCCTGCCTGCCACGGTCAACCCTGCCTGCCTGCACACTACCCCTGCCTGCCTGCCTGCCTGCCTGCCACGGTCAACCCTGCCTGCCTGCACACTACCCCTGCCTGCCTGCCTGCCTGCCTGCCTGCCTGCCACGGTCAACCCTGCCTGCCTGCACACTACCCCTGCCTGCCTGCCTGCCTGCCTGCCTGCCCCGGTCAACCCTGCTTGCATGCACACTACCCCTGCCTGCCTGCCTGCCACGGTCAACCCTGCCTGCCTGCACACTACCCCTACCTGCCTGCCTGCCTGCCTGCACGCTACTCCTGCCTGCACACTACCCCTGCCTGCCTGCCTGCCTGCCTGCACACTACTCCTGCCTGCAAGTGCCCACTGCTGAACACAGCTTCAAATTGGCAAAGCACTTCAACACAGCCACCCCTTTGCATGCTTTTTGCAGGGAGGGTCCCAACAGGAGAGCACCTGGCCTCCAGCTGGCGCACTGCTGAAGTATTTCGAGCATCCTTGGCCCACAAGAAAACGCTATGGGAAAGCCAAGTGAATGGTTTTCATCACGCCGCACCATGAAGGGAGGTCTAATTTAGCTTGGTGTGCACAAGCAACATGGCATGGTCCCATTGAATGTTTTTTTAGCAAGGGCACCCAGACATACATATGCTGAGAAGCCTGCACATTTGGAGGCCTCTCTCCTCCCCTACGCCTCTCTATCTCTTTCTCTTTCTCACTCTCTCTCTCTCTCTCTCTCTCTCTCTCTCTCTCTCTCTCTCTCTCTCTCTGTGGAACATACCGCAGTGCGTGATGGGCGGTCCAGTTTGGCACTCATCCATGACTTGGCGCGTTCAAAGCTCCCTTGACGTGAGAGTCCTGCATGCCCTGTCGTAAGAATGAGAAGAGAGGAATGAAGTGATGTGGTGAGATAGCTGCATGTTCATGGCTCCCTTGGCTTGAGAGGCCTGCATGCAGTACTACACGAATGAGAAGAGAGGAGTGAGAGGAGTAAGGTGATGTGGACAAGCATGGTCAAGGCTCCTTTGGCACAAGAAGCCTGCATGCAGAGTCATGAGAATGAGAAGAGGGGAGTGAGAGGCGAGAGAAGATGAGTGAGAGGTGAGGAGTGAGGGAACGTGAAAAAAAGGAATTGGATGCCATCATTCACAATGGAAGTGCCTCAGGTGAATTCTCAATATGTACTTATTTAACTGTATTTTACAGTGTTCTCAAGTGATGGGTGCAGGCATAGCATCCTCTTCTAAAAAGTTCTTTGAAGGCAGGTGCAGGAGCATGCTCTCTCTGTGCTTGCATCCAATTGCAGCCAGAATTTGTATTCAAAGTTGGAGCGCTGGGCCATCCACGACTTCTGCACTTTCAAACCCCACCCAGCTTGATGAGCCTCACCCTTCAGAACGGGCTCTTGGTCCAAGGCAGTAGTTTTTGATGCTGTCTGAGTATGTATCATGAGCTCCTAATGAAGTAGGATACCAGACTGTGGGCCTCTTGTTATCTCCCTCACCCCTTGTGTCGGCTCTAGGTCCAGGGTACAAGTGCTGGCCTGGGCTGCTTGTTTTGGGCCCAAAATCTTAAGCAAGGAGTGAGCTTGCAATCCCAATGTAAGCCTGCCGCAGCTTGCCACCGCTCCACACTCACACTCCACACTGAACTCCATTGTGCTCGGTCGGCCGTGCTCTCACCCCGCGGCTCTGGTCCAAACTAGGCCTGCAGCCGCAAGCTGCTGCTCCACACCCACACTCCACACTCACCTCCGTCATGCTCGCTCGGCCATGCCCTCACCCCGAGACTCCTCGCTCACACTCCACACTCACCTCCGTTGTGCTCGGTCGGCCGTGCCATCACCCCGTGGCTCTGGTCCAAACTAGGCCCGCCCTTGACACTCCTGAGCCGGGAGTTCCTTTGGCCCCCTCCTCCCCTGGCCCCCTCCCCGTTAGCAAGCCTCCTTGAGGCCCTGTCGGGGCCTCCCAGTCTTCTCCCTCCACTGAGGCGATCGAACACTGATAAATGGTCCTCTGCAGCTCCCAGCGAGTGGTCGAGGTCGTGGTCGGCATGCTGCGGCGCGGAGCAGTGGCCTGCGGTGCTGCAGCTGCGGCAATGGCTACTGTTGCGGCTGGTGCGTGGGTCCTGTGAGTCTGTCTCCCCCTCCAAAACGTGGGCGGCCATCAGATGAGGTGAGGGTTGGCGTGCTAGGACCACACTTGGGCAGTGGCTGCTGGCTCGGCCTGAGGTCAGCTCGATGCTGGCGCGCGGAGGATGCGTGTGCGTGTCTGTGTCCGCGTCCGACAGGCAGGTGGTGGTTGCGGCTGTGGAAGGGGGGGGATGCTGCTGGGGGGCGCTGCTGTGGATGTAGCTGCCGGGGCCACAGGCGAGCTCAATGCTGGTGCGCTGGAGGTTGGCTTTTACGTCTGACGTGGGCGTTTGGGCTTGGCGCTGCGAGAAGGGACTGCTTGGGCACTGGCTACTGCCTCGGCTGGCCTTGCTACCGCGGCTTACCCTATTGCTCCCATCAAGTACCCTGGGGATGCTGGGCTCTACATGTGTGTGCTCACCAGGCTCCAGGCATGCCTGCTGACGCAGGCAGCCTGGCGTCCCGGGAGCATGCAGAGAAGCTGGGTGCGAGAGATGCAAGGGAAGCGGCTCTGAAGCTGATGGGGGTTGCGGTGGAGGGGAGGTGGGAAGGAGACCAATGGATTGGATTGTGGTGTCGGAGCGGGTGGTGGGCTGCTGCTGCTGCTGCAGGTGATGGTGCGCAGGATGAGAGAGGGGGGGGTCGGCGGAGGATGCTCGAGCAACGCTTGATGGTGTGAGGCGTGAGGAGTTTGGGGAGGACAGTGCGTGATGCAGGGGGTGGTGGTTTGATGGGGCGGCGTTGGAGGCCTCAGGGACGGACTCTGAGGGCTCAGCACAGTGTACAGCGTTGGTTGGGTGTAGGGAGTTGCTGCAGAGATGGAGCGCAGGACAGGTAGAGGGCTTCCTGGATTGCAGTTGCAGCTCTTTGTCTTGCTGCTTGGGATGGGCCACAGGATCCTCTCGGGGCAAGCGTGGCTTCCCCGACATTGACACGCACCGCTGGGCTGGCACTTGGAGGGACGCCTGCCTCAATGACAAGACGTTCTGCAACTGCGCCTGCTTTGCTGGTGTTTGCTGCTGCCGCTGCGCTTGTGTTGGTGACGCAGCCATTGAGGCCCTCCTTAAAAACGAAGGCTTGTGCTTGGGCGTGCGTGACAGCCGGTGTGCAGCCTGCTCTAGGCCTGTGTAGGATTGCCTGCGTGGGGCCTGCAGCTCCTGCTGCTGTTGCAACTGTGCATATGTGTGTGGTGCAGTCATGGAGCCCCTGCGCAGGAAAGAGGGCCGCCGCTCCACGTGTAAAGACCGCTGCGAGCCTTGCACATTGTTCCCAGAGGACTTGGCTGGCGCATCCTGCTGCTGCTGCTGCTCAGGGTCCCACGGTTTGCGTTGTATGACAAGCCGGGAGGGCACTTGCGCACGCCAGGGCGCAGCTTGCGTCGACAAGGACTGCAGGTTGGGGCGGACAGGTGGAGAGGGGGGGGTAGCTTGGAAAGGTGAGGAGGAGGGGGAGACAGCAGGGGCCGCCTGCTGCGGCTGGCTGATGGAGCCTGGACGGACTAAGGGCTGGTGCTTGTGCTTGCGCTCCTGCTGCTGCTGCTGTTGCTGCTGTGCCTCCGCAGCCAACACATCCTGCTGCTGCCGCTCCTGCTGCAGTCCCTGTGCACAGACACCAAAGAATGAGGATTGCTAAAGAATTGTATCCTTGCCATGAGGCAGCTTTACTTTGATTATTAGGCCATGAGGCGAAATTACCCTTGCCTAAAGGCAAGATGAAAGTCCCGCGCATGCACAATGTTGCTGAGCTGATTTCTTGGAGCTGCAAAGGCAGCAAAGCAACGTGTACAATCGTGTGTGCAGCGGAAAAACAAGTGTGTAGCAGCGAAGCAGTGCGTACAAATGAAGATTGTAAATGAACTTCTTGTTGAGCTGCAAAAGGTAGCGAAACTGTGTGTACCAACGAGTGTATAGTTAGGACAAATGAGTGTGTAGGAGGCAGCGAAGCAGTATGCACAAATGAGTAATGAAACTGAATTCCTTGTTGAGCTGTGAAGGCAGCAAAGCAGTAAGTATAACATGTGTATAGAAAGATAGAAGCGCCTACAATGTTCAAGCTTTCTGTCTCATTATGCACCGCACCTGCTGCTCATGCGCCTGCTGTGCTTCCTGCTCCTGCTCCTGATTGAGCTGCTGCTGCAGAACGGGATGTGCATGATTTGGTGTGTTTGATGCGACAGCCTCATCAAGCACACCCTGCTGCCTGGGGGTTACCTCAGCTGCCAAATCTGCCGTCTTGTGAGACTCCACCTGTGTGTGTGTGTGTGTGAGCGCGCGTGTCCATCTTGATGACAACACTGTCAACAAGGAAGCTGCTAATCAAGCTGCTATAGAATTCCAAAAGCACTATCTCCAGCCTTATCATCACGCGAAGATGGGTGGCCATCTGCCGCTGACTTCTGCAGCCTGACTTAACTCCCAAGTTGGTTGCAAACTAACTGACCCACTTGCTCAGCACGCCCAGAATGTGCCTGCAGGTGCAGCCTGATGCAAGCCCCACCTTGCCTTTTTTCTACAACCCACTACTATGTCTTTTACAACCCACAGTTGCCACAGCTTATTTTGCCCACTTGCTCAGCATGCCCAGCACAAAGCTGTTCTGCCTTGACATCCACCTTTTTCGACCCTATCTTTTTTCACAGCCCTCTCAGCACCTGCAGGAGCTTTTGCAGCAAACCAGCAGCCTTGCCATTCCCCTCCTCCGTTGCATTGCGTTGGCAGCCTTGATCCTTCCTTTTCTGACTTGCTTGCATTGGCAGCCTTGTCATTCCCCTTCTTACTTGCATTGTTGCTTGCTTGCTCTTGCAGCACACCCAGCACGAAAGTTCTCTACCTTGACATTCCTCGACCTTGTGACAAGCAATTTCATCCTGCAGCGCACGGTAGCCCCACCTTTGATGCACTCCTGGTGGCCCACTCAGTCAACATATCCTATGAATTGCTGCTCCCTGAGCTTTCCCCACTGCTGCATTCATTTTTGCCTTCCAGCTTGCTCAGCATCCGACGAGCAATTGCAGCTGACTGTAGGAAGACCCACCCACCTAAAAATGAAATCCTGTTGGCCCACTCGCTCAGCACACCCTGCAAGCTTCCCTGCAGCTCACAGCGCGAGGACCCACCTTCATTGCATTCCTGTTGGCCCACTCCCTCAGCACGTTCTGCATGAACCGCTGCATGTGCAGGATCTGCCATCACACCTTTACAGCTCACTGCGCGAGGACCCACCTTCATTGCATTCCTGTTGGCCCACTCCTTTAGCACGTCCTGCATGAACCGCTGCATGTGCAGGATCTGCCATCACACCTTTACAGCTCACTGCGCAAGGACCCACCTTTGATGCATTCCTGTTGGCCCACTCCCTCAGCACGTCCTGCATGAACCGCTGCATGTGCAGGATCTGCCATCACACCTTTACAGCTCACTGCGCAAGGACCCACCTTTGATGCATTCCTGTTGGCCCACTCCTTTAGCACCTCCTGCATGAATCGCTGCTCGCATAGGGTCTGCCCCGCGGAGGCCGCAGACATGAGACGCGCTGCGCGATTCACAGGCTGGCCTGCAGCACAAACAAAGTGTGCGGAAGCGTGAATTGAACTGCAAACCTGTAAGTTCAGGCTGCAGAGGCTGGAGAGATGGCCAAGATGAGGCATGTCATTTGCTTTGCCTCTGCAAAGCGTGATTACATGTGCTAGGAATATTGACTTGCCGTAAAAACAGAACATCAAACTGGAGGTGAATGTTTTTTCCCAACAGGCAGTTAACCTATGTGTGAACATTCTTCCCTACAGGCAACAAGCAATTTGCTCAGTTCACTCGCCCTACCAAAAGTCTCAGGGGGCATTGTAAACTTGCTTTCTTGTATCACATTCACTTTACTTGCATAGCTCACTTCAAGTGGTAGGGCAAGTGAGTCACTTGCCCTACCAAAATCACAAAAGGCACACTTCACTCGCACAGCTCACTTCCCCTTTCAAGGCACACTTCATTTGCACACTTCACTCACCCTACCAAAAGTCTCAGGGGGCATCATAAACTTGCCTTCTTGCCTCACATTCACTTTACTTGCACACTTCACTCGCCCATAGTCACAGCGGGCACACTGCACTCACACACTTTACTTGCCTTAACAAAATCACAGGGGGCGCACTTCGCTCGCACAGCTCACTTGCCCTACCAAAGTCGTAGTGGGCGCACTTGACCCGACACAAAAGCATCCGAGGCAGCATGCCTTACCAAAGTAGTCTGCGCGTCCAGTCTTGTGGTTGGGGGTGACGCGGTCAATGGTCCCTCCATAGATCCCAACGCGTGCATGGACACCTTTCACAAGCTGCAAGAGCAAGGATGAGACCTCACAGGGATTTGCAAGATGAGTTGAAACCCATTGGTATTTGCAACACTTTTTTGACTCACAGATTGAGGTGCCCATTTGTTTCGTGAAGGCTTACAAGAGCAGAAGTTTGATTTTATTAAGAGAAATACTGCTGTACAAGTAGGATCGGTTTCAACCGTTCTGAACTTGTAAGCACTGCTTGCAGATTACCTGGATTTTTCTGTACACACACACATTTACGAGCACTGCTTGCAGACAGGCATTTGTCAAAAACGTTGAAAAGCATGTGAGGAGTCTCAGTGCATACTACATCTTTGCTTACCATCATTCCATGGTGCCTTGGACACAGACCACAACTCCGATTGCTTACTTGCGTTTATCAATCACAGTGCCTGATTCCAAATAACCACGATGGCTTACTCGCATATATCAGGGATGTTCAGTGCGACCAACCTCGCGCTACACAAAAGCCCACAGAAGCTCCTTGAGCTATGAATCGATCAGGCAATCTTTCCTCAACGCACACGGCCTCTTGACTGGCGCAGGCTTTTCTTTTCCAATTCATCTTAACCGGTTGATCTGCTGGCACATACTTCCTATTCATCTTAAACGGCTGATCTGCTGGCACATACTTCCTATTCATCTTAATGCTGGCACGTACTTCCTATTCACCTTAACCGGTTGATCTGCTGGCACATACTTCCTATTCATCTTAATGCTGGCACATACTTCCTATTCATCTTGACCGGTTGATCTGCTGGCACATAATTCCTATTCATCTTAATGCTGGCACATACTTCCTATTCATCTTAACCGGTTGATCTGCTGGCAAATACTTCCTATTCATCTTAATGCTGGCACATACTTCCTATTCATCTTTACCAGTTGATCTGCTGGCACATACTTCCTATTCATCTTAACTGGTTGATCTGCTGGCACATACCGCCCAAAAGGCCCCCTTTAAAAAGCTGAGTTCAACTGCGCAATCACAATGCAGCTTCGTAGCCTACATTCACACTGAATGAGTGCATGCGTGTGAGAGTATATGCGTCAGACATTGACAGCAGCAACTGTCACAGCAGGAGCAGCAACTGTCACCCACACACACCTGCTGCGCAACTGCTTGCCACGTATGGCTCAGTAGCTTGCACCGTTCCAACACCCCCTCTGCAATCGAAGCGACTGCCAGCAACAAGCGCAGCACCCCACTGACACAAACACATCTGCTGGCCCGGTGCATGTCGCGTATGGCTCTACCTCCCCACAGGCACACTTGCTGCACTACTGCCTGCCACGTATGGCTGTTGCTCCCATCCCCCCCACACACCTGCTGCGCAACTGCTTGCCACGTATGGCTGGGTATCTTGCACCGATCCAACACCTCCTCTGCAATTGAAGCGGCTGCCAGCGCCAGATGCAGCGTGAGAGCCCACTCCATGGCCTTGCAGCCATCAGCAAAGGCCGCCATGAAGCTGCCGTTGATCTCCTTGCACTCATAGCCTGCGCAGGGCATCATGCACACAGGCTGCATGCTTTCCCCTGCCATTCTGCGTGTGCAAGCCATGTTGTGACCTTGCGTATTATTGTGACCTAACTTTTGTGTCTTTCTCTGTTATTGCTAGTTCTGTGTTGTTGCCAGATATTGCACCCTCATGCTCCAGCCATGCTGTCCCTCAATCATTCGCATGCCGTCTTTCCTCCACCAGCATGTTGTCTTTTGTGCAGCCTTCTATGTTTTTTTCAATCCATCGGCACAAGGCAGACTTGCAGGTCCCACAGCACAGTGAATGATGCATCATCAGTGCAAGATGAATGCACTGATATGACAAAGGATCAGCAGTGCAAGAGTGACGCGCAATCCGTAGGCAGCATCCAGGATATGTACATCATTAAGCAGTCATGGGGCTTAACTGTAAGAGTCTTGCCACCTCAGGATACAAATAATGTACCTTAACAATTAATGCGCTGCACTCTCATCCCATTCACCTTCGCAGATTGCGAGCAATTATCGCGCACCCGCACGTCTGAGAGTGCTCAAAAGCATCGTACATACAGTCACTGTGCCCACCTTCACAGATGGCAAGCGTCTCCCGCACACATGCGTTGTAAGAGGAGAGCACATCTTGGGCCACCTCCAGGTCCGTTGCTGCAATGGGGGAGAGTGCACAGTGCACAAGATGTGCCAATCATGCAACAATAAAGCGTTGCCTGCACACTCGGTATTAGATGAGAGCACATTTTGGGCCACCTGCAGGTCCGTCGCTGCAATGGGGGAGAGTGCACAGAACAACAATCGTGCCAATGATGCGACAAACATTGCATCGCATTTCTGGCACACTCGTCGTGGGGAGAGGGGAGCAGATCCTGGGTCACCTCCACGTCCGCTGCTGCAACCAGAAGGTCAGATGAATGAGGCACTCCTGATGCTTACACACATTTTTTGGTTTATTTTCTACAAAGCCAAAAGGAATGCACCCACAGACTAGCAGCAAAACGCACAGGGTGCAGCACAACCTTGCAGCCTTGAATTAATCTTAGAAAGCACATGCAATGTAGTAAGAGCTGTCTGACTTGGCTCTTCTAGATAAAAAAAGCAAAGGTTGAGACCCTAGGGGTGGGGCAAATTTTGAGGCATGTTAGGCCAAATTTGGCCATTTTTGTATAATGGATGCCAAAACACGTGCTTTGACCCAAACCTGCCCCATATTTTGGCTCTCAGGTAAGTTTGGGTCAACCTGATCCACCGGTGAAAGAATGGGGGGTTAAATTTGATCCCAAAGCACTCAGAGCATGAGCGCACCTGCCTGGCAAAGCTGGTGCAAAATTGGAAACCAGGCAAGTGCTGTGTTTGGCCACAACCTGAGTATGAGAACTTGCTCAGCATATATCCTGGGCATGCCATGCCAAGTTTGGGGGCCCAGATATGGAGGGTGCGGCTCCTGGCGAGCAGTGACGAGCAGTGACACCTGGGCTTTTGACCAAAACACAGGCTCTGGGCAGCTACATTTCCAAACCACCATCTCCCTGCCAAAACTAGGCGGTGTTCTGTTCTTCTGCCTTAGGCCTCTGGCCCCCCCAAACTATGCTCCTGGTTAAGTGCCCAACCATCCCTGCTGGTCAGGCAAGCCAGGGGGGAGCTTCCTGAGGACCCATCTGGCAGGGAATGTGCCTGATTCCTGGCCCCACACCCTGGACCCCCCCCAGCACAAACTGAGTATGCAATTTTGCTCAAATAGGTCCAGCCAAAGGTCCTGCATACTCAGAATTGGCTGGTTGCAGTGGAGCATTCGAAGAAATGGACACGCACACGGAGGCAAAGACCTCTAGTGACTGAGGCGCCCTGCAACCTTGGCCAATTGTACCTTTTGCAGTTCCAACTGCATATTTATAAAACACATCAAAACGATAGGATATCGGAGGTCACAAGCCACCTAACATAGCACCAAATCACAATGTTCAATTTTAAAGATCACCTCATAATAAACCATAAAGAAACACTCACAACAAGCAGCCCTCCAGTGCCTCTCACCATGCAGGTTTCTAAACTCACCACAAATCTGACTGTAGCCTTCCAGGCTGGCAAACGCGATGACAACCTTTGGCCGAGACTTTCTAAATTCCCCTGTGCTGCCAAGGTCAAACATGTTGGGGAAGGACAGGCTTGACGCTCCTGCTCCAGAAGTAGGTAGATAAAAAGCAAAAGTCAGTACGGGAGCAAAAGCCAGTAAGTTCGGGTGCTACCTGCTCTATGAGTAAGACAAGATCCTAATTTCAGTAAGTGTAGGTGCTTATGGAAACACTCGGCACAGCCGAGATTAAAGCATGGAAGGGAAGGCCTGATCCCGGCGCAAGGCATGGAAGGGAAGGCAGGCTGGATGCGGTGCTCTGGGTGTGGGTTTGCAGCAAACGTCATGAAGAATGAAATGACAGCAGAAGGTGAAGCACGGGATGGGAGCAGTTAGCAGCACGAGTCATGTGAAGCATGGGTCATGTTGTTTGAAATCCGTACGCTGCCAGAGTTTGAAATGTCAAGGAAGAACAACAAGTTGGAATTTGTGCGCTTCAGGTGAAGAATAGGGAAGTAGCACATGAAAAAATAAAAAGCGTGGAAGGAGAGCCTGGAATATTACAGTCTTGACACACACACATACCTGGGGCATCGAAGAACCCTGAAGCCAGCTTCTCCCACTGTGCAGTGATTGCAAGGGGCCAACGGAAGAGGAGGACGCGAGGGGCCAGGGCATTGGAAACGACCTGCAGGCAGAAACATTTGTTTGAGCTTTCTGCACTCTTCAACTTAGCTTGAGGGTCAACATGCTGCCGCGCTGCCTGTGTGCTGGCAGCACGTGCACAAAAATAATCCAAGTTGCCATCTGTTGCTGCAGAGCATAGTCATGCAGGAAAGAGGTGCAGGCGCAGGCTGACCTCTGAGCAGACAGAACGGGAAAAACACACATGTCTGCCAGCCTGCATTCCAGTTTGCCATAAATGTTTGTCACGGAGCAGAGAAGCTTTGCACTTTCCAGGGGGCCTTTGCACTTTTTCAGTCACAGAGCAGAGGCGATTGCGCCTTTCCAGCAACGAACAAACCAGGCAACAGGTTCTGGATAAGGTCGCCATTTGCAGCAGGTCAACAAGATGCGCACCTGTACCAGATGAATAAAGCTTCCTCGTTCTTGCATGTCAGGGTTATGGACGGAAGGCTGGCGCCCGGACAACATCATGCTGCCCATATAGCGCCATTCATAGTAGCCTGCGCCATACCATCATACAGGTGCACAACAGGAAGCCGCGAGTCAGTGCTCAACGCGTAGAGGAACGGGGAATGCTCTGGTGCGTCTGTCTGTGTGTGTGTTGAGGGGGGGGGGTGTAGGAGTGTGCATGTGTGTGTGCGGGTGTTTTTTTGGGGGGTGCATGTGTGTCCATGTGTGTGCATATGTGTGTGTGTACATGTATGTGTATATGTGTGGACAAAGTGTGAAGAATGTCTGCCATGTACTTACCCATGTCGATAATGAGACCTTGAGAGGCTTGAGCTGAAGCATTAGGAGACTGCATTTGCACGAGGACAGAAAAAGCAAGGCAATCCAGTTAACAAGTATGTGCAAGGCGCTGATGTCGCAGCCATTCCTGGACCTCTTGCATTGAAAGGAGCACTGTGACATGAAGCAATTCATGAAGCAGACAAGCAGCTCCTCATGCATGGCGCCATTCCTCTCACTGCAAAAAGTGAGCTTGAAATGGAAAGTTTCAACAATGCAGCACGACACAGGAGTGGACAATTTTTTACACCCACACTAACATACATCATGTAACACATATGTCTGGCACTGAACAAACGCCATTATAATATATACATCCATACATCTGACCCATACATGATACATAGATACATACTGTAGAGACCCGTGACCTGTTCGCACCCCCTTTTTTCAGCGATTGAATTTCTCCATTACGCATCAGTACGCACCTGCTCAAAGGTTTTTTTGGGCATGTTGTATAACGCAATTTTTCTCCCTGTAATGCGCACTTTCTCCCCTTTCATGGAAATATTTCCCTGATTCCACACTTTCACGCACCCCCCTCAAAAACCTTGTTACGCATTACGCACCGCTTGAAAAAAGATATATAATGCATTATGATCACGGGTCTGTACAGTATATGCATAGATATGTACATTCCAACCCTTATGCTGCATGAGGCATGAGCGCATGCTGACTCAAGCTGCATGAGGTACGAGCACATGCTCAGTACTCAGCTGGATGAGCATAAGAAAAAGAGCTTTCCATGCAAAGCACACCTGCAAATTGCGCAACAGTGATGCTCAGATGTAGACCACCTTGAGGAGAGAGTAACGCAACATGCCTGTTGACCTGACCCCCTTAGAGCTCCAGACCTGCTGACTAATTCATTGCAACTGTCCCTCATAAAACTCACGCGAAAAAGCACATCCCATCAGTACATACACGTGAACAAGCAAGCTGCTAGAATCTACCCCAAGACACTGCACTCCACCTTGCAAGCTCCAGAAACAGAAACATCACCTTATTTGGATGCATTTTACTTTCCATCAAGGGTTTCATTTTTATCGGCCTCTGCTTAATCATTTTTATCAGTCTCTGCTTAATCCCTCACATGCTCCGCCTCTCTGAACTATGTGCACGCACCTCTGCTGCTAGTGGCCCCTGATGCGCAACATTAGTTGATGGCCCCCAACATACACTTTGAGTTGATGGCCCCTAACATGCACCTGCAGTTGATGGCCCCTAACACACACTGCAACTAATGGCCCCTAACATGCACCTGTAGTTGATGGCCCCTAACACGCACCTGCAGTTGATGGCCCCTAACACGCACCTGCAGTTGATGGCCCCTAACACGCACCTGCAACTAGTGGCCCCTAACACGCACCTGCAACTAGTGGCCCCTTACATGCACCTGCAGTTGATGGCACCCTAGCCCCTGGACACGCATTCCTCCCCTCACCCTTTACATTCATCTGGCCTCCAAAAGCATGGACAATACTTCGCACTGAGCTGCAATGGGATCTGCGTTTTTCTGGTCATCTGGTCATGACTGTTTCTCCACACGCTCTCCCTGCCTCACACACACCGTCATGCCTTTGCCTTCATGTATTTTTTCTTTCATGAAATAAATAAATACACAAATTTCATCATGTGTAAGACATATATAAACATATGTAATTAAAAACATGAATTTATGAACGCTAACATTCAGAGGGGGTCAACTGGCCTACGATGCCGGACATGCTCTTTCCCATGTTTCTTTTTCAATTACAATCATGCCAACCACTATTCTCATATAAATCTTACATTCACCCAGAAACGATGAAATCGGAGGACCCTAGGTCCCTCTCCTGGCCTCAGATCGCCCCAAAAGGGCCCACAGCTCCACCCTGGGAACATTCTCTGTTTCAAAAATATGTTTTTGTAACCTCTGTACACATTTGTAACATCCTGCATCGAACCAAAACAAGGAAAAGCGGAGGTCAAAAATTGACCTTTCTGGCCCCCATTGCGTCAAATTATCTCCCAGGGAAACGGCTGAAATTATGTGTTTCACCAACCACTGAGCCGTTTAACTCCACTCCTTTTGCAACAATTCTTCCTTTGATTTAAGCCTTGCATCCTTGAAGGGCTCCAAATTAACAAAAATCAACCAAGGGTGGGTGGTCTGGAATGGAGACCTCACGATGGAAGACAGGGTCCATGCCGCAGCTAGTCAGGCAACTGTACCCAACTTTGGAATTGATGTCCAGTTCCATACAAGGAATGCTTTTCAAGGAACCCAAGCTTTCAAATTCCAATTTGGGGCACACCTGGGCACGGGGCATGCCAAAAAAAAGGCAATTTCAGGCCTCAGATAACCCCCTCTGGTAAATATCTTGTAAAGATGTAAAGAAATCTGGCTTTCCCTAGCCACCAACCAGCCTGCCCCTCCCCTGCGTTGTCCTCCCACCCAACAGCTGCCACTTTGCATAGAATTGCAATTGAGCCTTCCTCTTCCCTTGACCATTTCCTTACACACACTTCCTTGGTCACACACACATACACACACAACACGCCGCACCCCTGCGTGACCCTGCATGGTAAACCTGTGTGATAGCACCACTGCCACCGCCCAACCTAACACCCTCCCCCTCATCATTCGCCCTCAAAAACAGGAAAGGCTCATAGCACACAGCACTGCACTCTCTTCCTCATGTTCCTTCTCTCCTGACATCTTCCTTACTTGAGCTTCCTACCTCATACGCTCCTGCAACCAAAACAAACAAACAAAATAAAGAACAGAGCACGCTGACCACATACAGCCGCATGGTTGAAGGAAGTGCCCCGTAGCTAGCAAGCTAGCTAGCTTTTCTCTGCTCACGCGCACCTGCAAGCTATTACCCCACAGCCCCCGCCCGGCCTGACCCTCGCCCTCATCATCCGCCCCAAAGAAAATGGCCGCCGCTTCCTTCTGCATCCTGGCGTGCGTAAAGAAGCGGTGGACCTTGTGCTTGGTGCCTTGCCACGTCCATGACACCTTTGAGGTCATTTTCCGAAGCCGGCTGGACAAGGACGACCGGTCAGGGTCCGCGTCCGCGGTGACCATGTTGAGGTGCGCTTTGTCCATCTCCAGGCGCTGCAAAAGCCCAAGCAGTGTCGCAAATGGAAGGACACAGGAGGTTGTCATCATCCCAATGCTTGAGTGTGTTATCGCCAAGCATGCCGCGGGGTCATGGCATGCAAGTGTCCCTTGTTCAGGTGCTCAGCTCAGTCCTTCCAATCATGATTTGAAGCGCCGTGCGGCATTCCGTGTACAGCAACCGGCAGACTGAGTGCCCACATGCCTACACTGAAGGCTTCAGGGTCAATGCCAGCATCCACTTGACACACTTATATATACAATATATACAAGCGGAGCAGTTGCTTCACAGCACTCCTCAGGGTTCCCATGCAGCACCACCCTCAACACTTCCTGCTTCACCTTTACGTCATCTGCTCAATCACCATGCACACCTTTGGGCAGCATTTTCCACCCCTGATCATCACCAGCCCGCACCATCTACCGTATGTGCACGCGCACCTTTGGTGCGTCTATGTAGTGAATGATGCCCCCTCCATCTTCCTCCTCTTCCATCTTCACACCACTGAAGCTCATGTGGTCAAGCCGCCCGCTGCTGCCCATACGTTGCAGGACCTCCCAATGTTTAAAAGAACTTGTGTCAGCGGCCAAGGGGCTGCCTGCGTGTTTGAAGACGTTTGTGTGCACGTGTGTGCGTATGTGTGTTGCAGGACACCCCACTGTTTGAAGAAAGTTGATTTAGAGGCCAAGGGACTGCCTGCATGTTGACTCACGAGTGTGTGTATTTTGCAGGACATCCCACTGTTTTAAGGAAGTTGAGTCTGGGACCAAGGGGCTGCCTGCAAGTTGACTTGTGTGTTTGTGTGCATGTATGCATGTGCACGTGTGTGTGTGTGTGTATGTGTGTGTGTGTGTGTGTGCGTGCGTGTGTGTGTGTGTGTGTGCGCGCGTGTATTTATGTACATATGTGTGCGTGTCAGGACGTCTTTCTATTAAAGATATTGAGTCAAGGTCAAAAGGGCTGCCTGCACGTTGAGAGACAAGTTTGTGCTTGTGTGTACGTGAGTGTGTGTGTGTGTGTGTGTGTGTGCGCGCAGTTTGTACAGTTGGAAGCCCATGCTGAAATGACCAGATCTGAATAGGTGTCCGTGGGTTGCTGCGCAACCTTTCCCATGTTCTAGACAACCTGCATGCATGCTTACAAACAGACCAGCTCCAAACGGGCATGCATTGTGTCTGCTGTGCACTTCCTTTTCCACTTTGTGGTCCACCTGCATACCACAGGCCTCTACAATAAGACCACCACATATGATGCATGAAGGAACAGCAGCTGTGCTTCTGGGGCAGCACCTTGCAGAGTCACCTTGCGAAGACACTCAGCAGAGCACACAAAGAAGAGCCAGGCAGCTGTGTGCTCCTTGTGCCCCTCCTTGCAGAGACACCTTACCCAGACACCTTGCAGAACACATTTTGCAGAGGCAAAAAAGGAACTGCAAAGCAGCTGCCTCTGTGACCCCACCTCGCACAGACAGACACCTTGCAGATACAAGAAGCAGGGCGGCTGCGCCTGTGGGGCCTTACCTTGCAGAGACGACGGCATGCGGCCGCTGTGTTGTTGTTCAAACAACCTCAGGGGTGCCGCATTGCGCTGCCCATCGATCGGAAACACATGCGCTGAGGCATCACGCATCTCAGGGCAGACACCACCCAATGCGGTTGCAGAGGGGTGCGTGGGGGAGCCTCCCAGTTGCTTTGGACCTGCTGCTGCTGCTGCTACTGTTACGCCTGCTTCATGGCTGCCTATTGCTGCTGCTGATGATGCGCACCCTTCTGCTCCCTGCACAGCGGTGCCAGGTGCTTGCCTGTTGTGGGTGGGACTGATGGAGGTGCGAGTAAGGGACTCACATACGGGTCCAGGCCTGCTGTTGCTCTGGAGGTGCTGTTGCTGGGGCTGCATTGCTCTGGAGCTGCTGTTGCTGCGGCTGTGGCTGCTGTGGGTGGGGCTGATGGAGGTGCGTGTGAGGGACTCACACAGGGGTCCGCTGGTTTGCTCACAGATAGGTCTAGACCCTCTGTCACTCAGGTGCTGCTGTTGTAAAAAGAGTTGTAAAAAGAGAGGCTGGGGCTGGGGCTCCTGCCAGAGAGGGGGGATACAGGGCTGATGCTGTTGCCAGAGAGGATTGATGTACTGCTGCTGATACAGACATTGGGGAGGCAGAGCGAGAGGAGGGGCGTGTTGGGAAGGCAGCATTTCTGCTCTCTTCCAGGGTTCATGGACAGGACTTGCTAGGGTGCGGCTAAATTGCTGGTGGGTGTGTGGTGCTGTGGGGGGCTGATCGAAAGGCTCAGGCAGCCTGCTGTATTGGAGTGGCTGTGAAAGGTGCGCAGAGGTGGGCCCAGGTAGCGTGCTGCTAAGTTGTAAGTGGGTGTGCGACGTCGTCGGCTCTTGGGTACAAGACTCACAAATGGGCTCAGGCAGCCTACTGCTGGGGAAATTCTTGGAATTCTGCCAAGAAAGCGGAGGGCCTGTGGCGCTTGCGGGAAGGTCAATTGGGAACCTACAGCCGTCCGAGAAGACCTCGGTCCCTGAGTTGGAATGCTGCAGGGTGGAGAAATAGGTCCTAGACTGGCGGTCCGCATCCATGCCTGCGCAAAAGCGATTACAAGATGCGCACCATTGATTGCAATCGATGAGTGCATGGTGCGCACAAGCGTGATTGATGATCATAGAAGTGCACATTCATGCCTGGGTGTTAGGGTGTAAGGGCATGGAGGTGAAACAGCTGGGACACACAGTCCTGTTGGTCAGAGGGAAAGCGGGCAGGTGAAGCAGGTGGGCACGACATTAAAGCACCAGTTCCACTGTTCACAGAGGGAAAGATGCGCATTCATGAGGTCAGGGACGCACCACCATTCCCAGGGTTAAGAAAAATAATTGTGCAGTCTTGGGGCTAGGGCAGCAGCAACAACAACACCTTGCCAAAAAAAGCAAGTATCAATTGGGAGCAATGCTGTTGGCTCCTTTCAGACCATCCATTCCTGCTTGTCATGAGGAGAGCCGTGCTGCACACAGGCAAACCGATAGTTATAGAGGGGCTTTGGATCAGCAGGGGGGGAGTTGATCCTTAAATCTCACGTCTGACAGTAATCGCAAGCACCTCTCCTGCTTTTAACAAGAGCAGGAGTGGCACAGCTGACACAGGTTTCTGCGCCTTGAAGCCTACTAGTTACGCACGTGGCTCACGTTTGGCACGAGGTGTGACATGCTGACTAGTTACGCACGTGGCTCATATAATGGCGCCTTGAAGCCTACTAGCTACGCACGTGGCTCATGTTTGGCACCCGGTGTGACATGCTGCAGAGGCTAGTGATCAAGGGAAGCGAAAGCCCAGCTCGGTGACCAAGAGAAGCGAAAGCCCAGCTTGGTGACCAAGAGAAGCGACAGCCCAGCTAGGTGACCAACAGAAGCAAAAGCCCAGCTTGGTGACCAACAGGAAGTGAAAGCCCAGCTTGGTGACATGCTGCTTTGTTCCTGCCCTTCCTCATGGGACTGGCTGTTTTGCCGAGAGAGAAGCTCACAGCTTTTTTCCTGACAAGAATGTGCAAGCGCAGATGGGCTCGCATAGTGCCAATGATGCTACTTATAAAAACAGGAGGATTGCCTGTCCAATTCATTGCATGCCTGCCAAGGTACCTGAGCATGAACAAGTATAACAAGTCGATGCAGGACCGAGACTGTTGGCAAGAGGCCTTTGTGCAGCACACAGGCTGGCCTACCTGATGCTCCTGGTGATAAATCTTCCGGCTCACGCATCTTTGGAATCCTCCCAGAGGAGCTGCGCTGCTGCGGAATCCTGAGATTGGAGTACAAATCAAGCACACAATCAAAGCGGTGCTGCCTCATCATGCAATCCTGCAATTGAGGTACACATTGACGACACTACCAACGAGGTGAGGACAAGCAAGCCTGGGGATGTCTGAGGGGCCTGACATCTTGCTCCTGCTCAGCAGGCAGCTTGCCTCTCATTGCCAGCAGAGGTGTTTGCACCTGAGGGGCTTGACATCTTGCTCCTGCTCAGCAGGCAGCTTGCCTCTCATTGACAGCAGAGGTGTTTGCACCCTAACGCAGGCAGGTGGAGCTATGCAACCCTCCTATGCCCTTGCAGTTTAGATGGTGCCGCCAGAGGCTGTAACTGGTGCCAGCAAAACACCTTCATTGGTGTCAGCAAATACCTCTATTGGTGCCAGTAACCCTAACCTACCCTATCCTATACTTATGGTGCTAGCAGTTTCATTGGTGCCAGTATAACACCTTCATTGGTGTCAGCAAACACCCTCTTTTGGTGCCAGCAAAACAGTTTAATTGGAGCCAGCAAAACACCTTAATCGGTGCCAGCAAACACCTTGGATGACGCCAGCGACCGCTTTTTGAGTGATCCCTGGCTTGCTAGGCTCAGGGCCGTTCCGACTCCTTGCAACATTTCTGCGTGCTTGGACGCCTGGGCTCCTCAAAGCAAAAGGGCCCTTGAAGCAAAGCAAGCACACTGGCATGCAAGCAAGCTCACCATCCCAATTTGCTGATCACAGCAGCATCACAGTACATCTTGTTCCATGACCATTCCTTCATAATTTAATATCATGCATACTACGTATATCATACATATGGCTCGCAAATCACAGCAGGCAGGCTGGTTGCAGCAGCATGACGCACCAGTCATCTTTTAATCAATCCACCTTGTCATTATCACAACACCAACACCTATATGAAATGATGCGAGACTTCTGGTCATGCACATGGCCGGACCTCTCTATCTATGCCCAACTAAGCTTCTAGGCTCTCAATGCACTTGTCCGGCCCTCAATGTACTTCAAGCCTTCAATGCACTGCTTTGGCCTACCCTGAGCATACATGCTTTTTTCTATGTCACAAGCATCGAGGCTCGCTGAGTGCTTGTGGAGGTAGTGTGTAAGGCTCAGGGCTCTTCTGCGGCCAATCTGGCAGACACAGGAACACTTTGAAACTTGCACCAAACAACGGCTGCTCAAGGATCTCAATGGTTTTGGGTCGTTCAATGATGTTGCAATTACAAATTCAGCAGGGAAACGCTGGGGGAGTGTGCTGGTGGGCGCACCTATTAGAGGGAATGAGAAGTTCAATGCAAAGAAGTAAGTTGCTCCTCCCTTGCTGCAGGTTTCTTAACCGTATTTTTGCTCAGAGTTGCAGCCTCCTTTGAAGTACAAAATGAAACCTTCAACAAGTAGGGCCAATTGCTTGTCCAGAGAGATCTGAGCAATTTCTTTCATCCCTAGACAGAAAGCACTTTTTCAGCCATGTTCATCAAACCCACATCTGAGTTCCAGCCAAAGGAAATACGATAGAAAAGGTATGAGAGGTCATAAACTGGTGGACTGTATGAGAAATTGCAGCCTGCTTTGCACCCAGACGTTTTTCTTTTGGACCTACGCTGCATTCCAAGCTCTACGCTGCATCCCAAACTCTTTCTTTGTGCATGCATAAAGAGGGAAACAACAGGCGCCTGGGACAAATTTCAGGATTGGGTATGGTGCAAGGGTTGCTGAGATATGCAAGTTGGCTGTTTCTACTTGCACCCTAGGAAGGGGGGGAAGCCACAGGGGCGACCTGGTGATAAAAGCAGAAAGCATAGGCCATGACACCATCACAAGACGCCGGTTAAAATAAGCCCAGGATTTGAAAGGTTGAACGCTGCTTGCCTGGGTTGGATGCTCTTCATTGCCAGCGAGCGCGTGCGCCCTGTCTGGGACGCAAACCTGCCCATGATTGAAGTGCGCTGGAAACGGGGGTCCTCGGTGTTCAAAGGACCTTCAAAGGATGTCCGGTGGTGGTTTGTTCCATCTGGTGTGTCGGTACAGCACTTGTTCCACCTGTGTAACAAGACCGGGGCGGTAGAGGGGCATCACAAGGGGAGAGCACTTCTAGTTGTGGGGCACCTCGATGTTACAAGGGGGGGGTATGTTGCAGGGGCATCCTACTGCTGCAAGGGAGAGCGCATTGCAGGGGCATCCTAATGCTGCAAGGGAGGGCGTGTAGCAGGGGCACACTTTGGCTGTCTAATGCAAGCTTGAGTGCGTACATCTCTTGCAAGCCTAGGTGCGTATATCACAGCAAAGCCTGGCTACACATGTCTGATGTAAGCTGTATATTTCATGCAAGCCTTAGTGCACTTGTCTGAGGCTAGGCTGCCTGGAACTGCACGAAGGAACTGCACAAACAAAGACAATGATCATAGCGTGAAATGGAAACGGATAAAACGCCGTGTAGTTTAATGACATGAAATGGAAGTTCCTTCAAGCACAAGGGGTACCTATGGGACAAATGCTCAGGAGCTAGGTCCTGAGTGCAGTATTACAAAGACGACAGCGACAACAACAGCAACGACGGCGACAACGACAACAACAACAACAACAACAACAACAGCAGCAGCAGCAGCAACAGCAGCAGCAAACAACATCATACTAACAAATACCTTTGATACGTTTTGGGTCCCATCAAGATCTGGCCCCCGTCTGCAATGTCACATATCTGGGAGAGCAGGGGCAGGCAGGAAGTGATCTGACACTAATTGCACAGAGTGAGAGGAATGCATTCACAGGTGAATACAAAAGGATGCAGGGAAATAACTCAATCAGCGCATAATCCGGTGTTGATACAAAATGGCTGTATTCATTGAAATGAAGTCAATACAAAAAATGTGTAAGGAATCACTCAATTCAAACAAGAGTGTGATCCAATGTCGATACAAAATTACCACATTCAATGTATAGATTATTGTTAATACAAAAAAGATGTGGTGAAACGAGTGTGCAACCCAAGCATTCAGGTCCAGGAGTGTGGTATTCCTGGCCATAGATTGAGACGCGCTAGGGAGCAAAAAGCACTGGATAGAAACAAGCAATCCCGCTCATGTCTTCGGTCTTGTGTTTGGCTTGAATCAGATTATTAACTTTATGCTACAGTACAAGTTGGCCTAGCCACCAATGATGTTTGCTGAGAAGCTTGCCATACAAAGGATTGGGGCTTGGTAAATACGTCTCTGGACGGTGCGCGCATGTTTTGAGTCTACGCGCGTCCTCACAAATGCCATCACATGCGGACCTGGTCACTTTCAGGCATTGCTTGTACATTCAAGTGCACGCAGCTGTAGTTGACACCATTGCAGCTCGCACCACTTTGTGCGTGCAAAGCATAACCCTGATGCAGCTATGCAGCTTACAGCACTCATTGGGTGCAAAGCAGAACCACAATGCACCAATGCAGCTACACTGCTGAAGTGCGCGCCCACCTGTCCTGCCAGGTCGTATTCGTTGCCCCTGTAGTCCACGTGCTCAGTAACATTGTGCAGGAAGACATCGTCAGGAACACCTGGGTGGCGTGTTTGGAAGTGACTTGAAAAGTAAGGTGTGTGCGGCAACACTCAAGAAAAAGAACTCTACTTAGTTAGCTCAAGGGGTGGCTATGTCAACCTTGAGACGCAGAGCAAGGAAAAAGACAGGCAAGGCCCGTGGAGCAATGGTTCCTAGGAAGGTCATGGATAGGAGAGTTTATGCGAGCACTGGCGAGCAAAATAGAAAATCACATACAAAAAGGAAGGGGGTGACGTAGCTGCATTACCAAGGTTTTGCATGCTGGCGGACTAAAACTCATAACTGCATTGCTTTAATCAGTGGAACAGGGTGGCAAGAGGGACTTGTTGAGGATGCACACAGGATTATGGCCTGTCGCCACTAAATGTCAAGACTTGTGCTCATGCATAATTCCCATGCAGCTAGCTGATCGTGATAACCTTCTGAAATTGACCATTATGGCTCTAATGGGACCCAGTCTGTTCAGCCCACCAGCTGCACACAAGAACAGACTGCGCAGCATCCTTGTTTTCAGTGTGCAAGTGCTGAGTGTGCAGCACTTAAAGTGCCTGCTGTGTAGCACCCTAGCACTTGCTGCACAAGCACTGACTATCAAGCACCCTTGTGCTGAAACAGCGCACTACCCTGGCGCTTGTTATTGTCATTATCATCACAAATCGTCATTTTTACCATCAATGTTATTGCACAAGCACTCACTGTGCAAGCATCCCTGCCAACCTAGGCACTCCTCAAAGAACAAACCGTTTTGACACGCATTAAGTTGCACAGGCATGAAGTTGTGCAGCACACACACTGCACTGGGGACCACGCGCCTTGGTGACGAAAACACTAGTGTTCAAGCCAATGCTGGCGCACACACACACACACACACACACACACACACACACACACACACACACACACACACACACACACACACGCATACACACACACACACACACCTGTGTTGATGCCGATCCTGACGCGCAGCCCTGCCATGATGGGAGGCCCTTGCCCCTTGCTGCTGGGATCGTCAGACACATCACCCATGTATACAAATGCAGTCTGCGGGACGGAGAGGAGCTTGGGCGGCCAGGGGAGGTGCAACAGCCCATCTTGCACCTGCAGCAACACCATATGGTGCCATACCTGTGTTTTGCTCCCTCAAACCTTAAGTTAAAAGTACGATATCATGGCTGTGGGAAGAGCAGGAGCCTCTCTTGCACCTGCAGCAACAGCACTGTAAAGGAGGGGGGGGGGAGGGGGCGGAGGTCGAGTTCCATACTTAGCTTCCGTCTAAACACGTCCAGTCTACTGGAAACATTATTTCATGATCACCGGGTACTCAGCTGTCTCTCTTGTGCCTGTCGGAAACAAAAGTATTGAGGCGAGGATTAAGCATTGTGGCTATGGGAGCTTGGGTGGGAGCTTAGAGTGGGAACCATGGCCAATGCAGGTGCAGCAGCATTCCCTGCACTTTCAACACAGTAAAACACAGTAGTGGGAGCAAGAGTGTTGTTGCACAGCTGTAGGGGAAAGCGCATCATCACTGGAACTGAGGCCCATGACATCCAACACCCCCTCATTATAACCAGTGGCACGCGCCCCACACTTGAACCTGTGTCGTTCAGCTCTGCGACAGTCAGAAGCAGGCTGCAAGCTTGCAGGCCTTCATCAACTCTCCAGGCACATCCTCAAGGCCACATAGACCTAGTAGCTCACGACAAGGTTTTCCGCCTTCACTCAAAGCTGACAGCTTGCTGGCGTCATGGAAACTCACGACAAAGCTGGACCAACTCAAAGACAACAACTCACACTGCAAAGTTCATATTGTTAACATTACTCACAGACACGAAGGCAAACTCACAGGCTCGCACCTGCAGGCAGAACCTGACAACATCACTGGCATCGTGGAAGCTCATGACAAAAATGGACCCCCTCAAAGATGACCATCAACACGCAACTCACACGCAACTCACATACGCGCGCACCTGTAGGCAGAGCCTGACAGCCTTCCTGGCATCGTGGAAGCTCACAACAAAGCTAAATCATTCAAGACGACAATATTGTGATGATCAAGTCACTCACAGGAAAAACTTTTCAGATGCACGCACCTGCAGGCAGAACCTGACAGCATCGCTGGCATCATGGAAGCTCATGACAAAGCTGTCCCCTTCATTGCGGATCTCGTGACCGCCCTGCTCTTCAAGCAGCTCTCGGATGGTGGTGTTGTGCATTGCAATGGCCTGGTCCATGACCCCTGCATCCCACTCCCAGAGCCAAGTGGAGTCCGCGACATCTGCAGCACAGAATCAAAACAGGATGGCAAAGTTAGATGCACCGCACAGCATTGGCCTGGTCCATGACCGCTGCATCTCATTTTCAGGTCCCTGGGGGTACAAAACAACTGCAGTCTGTGCAAACCAGAACTCATTGGGGATCAACCTTGCCCAGGTCTGGTAGGCTGTTTTGCTGAACAGTGTGAGTGACAAACCAGGCATCTCCTTACAACCTTGCCTTACAGGACACACAAGCACCGAGCGTACACCTCTTAAACCCCCCCCCGTCTCCCAAGTGTGTGAATACATGCTTGTATTACTGCAAAAACCCCAACATCCACACTTGTGCACACCAAGGTGACAAGCACACCTCCTGACACCACACTTACACCCACATGAACACACACACACTCTCACCTGTGCACACCCATTGCACACCGATGTGATGAGCAAGCCTCCTGACATACCACACAATCATTAGCGCACACTCTCACCTGTGCACACCAATTGCACACCAATTGCACCCATTGCACACCGATGTGATGAGCAAGCCTCCTAACACACCACACAATCATTAGCGCACACTCTCACCTGTGCACACCCATGTGACGAGCACATCCCCAGACACCACGAGGCCCTGGCCAGCCTGCAGCGCAACCCCCGGCGTCCCCGGCACCTTGCTCCGCTTCCTGGACAGCTCTGCCTGCTGCTGGCTGCGAGATTGCGCCCCAGGCCGTATGTTCCTGCCATAATAGCAGTTCAAAAGCGCAATCAACACAGTGCGAGGTCGATGCTGGCTGCAAGATTGCGCCCTAGGCCCTGCGTTCCTGCCAAATAAGCAGTTCAAAAGCGCAATCAACATAGTGCAAGGTCGATGCTCGCTGCAAGATCACGCCCCAGGCCCTGTGTTCCTGCCAAATAAGCAGTTCAAAAGCACAACCAACACAGTGCGAGTTCGATGCTCGCTGCAAGATCACGCCCCAGGCCCTGCGTTCCTGCCAAATAAGCAGTTCAAAAGCACACACAACCAACACAGTGCGAGGTCAATGCTCGCTGCAAGATTGCGCCCTAGGCCCTGCGTTCCTGCCAAATAAGCAGTTCAAAAGCACAACCAACACAGTGCAAGGTCGATGCTCGCTGCAAGATCGCGCCCTAGGCTCTGTGTTCCTGCCAAATAAGCAGTTCAAAAGCACAACCAACACAGTGCGAGGTCGATGCTCGCTGCAAAATTGCGCCCTAGGCCCTGTGTTCCTGTCAAATAAGCAGTAAAAAAGCGCAAGTTACAAATTGCTAGGTTGGTGCTGGGTGCGAGGTTGCGCCCTAGGCCGCGTGCTGTTCCTGCCAAAATAAGCAGTTTAAAAGCACAATCAACAGTGCAAGGTTGGTGCTGCGTGAGTGCGCCCCAGGCAGCAGATTGCTCCAGCCGGAGTAAATAATTAGAGAGCATGATCAAGACGTTGCAAGTTTGGTGTGAGCTGCACCCAAGGCAGTTTGTTGTTCCTGTGAGAGTGAGCAATTGGGAAGCATAATCAAGGCGTTGCAAATTTGGTGTGATCTGTTTTCACCCTAGGCGGTGTGTTGTTCCTGTGAGAGTGAGCCATTGCAAAAGGCGATCAACACTGCTGGGTTGATGCTGGCACAGGCACCGTTACATTCCACCTACTGCGTACTGTAGAGGAACAGCAGGATGGAAGAGGGTGATGCACTGAGGAACGGACGATGCCTCCCCTCAAAAATGGAGGTGCAGGTGATGCATGAAGGAGCAGTTTGTAAAGGATTAAGTGTTGCATGAAGGAGCAGCTTGTTCAGCATCAGGTGTTGCAAAACGATGCCTGATAACTGAAGGAGCAGGAGATGCAAAGGGGACCAGAGAGTTTTCACCTCACAAGGATGCCTTTGAATGCGTGTGTGTGTGTGTGCGCGCGTGTGTGTGTGTGTGTGCTTGCATTAGCACTGTGTCTTCTCAAAGGACCAAGCATTGGAAAGAACGCAATCTGCACAATGCAGGGACACGGTGCACCAAGGGTAATCTCTGATGCCATCATGGACGCACGCATGCATTGGCTGCTATCACCTGATCAGCTACCTCAATAAGTTATCAGCAGGCAAACAGTCAGTCATACATGATCTCACTCACCTCAGCAAGTACCCGCCGATGCCCAAAAGCAGCAGCGCCAGCACCACGGTAACGACCACCACAGCCGCCACCAAGCCTGTGTCATCTCCACCCCCCCCACCACCGCCCTCAGCATCGCCAGAAGGGCACTCCCACGAGCCAGCTCCGCCACTGGTACCACCGTTGGCCAACACAGGCGGCACCCCACCATCAGCGCAGAGGCAGCCAAAAAATAAGGAGAAGCCTGGGGATGCAAGGATGGCGCCTGGCAAGGGCGGCTGGGGCAGCGGGTGGGTGATCGCCTCCTTCACCGCAGGGGCCATGGCTGCATGTTTGCATGTGCATGCATATGTTGTGTGTGTGTGTGTATGCGCGTGCCATGGGGATGCAGGGATAACACTTGGCATCATGTTGAGGGCAGCTGGGGCAGAGAGTGGTGATTGCCCCCTTCACCGCTGGGGCCACGCCTGTGTGTCAATAAAATGTGCATGCAAGCATCACAAACAAGCAATTCTTCACCTTGCACACCCACAAGCATGAGACTAGGATTCATGCTTGCACACCGGTCACGTGCGTCATCAAGCCTACAAGGATGTGCAAGCAAGGCCAAGGAAGTACGCACACACCCCACTGCCAGCCAGGCATCCATGCCAAGCAGGGAACCCGAAATTGAACATCCACCTCGCTTACTCAAGCGCTTTCCGGCCACACAGAAAGTACCTCGCGTGTACGTGCGGAAGCTGCGCAGCAGGGGGGCGGGGCAAAGCAAGTTGTCCCCATCCGGCGCGCTGAACACCACAGGCTCCAATCCTGAGGGGGCCCATTCCAAGGCACGGGGCAGGGTACAGCCTGTGATGGGCTTGCTGGTTGCTTGGGGGCTGCCAGCGCACCCTGTCAAGCTGGTGTTCTGCAAGTGGAGGAGGAGCGCTCCTGATGTGTGTGTATGTGTGTCTGTGTATGCAAGTGTGTGCGTGTGTGTATGCAAGTGTGTGTGTGTGTGTGCGTGTGTGTGCGTGTGTGTGTGTGTGTGCGTGTGTGTGTGTGCGTGTGTGTGTGTGCGTGTGTGTGTGCGCGCGCGCGCGTGTGTGTGTGTGTGTGTGTGTGTGTGTGTGTGTGTGTGTGTGTGTGTGCGTGTGTGTGTGTGTGCGTGTGTGTGTGTGCGTGTGTGCATGTGTGCGTGTGCGTGTGTGTGTGTGTGTGTGTGTGTGCGTGTGTGTGTGTGTGTGCGCGCGCGTGTGTGTGCAAGTGTGTGCGTGTATGTTAGTAAATGCGTATGATTGACTGAATAGATCTTGACGCCAGCTGTCAACATCAAGGGGGATGGATGCAATGAGAGCTGTAACGTTGCCGTCACCACCTCCAACACGCCTGTGCCTGGGCCCTGGGCAAACAGCCACAGCACATCAAATTTGACAGACGCAGCACAAGCAAGCCAGTGGACTTTGCCAGATCCATCGCTGACATGTGATGTGGGTCGTGTATGCATGCATGCATGCCAGCAGACCCACCTTGATAGACAGCCACAAGAGCTGGTCCAGTTGCTCCAGAGAGTCTGGCAGCGGCCCGCGCAGGCGTGGGTTGTCCTCCAAGTTCAGGGCTTGCAAGTCTGGTAGGCCAGAGATCTCTGGGGGCAACTGCCCACTGAGGCCAAAGCCCTTGAGGTCCAGCATGATAACAGAGGAGCTGCCGTTGCATGGGGCCAAGGTCAAGGGCGAGCTCTCGCAGCATGCCACACCCGTCCAACTGCACGTGAAGGTGTGAACATGAAATATTGGATCGTTGTGCGTGTTGTGGGGCGAGCTCTTGCAGCAGGCCGCCCGCCTTTCCAGTTGCGTGAGCAGTAGTGCATGATGTTCTCTTGTGCTGGGTGGGTGTGTTTCAGACAGCGGAAGGGAGAGGGCTTCCTCGGGATTCTCAGAAGATATCAGTTGTCACAACATGTGAGGGGAGACAAGGAGAGGAGAGAGGGGGCTGGAGGTGTGTTGCTGCTTGCTGCTTCCACCATGCGTGCGGTGCATGCGCGCACAATCAGGGCATGGTCCAGTAGGACTTCCCAACAACTGTCCTGGGGAGTTGCATCCAGGACTGCGACATAGAGATCACTGTTGCAGCATCCTGAGTGCGCAAGCGGTACCGAGTGTGAAAGAAAACCAATACCAATAGGGTTTCATTTACATACGACTTTAGATACACAGACGCTTTCCAAAACCTCCTTGTGGGTATTAATGCCTTTCCATACCCGGAAAAACAGGTATCCAGCCGTGCATGCTTGAAGGATCTCATCAGCAGAGGGATAGGAGATGCAATTGTAAATGGTCACTCACCTGCAAATTGGGGTGCCTGCATCCCAGGGAACAATGTCAAGGCTTGCACTGTACGGTGCACGAAACACCTGCCATTGTGGTCCGTTCGTTTCTTGGAACAACCTCAATAGTGCAGACTGTGCCTGCTGCTCTTGGTCTTGCTGCAGCTGCTGCATTCCCTCCTGCTGCTGCTCCTGCTGCTGGTCAGGCTGTTCATACCCATTGGCTGTACCCAATATTGGGTGGAGTCCCACAGCCAAGCCAGTCCTTGCCCAGACAAGGCAGGCCAGCAACACAACTACGGGGACAAGAGCTGCTGGAGCACCATGGCGGCCAGGCATGTACCCTCATGGACAAAGTACGGTCTGCTGTTCTGCCCCAACGACTAATTTCCACATCACGTGCGCGTGTTCCATCTCACGAAGTCAACCGCGAGAGACATATTCAACGCGTTTGCTAACTTGGTATTTCTTTGCTTGCAATGGGTCGTGTCTATTTTGGCCAGCAACAACAGCGTGTCAAAAGTCAACAGGACCACCCTGGTTAATAGCGCGCAAGTGCAATAAAAAATCGTTTCAAAAATACAGACCAAATTAAATTTTTTAAATATCAGGTGTCAGGTGTCAGGTGAAAACACACACACACACACACACACACACACACACACACACACACACACACACACACACACACACACACACACACACACACACACACACACACACACACACACTGTCACGACGAGAATCTGCTGTGCCGAGAGCGTGCTGCAAGTTAGTTGGACAGTGGTATTTATACTTGTGGCAACACAGCTGAGGCTGTGTTGAGAGAACCTTTACTTCACGTAGGAACTCGTAGTAACACCATCTTGTTCTCATCATCTTTGTAAACCCAGTCAAGCCCCTAATAAAGTAGCCCATGTGTGAGTAAGCTCACCTAGCCCTTGGAGGAGGAAGCCAGCAGTGCCACGCCAGTTAAGTGCATCAGTCCAGCATACAAATTTCAGCCTAATTACCAATAGCATCTCCCAGCAAGCCAAGCAAGCAAGAGTCATGACTCTTGATCAAGCCGACTCTCCAGAATCTGCATCATATCTGTCAGTAGCTAGAATCTCCAGCCTAACCCGCTTGTTGCTGTACGCCACAGCATCAACATCTTATCTGGTCATGGGATGTCAAGACACTGTTATGGCTGCGTCACTTTCTCAGCCTGACAACACACACACACACACACACACACACACACACACACACACACACACACACACACACACACACACACACACACACACACACACACACACACACTTGTTTAAACAAATTTGTGCAAATGCGCGCATAGTTACATGCATAAAATGCCTTGTATCAGGGGGTAACGCAAATCCACCTTGCTGATTGGCGTCTTCATGAACTGGCCTAATTTATGATGGGATCCAGAGTTTGTGCACATGCGGTTAAAAAGTTCAATGTCGGGCTAACTTGTGGTAGCCGTGCAGGACTTGAGAGTCTTCTGAGAAGGCCTGTACAGAGAAGGAAAACAAGCAAACTCTTGCCAGTCCGGCGTTCAAGTTGTGTCAGCTATGCATCATGCAGCTGTGAGCCTCATCATCCTCGGAGCTATTGTTGGCTTGCAAGTTAGCTTGCAAAGCAATTGGTTTGCTTAATGTTTTGCAACAGCATCTGCACATTCATTACCGGCAATTCCAGCGTGAGGTTTCACTTTAAGACAGAAATGTTGGTCTGAGAGTTGCTATTAAGAATTGATATTGTCTTACTCATATCTCCTTGGATGTGTTGCTTGAGTTTCTCAGGGTAAATAAGTAGTTGTTATTGTATGTGATGAAAAGAGGATGTCTGAAGCAATGTGTGCATGACAGTGAGTGATGGCAGCAGCAATTGCTGCTAATTCAACTCTGGTGTTGGTAATACCAGCATGCTCACTATGCGGCCAAGCAGGCAGGCAAGCACGCCACTATTCTACCGCCCGTCCAGGATGCAGGGACTGAAATCATGGGCCTGCTATCACGTCAAGAGGCCCAACAAAAGAAACTCTTTGCAAGAAGCAAAAAAGCCCACAACTCCAACGCACTGATTGCACCTCCTTACGTTTGATCAGCCTTGCATACATGGTGCATGGTCTCTACGGAAGGGCTCTCCGACCCTCTTCAATTTGACTGCACCTACAGCACTTGTATTTGCACGTCACCGTGGCCAGTTCTTTGGAATATGCACTGATGCCTTTTCTGTGCACTACTGTGGCTACTCCTTCTACCTCACGATCTTTAAAGAATGTTCCAACTCCTGCGCCACACAGTGCACTCATAGTAAGCTAATGGGGTTGATGACAGCAGGGGTGAGCTCTGTCATTATGTAAAGCATTTCTTCCTCTTGTCTGTGTGGATATTTTATGTGTGTATCTAAACTGCGTAGAGTGTTTGGTTGAGTAAGAGGGGTGAGGATAATGCTCTTTTGGCAGGGATCCATCATACGCAGGGAGCTGGGCTGTGTTGAGATGCTAACAGCATTGCTTTGGTTGGCATTTGACTTGGCATGCTTAGTCTTTACTTTTTCTTTTCTCTTCTTTTCTTTTCTTTTCCCTTCTGCAGGTCAATCCTGCAGAATGGGTGCCATAGCATCAGGTTGAGCGGTAATTTGTATAGAGGTATGGGATATTTGTGTAGGAGTGATGCTCACCCTACCGTTGGGGTGTGCCCTTTTGCTGGGCGGCTCTTCTGTAACAGTGCTTATGTGGCAGTCTCTTCTTCTTGTCTGACTTCTTGTGTGTTTCCTTGTGTGTGACAGAGGGTGAGTTTCTTGTGTCTGCTCTTTGCGAGGCTGGTTAATTGTAGGGGCGGACAATGTGCACAGATCCACGTGGCAGGATCACGTTTTGAGGCAGCGCCCAGTGCTCATGCCTGTTATGAGATGCGGAGCAAGGTTGTGGTGGAACAACCATCTATTGGAATGGACCAGCCCGCCAGATCATTTTTGGAAATGAGGGTTTCAAGGTCTGTATTATTATCTTTCTTGGCCAGATCCAGGCTCTGCCAAGAGCAGCCAAAAACAGCCGATGGCTGCAACTTCCACGCATACCGGGTGCAGCCATGCTGGCATCATGCGTGTTTTAGCCTGCACTTAGGAATGCATTACCCTTTCCGAGTGCTCTCACTCAAGTGCGATGTTGGACTTGGTCTAGTGACATGACCCTTGATCTCATTCTGGACTCAGCGACATGTCTGCACAGTAACATCAAGGCAAATCTATTTATTCCTAAAGTATGCTTCAATGCCTGTATAAAGCCCGCAGCCTTCCTAAACAGCTAGTACCTATTAGTCCTCCTTTCTGCACCACCTTGGCAAAACCCTTGTTCTGTAGCTCCAGCACTCCAGCATCTCTTAAAACCAGGGGGAAAAAGAGCTACAGAAGCAGCTGCAGCAGCTTTAGGAACCTGAGAGCTGGTCTACGCAGCAGCACAGCACAAAGAGCGATTGCACCTGATCAAGAAAACCTGGTGATGCTCGACCACACCAGCAAAGCCAGCGTCGACGCCCGGGTCACGCACAGCGACTTTGAGCTGTCCGTAAACTTCCAGGATAAGAGGATCGAAGGATGGGCCGAGGTGAGACGAGGGACGCGAGGACCAAGAGCCTGTGTGTGTGTGTATGTGTGTGTGTGTGTGTGTGTTTGTGTGTGTGTGTGTGTGTGTGTGTGTGTGTGTGTGCGCGTGTGTGTGTGTCTGTGTGTGTGTGTGTGTGTGTGTGTGTGTGTGTGTGTGTGTGTGTGTGTGTGTGTGTGTGTGTGTGTGTGTGTGTGTGTGTGTGTGTGTGTGTGTGTGTCTGTGTGTCTGTGTGTCTGTGTGTGTGTGTGTGTGTGTGTGTGTGTGTGTGTGTGTGTGTGTGTGTGTGTCTGTGTGTCTGTGTGTCTGTGTGTGCTTGCATGGCAGATTCGCATAACATGTGCGTGAGCTAGAACCATGTTTCTTTGCCTTTGAGTCCCTGACTTGCTGTTTATTCATTCCCTGCATGCCCAATTGAAAATCCTTAGCAAGCCTAAATGTGCCCAAGGAAATTTGAGCTCTCTCGTCCAAGGGTTGTGCTCCACCTGTGACATGTCTGTAACCCTTGCTCATATGCATGTGCTGCGTAGTGTGCTCAGATCATAGTGAGCACATGCTTGACTTTGGTTGGTGCATCCATTGCACACCACTGACTTGCCTCCCAGTCTACTTATACTTGTCTGTCTATCTTGAAGGCATATGGTGTGATATACCCACCATCTTGCTCCAAGATGTTTCAGCATTGGTATTTTAGTTGTGCTTTGTCTCTGTGGGACAGGCAGGCCCAAATTTTTTGGGAAAGCAGGTCGTAGGTGCTATCTGTTCCTTCCATGTTGCACAGCAACAGAGCTGCTTGAGTATGTGTACTTGCACAAAACGGGTGTGCCTGCCATCAACCCAATCGCTTAGATTCAACAGTCTAGTTCATCTGAAAAGAGAGAAGGTCTCCTGTGCGTCGAGCTTTGCAAATGAAATGTATATTTCTGGCTGCTGTTAGACGACAAGCAATGAGTGGATGCTGGACAACAGACACTGGACAACAATAGGCGCGAGAGCTGCCCCAGGTACAGCAGCAGCCAACAGAGGACATGTGTGCATGTGTTGTGGCAGGTGTAGATGCAGGTGCAGCTAAAGAACAAGGGTGCAGAAAGAGCTGGTCCAGGACACAGGGGCTGGTTTGACTGTCCTCTCTGCATTGCTTTTGCAGATGCAGGTGCAGCTGAACAGCAAACAGCAGGGACGCAAAGGAGCTGGCATGACTGTCCTCTCTGCATTGCTTTTGCAGATGCAGGTGCAGCTGAACAGCAAACAGCAGGGACGCAAAGGAGCTGGCATGACTGTCCTCTCTGCATTGCTTTTGCAGATGCAGGTGCAGCTGAACAGCAAGAGCGCAAAGGAGCTGGTCCTGGACACAGGGGCTGGGTTGACCATTCACTCTGCAGCCCTCATCATGCCAGAGGGCGAGCAGCCCCTGCAGTTCGTCTTCGGAGAACCTCACAAGGTGAGGGTGGCCAAAAGCCGTTGAGTGCCTGTTGCTTGTTGTTAGTGCGCAAGCAGCCCCTGCAGCTCACCTCCATTCACCAGGGAGGCCATTGAGCCTTGATTGGAAGAGCAATGGTTATCAGACCTGCTGGTCACAGCGAGGTGCCTCTGTTATGGAATGTTTGTTTTTTCTCTCTCCGTGCGTTTCCCAAACCTGAAGGGTGTTTCTGTTTTTAAAAGTGTGAGTCGAGGCCAGCCCTGAGCTGCACTGTGGTTGCCCTGTAGATTTGTCATCTACGACAGTGGCTCAGCTACAGAATACAAGAGGGGCTGCTGTTGGACCTGGGGCTCGGTTTTTTCAGAGCCTTGGTTTGGCTCCATTTGCATTGTGAGTGCATTTGGAAAGGTGTTTTACACGGTGAACCCCTACACCTAGCCAGATAGGGTGAGAGAAAGAGTCAAGAGTGATGACAGAAGAAGACGGGGTGTGTGCCTCAGGCCTGAACAAGCCCGAGGCAAATTGTAGAGGAACTGGAAAACCAAAAAGATAGAGAAGGGAATTAGCCTGAGGCAAATTGCGGTGGAACAGGAAAAACAAGAAAATAGAGAAGGGAAGTTCAGATCCATCTCACCTCCTGCAACCCCGGCAACCTTTGTCCTAAAGCGGAATGCATACATGTGAGCAATTTTGTTCAACCACCTTTAACCATCACTGCCACGTGTAACCATCACGGCCACCTGTAACCACCACAGCCACCCGCTAATGTAGACATCACATCCACTTTACATGTCATACACAGCCACCAGTAGGTAAGGTCAAACGCTATGTCCCCCTACAAAGGCAGCTACATGTGGAACAGCCGAAAGAGCAGAAACACTGACGCTTGTAGCCAGGCCCGAGAGATAAAGTGCTCGTAAGGAGATGCTCAACATATGAAACTTAAGGGCTTGGACAGCCACCAGTAGGCATTGTAGAGAGCGAACAGGGTGTTCATGCTGCTAGGTTGCTACGTCTGTTGTGTCCTGATGAAGGTGCGCACAGCGTCTGGCTGTGCGGCAAGAAACCCAGCTTTCAATGAGAATCGTTCTGAGCATCGCACGGTCCGAATGCATTTGTGGCACTGGAAGACACACTAATACCCTAAGTTGGAGCACCCTGGTGGGGGGAGAACAAGGGGAGGGCTGCCGGTCAGCAGTTGGTGGAATCAACTTGCTGGCAAAATCTTCAGGTCGGCTGTCTACGCAGCATTTGGTGCACAAGTGGCGGCAAGCCTCTCCTTGAATGAGGCCTTGTTTCCTTATAACACTTGTAACCCTTATAAACCTCTCCTTGTTGGCAGGTGTTACAGGAAGCGTTTCCCTTTGTAAAGCGTGCCCAGGTGCTCCTTGCTGTCTGCCATGTGGGAGAGTGCCATGCATGCGAGTGCCAAGTACTCCCAGGCACCCCTTGCTAGCTTCCATAGTTGCAATCGCACAGCTGCAAAGTGTGCACCCAAAAAGTCCGACATGCATTCAGATTCACACTGTTTTGCATTGTAATGAATGTTAGGTTGATCAGGCATTGCTCCTCCTGCTGCGCACTGTTTGTATGGTGATGTGTGTCAGGCAGCTCAGGCATTATTTTCCTTGTCCCTCCTGGTGTGCATAAGCAGCATTCTCCTGGAGGAGGGCAATGCTGCTCAGACACTTAATGGTCTAAGCCACATTCTCTTTAATACTTGGATAAGGTGCCTGGCTTCCTCCCATGGGTGACCTAAGCGCTGCCTGGGCTCATGTTCCATGCTCACCCCCCCCCCCCCTCCTGGCTTGATCTGTTAGGGTGCTGCATCCAGTTCCTGGGCACTCTTCTTAAGACCAGCCTGCCTGCTGACCCAGATTGCTTTTGTGCCCATGCCCTTCTGTTAGGGTGCTGCATCCAGTTCCTGGGCACTCTTCTTAAGACCAGCCTGCCTGCTGACCCAGGATGCTTTTTTGCCCATGCCCTTCCCCACTTGCCTGGTCCTCACTTCCTTGTTTGTCCGCACTGCCCCTAGGTCTTGGGCACGGCCCTGAAGATCAGCCTGCCTGAAGGGCTGTCAGAGCCTGTGCGAGTAGGCGTGCGCTTCACCACGCCCCCCTCCAGCTCAGCTGTGCAGGTGAGCAAGCAGGCATGAGATCTGATGGTGATTGAATGATGAATCCGGTCACAACCCGCACGCTTGGAGTGCGCTTCACCATACACCCCCCCCCCCCTCCAGCTCAGCTGTGCAGGTGGGCAGGTAGGCATGAGCTTTGTTTTGTTGCTGCGCGTCGATGCTGGGAACCTTTCACCTCTGCATGTAGCAAGCCCAGTCTGCTCGCTCTTCTCTGTCTATCTGTGCTTTTGCTGCGTGCCTGTCTGCCTGTGCAACTTGACTTGAATCATGAGGGTGTTAGGGAAGGTTCAGAGCTGTCCTTGGGAGCACATTGGACAGCCTGTTTTGATAAACAGAAAATCTTCCCAGTGGAAAATGCCTCCAGCACACAAGGCATACACCAGTAACGCTTTGTGTTGTTTGCAGTGGCTTGAGCCCTCCCAGACGGCAGGAGGCGTCCACCCATACCTCTTCACGCAGTGCCAGGTAAGTTACTTTCGTTATTTCAAAGTGTGGAAAACTGGTAGAGCTTCTGGCGTCTCCATGTCTCAAGGGCTTGGGTTTTAAACAGCTACAAGGCTTACAGCTGGGGCTTCTTGAGATGCAGGCTTTCGTGAACGCATGGCTATGAGCTGCGAGGCTTACAGTCAGGGCTTCTTGAGATGCAGGCTTTCATGAACGCATGGCTATGAGCTGCGAGGCTTACAGTCAGGGCTTCTTGAGATGCAGGCGTTCATGAACGCATGGCTATGAGCTGCGAGGCTTACAGTCAGGGCTTCTTGAGATGCAGGCGTTCACGAACGCATGGCTATGAGCTGCGAGGCTTACAGTCAGGGCTTCTTGAGGTGCAGGCTTTCATGAACGCATGGATATGTGCTGCGAGTCTTCAACATCCTCATTGCAACTGCTGCAAGTAGGGCATGGCAAGTAGCAGGGCAAACCTAGTCATAGGGCATGGCACGTAGGGCATGGCAAATAGCAGGGCATGCCTAGTAGTAGGGCAAGTAGGGTATGGCAGGTAGGGCATTGCAACAAACCGCAGATCTTCGGCATTTTTCAAATCTCTTGCAAGGGGGGTCCTTCGCCAGAGCTTGAGGCAAATCAATGCTCACGTCTGCTAACATTTGAGACATCCGAGGTTCAGGTTGCCCTTGTCTTGTTTGCATGCAGGCCATTCATGCCAGGGCCTTCCTCCAACATTCAATTGCCTTGTTGGCGTGCAGGCCATTCATGCAAGGGCCCTTGCTGCAACATTCAATTGCCTTTTTTGCATGCAGGCCATTCATGCAAGGGCCCTTGCTGCAACATTCAATTGCCTTTTTTGCATGCAGGCCATTCCTGCCAGGGCCCCCATTCCAATGTTCAATTGCCTTGTTTGCATGCAGGCCATTCCTGCCTAGGCCTTTGTTCTAACATGCAATCGCCTTGTTTGTATGCAGGCCATTCCTGCCAGGGCCCCCGTTCCAACATTCAACGTTTAAATTGTTTTGCTTGCACGCAGGCCATCCATGCCAGGGCCCTTGTTCCATGCCAGGTAAATAGGTGCACTGTGTTTGGTCTTGCAGGCTTTCATGAGCACAGCTGTGGTGTGCTGTCGCAAGAGCACAGCTGTGGTGTGCTGTCGCAAGAGCACAGCTGTGGTGTGCTGTCACAAGAGCACAGCTGTGGTGTGCTGTCGCAAGAGCACAGCTGTGGTGTGCTGTAGCATGAGCACAGCTGTGGTGTCCTGTCGCAGGAGCACAGCTGTAGTGTGCTGTCGCAGGAGCACAGCTGTAGTGTGCTGTAGCATGAGCACAGTTGGTGGGGCTTGTCGCTGCGCCTGCCCTTTGCCAGCCCTCTCAGTCTATTTGCTGTGGTGGAGTGTGCATACACAGATCAGTTTGGGCCAGGTTGGGCTAGGGCTGCATCACATATGCTTGATCCAACTGAGGGGAATGCACATGAAGTAGCTGTAGCCTGTCCTGAGCAAGCATGGTGTGCTGGACCTGAGGAAATGTCACTGCAAGGTGTGACGCAGTGCGCTTTTTTGTTTCCTTGTGTGGCGTGCCTGTGCTCCCTTGGTCGCTGGGTTGTTCGCTTGTGCTGAGGATGTTTGAAGACCCTGAGGGAATGGTAATACTACCATAGCTCGGGCAACGATGACCGTGTTGTGTCGTTCTCTTGAAGTTCTACAATGCCTGTTATTCTAAAACCCACACAACTTCGAAAAAGGCTGTGCGTGTTTCAACCCTGCATTCACACGCAAGGAAGAGGGAATGTGACAGTAACAACAATGGAAAACATTCTATTTGATGAGGGAGATTCATTGCTCTTCGAGCCAACGTGTCTCCTTTTCCTTTATTGGTGTAGGAAGTGTTCTCACTGCCTCCATGTTTTTCCCCTTTTCAAAGCTTGCAACTATGTATCAAAGGGGAGGAGGCACCTTTGAGCTCCCATTCCAGATTGGCCGTCCGCAAGGGCATGTACAAGGACGCTGCAAACTTAGGGCGAGCCTCCAGAACCTCCGCACTCCAAAGCCAGCAAGTGCTTACGCTTTGCTGCACCTTTGTATTTTGCTGCCTCCTGGCCATATTGCATGCTGGGGGTGTGTTTCTGGCAAGCGTGCTCGGCATCCAAAAAACCTGTGTGCCTCAGGACACTCCCAGCGCAAAGATGTCCTACACCGCGGCTGTGCGCGTGCCCAAGCCCCTGACTGCTCTGATGTCGGCAGTGCCTGAGGACAACCCCGAAAGCAGAGGTGATGCTCTCCACATTTACTTTGCCAGGGACATGGGCCAGGTTGTCGCTGTATGTGTGTGCTCGAGCCCCTGGCTTTACCTATGCCTAGGGTTGGCCAATTCCATATATATGCCATAAACAATGTATTTTTCCTGCCAAAAAGCTGATATATACGGCATACTTATAAGGAACTGGCTGACCCAACCTAGTCCAGAACCCTGCCTGGTGTATTCTTTTGTTGCGCTGTGCATACCCAAGCCCCTGGCTGCCCTGGTGTCAGCAGTGCTTGAGAGTAGCCCAGATGTGGCAGCAATCATGTTTCACAGAGAGCGCAGGTGCTCTGTGCCCATCAAACAAAGAGCACGACTGGGTCATATCTTGTCAAGAAAGCAAGCACAGGTGATCCCGCCTCAATAGGAGGCTGGGAGAGCACAGAAGATACGTGCTCATCAACAGACAGCAAGCACAGGCGATCATGTCTCAATAGTAAGCCTGAGAACTGCAGGTGGTGTTGTTTTCGTTCTTTCTCCTTTATTAAAAGACAACGCTAAAAGCTTTAGCGTCGCGCCACAAAGGTACGTCATACCTCAAGTGAGCCCGGAGAGGGAAAGCTCATCTCTTCGTAAAAGCTTGAACTTACCCATGGTGTGGATACAGCCAACATCTTTGTCATGTAGAGTCAAGTCAGCGCCTTGCCTTGGGTGCAAGTTCAAGGACAGCAAGTTATTGTGTTGTCCGTGAAGGCGTGTCAGCCTGGAAACTGGAGGTTGGGGCATGCACGGAAGTGTAGGTAGCAATGCCACATCGCAGGGAGCCTCCCTGATGCCAGCGATGGCAGAAACATTAGTAATGACGTTGCGTTTCTGAAAGTCCGATGCCAGCCAGGGAGCAAAAGCTGCCCCATGCTGTTTCCCCATGCTTACGCTCTGGAATGACTCAAACACTGAAATGAAATGAGGCAACGCTGTGCTTTTGCTCTTGGCTGAACGGCTACGGGTCCATTTTCTAAAAAAAAAACAAAAAAAGGGGAAAGCAGTGTGCTCCCATTTAGTACAATGATCTCATTTACAACGTGTATGTACAGGGCTCAGGCATTTGGGGGACAGCCCCTCAGAGTCTCAAGTGTTCTACTTCACCCAAAAGGTGCGTTGGAGTCGTGAGTTCCTTTCTTTCCACCGAGCTATGCGTCAGGGCTGCATGCGTTCCATCGCACTCTACAGAAATAGTGCCAGCGTTTCAGATGCTTCCTTCGTGCATCGAGCTATGTGTCAGGTTTGCAACTATTCACCTTTGTCCACTTTGTGAAGCCATGGCTGAGCCAGAATATTCCGTAGCCGCAGCCTCTTTTGCACGGAGTGCCCCATGGGTCTTATTTGTAGCACAACCCAGATGCAATGGTGGGCCACGGTTGTGCATGAACGGATTGCCCCATCTTTTGCACGGCAAAGCATCCTTTGCCTGGTGCACAAAGGCATGACCTGATTGCTGCTAAAACAGTAAGCCTTACGGATGGAGGGAAGAGAGAGAGAGAGAGAGAGAGAGAGAGAGAGAGAGAGAGAGAGAGAGAGAGAGAGAGAGAGAGAGAGAGCGTGTGCTTGTCTTTCTTGCTTGAATTGAGCTTGTGCGCGCATCGTGCATGTATGGAGCCGCCTGCCCCTCCCTACATGCAGGCCCTAGTGACAAAACGTCAAAGCCACAAGACCCCTCTGCGCTGTGTGTTCCTTTGAGCCTGCACATGCTTCTCAATGCGCATGTGCGAATGCATGTGTGCAGCTGCCGTCCCACCTCCCTGTCAATTAGGGATGTGGAGATCTCAGCTTATAAAACATGCAACTCATAGGCTTTTACATGTGTGCAGATGCCTATTCATCCCTACCAGTTGGCCCTGGCTGTTGGAGAACTTGATGCAAGGGAGCTCAGCCCCTGAAATTGCTCAATTCAATGACCTGTGCATGTTGACGTCTGCACCCCCCACCTAATATGTGCACATGCGCACATACAGTGTGCATGTGCCTGTTTCTCCCTATCTATTTGCCCTGGCTGTTGGGGGACTTGAGGCCAGGGAGCTCAGCCCCCAAAGTCGTGCGACTCAATGACCTGTGCACGTTTGTGTGCTTTCCCCCCTACCTAATACAAGCACATGTGCACATACATTTGTGTAGGTGCCTATTCCTCCCTACCTGTTGGCCCTAGCTGTTGGAGAGCTGGAGGCAAGGGAACTCAGCCCCCGAAGCCGTGTTTGGTCAGAACCAAGCATGGTGGACGCAGGGGCATATGAGTTTGCCGACACAGCCAAGTACCTAGAAGCAGGTGCATGCAAGCGCTCACAATTATACAGCTCTGTTCTCAAACTGTGCCTGGGCCCTCATTCTGCGAGCAAGGTGATGCGGTGTGCTGCACAGCCCGTAAGCGCAATATAGCTTCTTCTTCTTCTTTTTCTTCTTCTTCTTTTTCTTCTTCTTTCTTTTTGGTTGTTCCCATGTGTGCCATGTGTAGGATTTGCCGATCCTGTGTCCTTATGGTGTGAAGTAGCACACATCTTGAATTGTCAGCACTGGATGAGCTCTATGAACAGCGCAAATGTTTCAGCAAACAGCTGTAAGTGACAAACCCTGCCCATGTGCTGTGCACACGCAGGGGAAAGCATTGCTGGTCCATATGTATGGGGCCGATATGACCTGCTCCTCTTGCCGCCTTCATTCCCATATGGAGTGAGTGCTGTTGATGATTGCTCTGCTACCCTTCCCTATGGGTTGCTTGCTGCAGATGGATGATCGAAGGCCCTCACTCCCTTAAGGAGTGCATGCTGTAGATGGATGATGAAAGGCCCTCACTCCCTCACAGGGTGCATGTCGTTGATGGATGATTGAAGTACCTCTATTCTTTAATCGTTTTGCCGAGGTGTTCTAAGGGCTGTTCCACAGGCTTGTGCTTGTGGTCAGCTGCTAGATCTTCGGTTTAGCCTAAGGTCAGACTTAAGTCGTGCTCAGCAGTTAGCTGCTGGGCATGGCTTTCCTTTGTTGGCAGGCTGACTGTGCTTGACTTTGCTTGCTGCTGAAGGTCTGGAACTCCAGTCTTCCAGCTTTCATCTTGCCCTCTCTTTCTCTTTGCTGGATCTGTCTTCATTCTCTGCCTGCCGTGCTTCTCTCAGTCTGAACTTTGTGGTGGGTGGTCATACGGTCTGTGCACCAATGTGGCCCCCTTTCCTTAATTGATGTAGGGAGTTTTGTATTGCCTACGTAGGTTTGCTTTTCTTTCTTGCCAGAATTTCCGCTTGAACACTGGCTAATACAAGCTGGCGCATCAGGAATTACTGGTTTTGCTGCTTTGATTGCAAAGGCAGGTGGCAAGGGACGAGTGGAATGCTTGGGTGATTGAAAAGATCAGCTGTTTCAGGTCTCATGCATGCCGTGAAAACAATACATAGAACATCGTGCACACACACACACAACACACACACTCACACCACATACACACGCACACCACGCATACACACACACGCACACACACATATACACACACACAAAGGACATGTTTTGAAAGAAGAGTTCCACCTTCAACCTTGTCCTCAGGGTATGGAGAATCCTTGCCTCACGTTCGTCACTCCGACTCTCTTGGCTGGGGACAGATCATTGACAAATGTCATTGGTGAGTCATCCTGAAGTCCTAATCTGTTGGGTTTAACTCATGTGTGCACACCAGGATTGCAGCTTTTCACTCATTGCAACTGCAGCACACCAGATTGTTTGCTCCTGCATATGTGAGCAAGCTCGCAGTAACAACAACGGCTCCTGACGCTTCATTTGCACGTACCTGCTGCAACTGCAGCACATGAGGTCGTGCACTTCTGGACTGGTCAGCTTGCAAAATCTATAAATGCTCTTTATTTCTCAACAGCTGCCCCATGCACTGCAACAACTGCAGCACACGAGATCGCACACTCATGGACTGGTAACCTCGTGACCAACAGCACCTGGGAGCACTTTTGGTTGAACGAAGGCTTCACTGTCCTCCTGGAGCGCAAGATTATGCGCAAGCTGCATGGAGAGCCTACCTTCCAAGTAAGGACGTGCGCGAGCTGCACTGCACGCAAGGTCATGCACAAGCGAGATGCGTCATGCACAAGCTGCTTAGTGAGAGCCTTCCAGGGAAGGACATGCAAGATGCACAGCGCAAAAGATCATGCACAAGTTGCACGACATGTAACATCCTGCCCAAGCTGCTCAGTGGGCCTATCTTTCAAACGAGAACATGTGAGGAGGGTAGTGAGGAGGTGCACAGGCGCGCTGGTATGGTAGGAGGCTTGAATACATTAAGGCACACTCAGGTTGACAAATAGTTGCATGCAAACTTGCACGCTTGCACAGACCTGCTCGTGCAATGCAGCCACATGGGGCTGCCGAACTTGCATGAAATTGGGTGATATGAATATAAATACGCACGAACACACACAAGCACACACGCACATTTACACACACATACATACACGCACACTATGTACTCACACCTGTGCGCATTGTGCAGTTCCATGCCTCCAATGGCTCTGTGTTCTTGAGTGAAGACATTGCCCGGTTTGGGGAGAACCATCCATACACACGCTTGGTCCCAGATTTAAGTGGAGGAACAGACCCCGATGACGTGTTTTCCAAGGTGCTGGATTGGCTTGCCTTCTTTCAGGGATGTGAGAAAACAATAATAACTGCTTAGCAAAGGTAGATCTCCACCAAACTCTGAGGACGTTGAAACTAATTCATTGCTCCAGGTTCGAGGTACTCATGTTCAGTGTGGAAACAGTGTGTTGATCAAACAGTTTGTGTTGCATGTTTGGATGCTTGTCATTCAGACTGTTCATGCATTCTTTTCAGGTATAATACGCAGAATGGTGCTTCCAAAGCACCTGCTTTTGGGAAGGGAATTTTATTTGGTGTACAAAACATGACGTAAGACGATGAAAAATGAAGGCACAGCGTGTACCAGCATTGGTCTGGTGCCAGGCCTGAAACGTCCTGGACACACACACACACACACACACACACACACACATACACACACACAAATACAAAATACAAAAATACAAATGCTCAGATGCCCGGCTTTCTCCATCAGACTAGTTGGTCCATTCCTGACTCGCTTTGATTGCACTGATGGCTTTGCTTACAAATCTAATGACAAAGGTGCTTTCCACGATGTCTTGCATCAGGAAAAAAAGCTCATGACTGCGGCTCTGGTGAGAGGCAAGGGTGATGAGCACATTGCCTCACACACCATTAGCCCCTTTTTTGTTTATGCATTAGTTGACACATTGTGCTTGCACAAGACCAAATCCTCACATGGCCCTGCCTCTGATAAGGGGCAAAGATACTCACTGTGAACGCTTCATTTCAAGAGGCCTGTTCTCAACACCTGTCCTCTTTAGAACTGACGCTTAGCAGCTAACGATTGTTTTTGCCAATTTGCAATGTGGAACGTGCAATGATGTGGTGAACACTTGCAGGTGCCATACGAGAAGGGATTCTATTTCTTGTACTACCTACAGGTACGTGAGAGCAAGGGTATCAGGATATGCTTGTAGACAACTTAAAAGCACCCTGGCAACTTGCTTTGTTGGGACCCATACAAGCAATGTGCAAGTGCACGTCAGAGCAGGCTGTAGCACAGCCTATCGCCTCGGTCTGTACAGGTGCAGCTAGAATTCAAGTGAGGAGTTTGACGGATTGCATGGATGTTTGCCAAGCAACCTGTAATATATAGCTCTTGCGTGCATGCAGCAGCTTGCTGATCCTGTTTCAGTTCCGCCAGTCTGTTTGTCCTACAAGGAAACAAAAAGAAAGGACTATGCCTGCCAAAGGAACGCTCCCTTAACTAGCAAGCACCTAGGAAGGGTCTTCCCAATTGCTGCCTGGCATGCCATCGTGTTGACCAAGTGCTGCCCGGCATGCCATCGTGCTGACCAAGCACTGACTAGCATGTGGTGGCCAAGCACTGCCTGGCATGCCATCGTGTTGGCCAAATACTGACTGGCATGTGTTAATTAAATACTGCCTGGCGTGCCATCGTGTTCACCAAATGCTGCCTGGCATGCCATTGTGTTAAGGATGAAAAATGAAAAGACTTTTCGCACCAGGTCTGAGTGCGGCCATCGTGCAATTTCCTCCTCGTGGTTCTGTGCTCTTTTCCGCCTTGGCTCACAGCCCCAACTCAAGTTCATGAACCTGCTTTTCTCCAAGGCAGATGCATCGCGTATTACCTGCCTTGACATTAACTTTGATTTGGAAGTTGCTCTTGCTTTCCCTGCGTTGCCCCTCTAGGCCCTTACAAGTGGGCAGGAGGCTTAATGTGCCTGCTTTTCTCCAAGGCGGATGCATCACGTATTTTAATGCCTGCCTTGGTATTCACTTTGATTTGGAAGTTGCCTTTGCTTTCCCTGCGTTGCCCCTCAAGATCCTTACAAGTGGGCAGGAGGCCTGATGTGCCTGCTTCAGGGCATACCTGAGGAGGCCAAGCGCACACACCTCTCGCCTCAACTTACCTAACGTTGAGCCGAGTCAGGAACTTCGAGAGACTGTCCTTGCATCGTCTGACCTTGCATTGTCTGCACTGTCCCTGCCCTTGCGTCGTCTGCATTGTCCCTGCCCTTGCGTCGTCTACATTGTCCCTGCCCTTGCATTGTCTGCATTTGCCGTGCCCTTGCATCGTCTGCTTTGTCCCTGCCCTTGCATTGTCTGCATTGTCCCTGCCCTTGCATTGTCTGCATTGTCTCTGCCCTTGCATTGTCTGCATTGTCCTTGAGGGCACTCCTTAATAGTTCCACATTTCCAAACTAGCTGCCACAACTTTGAGCCTCTGCTGCGCTGCTTTTGAGTTGTCTGCATTGCTTGTCCAAACCCTATGGTGGGCGGTCGCAAGGCCTTTGGTGCCCTCAGGGTACACTTTAATAGTACACCCCATTTCTATAGTCTGGTCGCCACAACTGGCCACCACCTCTGATTTGCTCTAGCATTGCCTGCCTTGCTTCTTCAGACCCTTGTGGGCGGACACGACGCCTTAGGTGCCCTCAGGGTACACTTTGATAGTATACCACATTTCTATAGTCCAGTCCCCACGACTCGCCACCACCTCTGATTTGCTCTAGCATTGCCTGCGTTGCTTCTTCAGACCCTTGTGGGCGGACACGAGGCCTTTGATGCCTTCAGGGTACGCTTTAATAGTGTACCGCATTTTTAATCCAGTTGCCACGACTCGCCACCACCTCTGATTTGCTCTAGCATTGCCTGCGTTGCTTCTTCAGACCCTTGTGGGCGGACACGAGGCCTTTGATGCCTTCTTCAGGGCATACCTCAAAGAGTACCAGTTCAAGACTGTGACGAGCGAAGGCTTCCGTGAATTCTTCATGAAGTACTTCCATGACAACCCAGCCGTGCAGCAGGTGTGTTGGTGGATTTGTGTATGTGAGTTTGTGTGTGCGTCAGATGCCAGCCAGAGGTATTTGGCTCTCTCTGCAATGCGCAACTGCAAGACTGCGCAATGAGGATGCACATTCAACCCTTTGGTGTCTGCTTATGCATTTTTGCTTTTTGTTCTTAACGTTTCAATTAAAGCACATGCGATCCTGAGGGGTGCCATCAGCTGTACAGTGAGGCGTGCCTTTCCACATGCAGCACAGTGGTATATGTACGCTGCTGCTCAGCCAGCACTGGTAGCCTAGCATGCAGCAGACAAAGTATGCGTAGAAATGCAGCGGACAAAGTAAATGTGGGCATGCAGCGGCCAATGTAAGAGGGGGCATGCAGCAGGCAAAGTAAGTGTAGGAATGCAGCAGATATTGTAAGGGAAATTATGCACCAGATAACGTCAGGGAAGCCATGCAGCAGACAGCTTTGTGCTAAGCAGCTCGTTTGCGCCCAACTAGTGGTCGTCACACAACACACACACACACACACACACACACACACACACACACACACACACACACACACACACACACACACACACACACACACACACAGTTAGTGGAGCCTGGTTGGACGTGGTGAACAGGATGCACATGAATCAGAATTGGAGCATGGTAATCTCTGCAAGCATGCTGCCAGGGTCATATAGACGGTTATCAATTCATTCCCCATTGCAGGTTGACTGGGATACCTGGTACTATGCACCCGGCAACCCGCCTGTGACTCACAGCTATGACACATCTCTGTCAGAGCAGGTATGTCCATAATCATAATCAATGTTCCGGAGCACACTTGTGTCATTCAAAATCTATTTTTGTGTAGATCTTGCCTAGCAAAGACTTCCCCCAAGGTTCCATAGCAAATTGCCTTATCTCAGTGGTCAGAACCATGAATGGACTAAGGGATGCAGGCTTTGTTTAAGGTAGCTTACCTCAGTGGTCAGAATGATGGAAGGACTAAAAGAGCAGGCTCTATGGAGGGTACACCAAAAGGAGGGTTCTGCAGTTCAGTGGTTCTCTTTCTCACTTGCTCAAGGGGGGGAAAATCAGCTGTCACACACTCTTTCTGTCTCTCCCCTGTTTTGTTTCTTTGGCAGAAGCTGGAGAAAGAATCTAAAAGTTTAGCAGAGCAAATGAGGAATGGAGTAGCAAAATATGAGATGAGGATGCGCAGTGTGACCAGTTCAACCGTGGATAAAACCGTAGTGTGCTGGCTTGCTGTGCTTTCAATAAACATCCCGGTAGAACCCAAGGTGTCAGCAGCAGTCCGTGTCAACACAATATAATTTTCTCAGGCATTTGGTGATAGAACCTGAGTCGTAAGCATCAAATCCATGTCTTCAGCGTGTGATTCTGCAGGCATTTCCACCATTCAGGGTGGAGACCTGGGCACTGTTCAAGCATTGGTTTCATTTGGGCCAACAGTGCAAGCTTCGCATTTATTGATGGAAAAACTACTGTCGGTCTTTAGCCTGGACCTCAGGCTTGGAGTTGCTCGCACCAACCCTCTGCATGTCCACATGAAGAAGTGCTCGCTCTTTATATTTGCCGTTCCATGCCTCCCTTGTGTACATCCACAAGTATCCTGGCCACACTCGCCTTGCTGCAAAATTTAGGCACCCAAATGCTGTCTGTGCCTCACGGCTCTCTCTCCGCTAAAGCGGTGAAGCTGAACCACAGACCTCTTGCCAAGCAGATCTCAATACTAGTGAGGCACACCCCCATCTTGTGAGTGCCAACTGTTGTGCCTCATGGCTGTGCAGGCGTATGCGCTGGCGATGAAGTGGCACACAGCGGACGTCATGGGGATCGGCAGTAAGTTTAGACTGCATGCATGATTGGAATTGGCAGTGAGTTAAGGCTGATTGCCTTATGGCCTGTGAAATTTTGAGCGTTCTGAGTCAGTGTCTTCTCCTCCAAGTTATGCATGCTTGGATGAACCTTTAGTGTGTGAGCGCCAACTACTCCCTCTTTCTTTCCTTTCAACAAGAAATGTGTGCGTGCGCATCAGCTGGGTCTGACTGCAAGTCTGCATTTGAATCTTGTTATGAGTGTGCTTGTTAGTGTGCATGAAATTAGAAGGTTTGCTTTGTGCTTTTGAATTCAGATTAAGTAACATTCAAGAACGTCTATCCTTTTTTTTGGTGTTGAGATGCATGCGTGTACTCTGGATGAACATGGACACGTCCGCGCGCACGCGTGCACACACACACACACACACACACACACACAGACACATACACACACACCACACACACACACACAGAGATACATACACACACATACGCACACAGGGGCACCTGATGGTGTATCAAAAAAGGACATTGAGGGCTGGAGCAGCGACCAGATAGTTGCTTTCCTGGAAAAGCTGGGCCAATACAGGTGTGGAAGTGCACGTGTGTCTTATGCTTTAATTTATGCAAAACACGTGGCGCAGCAAGTGGGTTTGCTATGCCATATGGCTTGGCATTGAATTGTCTGGTTTGAATGTACATCTTCTTTCCAGCATGCTGTTCCATGTCTTAGACCTTTCCATGTCTTAGACCTTTCCATGCGTGCACTGCGCATTTGAGAAAATGGGCATGTGAGTTAGCCCCAATCCATTTTGCACCCCTGCATATGTTCACACTCATACATTGTGTGTTCCTGCAAAGCTACATCCAATATGCATCCCTACATGTGTTTAGGATAGGCCAATTGCATACACATATGCCTTATGTACCATTTTTTTGCCAGGGGAAATACAATAAAAATGGTGTATATACACACACCGTGTATGTACGGCCTCACCTCGGAACGTGTATGTTCCATATGTGATACATATGGAATATCTAGGGTGGCGTATTTACGGCATATAACTTGGTACTTGCCACGTTTTTACCATATTTTTGCTGGTTTGGGGGGGTGTCAAAGCCCTGCGTGCCCTTTTTGAAGTGCCTCTTTGAAAAGGCATTTGTGAATTTGTATTGTTTAATCAGGAGATATGGTTTCTACAGGGGTATTGAGTCAGACAGGTGGAGGCCTGTAAGCCCTTACAGAGGGCAAGCCCTTGCATGTAGAGCTTGATGCTGATGGCAGGTCTGAAATCAGATATGGGTACCGAGTGAAGCTCTCATACATTTGATAGACCTGAAAGCAGCAGGGAGGGCAAGTGACAGCACTAGCAGCCTGCCTGGTGTTGGTATACAGAGGGGAGAGGTGCTTCCTGGAGTGCTTGGCTGGGAGCAAGAGGTGTCACAAGCTGCTATGCAACACCAACCCAGCGGAGAAGCCAAGTCTGAAAGATGCTAGTGAGCGGGTGGTGTCGGCTGATGCGATTGCGCAGCTGCTGGCTGAGGCGCATGGCAGCTGAGTTCCCTCACATGGCAGAAGCAGCAGGCCGGCTGCTGCCAGCCATGTCACGAGCTGTGCCACACGTGTCACAAGCTGCGCTGTTCTGTGCTGTGCCACACGTGTCACAAGCTGCGCTGTTCTGTGCTGTGCCACACATGTCACAAGCTACGCTGTTCTGTGCTGTGCCACACATGTCACAAGCTGCGCTGTTCTGTGCTGTGCCACACATGTCATGATCTGTGCCAGAGCGCACTTGATTGCACCTCGGTAGCACCTGCACCCAGAACAGGAACTGCTTGGCTCTTAAATGTGCAAGACATGACCATGTGCGCACGAGAAGCAGCCTTAGAAGGAAGGGAGCAAGAGAGGAAGTGATGCTTAGAATTGCTGGCTGACCTAGAGGAGGCAGGAGAGGAAGTGATGCTTAGCATTGCTGGCTGACCTAGAGGAGGCAAGAGAGGAAGTGATGCTTAGCATTGCTGGCTGACCTAGAGGAGGCAGAGGAGGAAGTGATGCTTAGCATTGCTGGCTGACCTAGAGGAGGCAGAGGAGGAAGTGATGCTTAGCATTGCTGGCTGACCTAGAGGAGGCAGAGGAGGAAGTGATGCTTAGCATTGCTGGCTGACCTAGAGGAGGCAGAGGAGGAAGTGATGCTTAGCATTGCTGGCTGACCTAGAGGAGGCAGAGGAGGATGAGGGGGAGTTTGATGGACACTGAGTTTAATAAACTTTTGCTTTGTCCATGAGGAGGAGAGGAACAGTGAGACAACATAGTAAGTACTAGGCTTCAGAGACCCTTGGGCGACCCTTCCAGTAGCTGTGTCATATTGCAGGTTTTGGGAGAATGTTCCTGAACATTTGCATGTGCACCTTTGAACGCCCACAACCTGCTGGGTGTTGATTTTTTGGGTTTGGCAAGTCGGGTGCGGTAAAATTTTTCCTTGAGAGCTATCCATTGACCCCACTTCCATGTTGATCCGAGTAAGTTAGAAATTTCCATGTACACGTTTTAACCAACATATACGTAAGTAAGCAAATATTATACGTATCTATCATATCTGAAAAATCTAAATACGGAATTGGCCAATCCTGCATATGTACACCCACACATGCGCAGGTCTGCTCAACCTATGCATGCTGACAACACGCGGAGGCTGGTCGAGCTGTATGGCCTGCTTGACACCAAGAACGCTGAGATCAGGTGCGCGAGGCTCGTAGGACTTCACTGCCATTGGAGTTTCATCGCACAGCCATGGTGTGGTTGTAGGAGAAGCGCAGAAGGGAATCCCAGCCCCTGCGTTGAGCACAAGCACAAGGTGGGCAGTGCCGAGGCTGCCCATGAAGAGCCTAATCAGATCTGTGTGTGTGCCCTATACACACCTCAACAGTGTAGCGGCTACTTTTGCCTCACCAGTAAGATGGCTACTTTAGCCTTACCAGTGGCCATTGTCCTGGTATTGTTTTGCATTAACAATGTAATGGCAACTTTTGCCTGACCAGGACACTGGTGAGGCATCAATTTTAATACTGCCCGTGCCTCCTACATTTGTGCGTTTCCACAGGCAGGGTGGGCGCACATACCAGGACACTGGTGAGGCATCAATTTTATACTGCTCGTGCCTCCTATACTAATGCATTTCCACAGGCAGGGTGGGCGCACATACCAGGACGCTGGTGAGGCATCAATTTTAATGCTGCTCGTGCCTCCTGCATTAGTGCATTTCCACAGGCAGGGTGGGCGCACATACCAGGACACTGGTGAGGCATCAATTTTAATGCTGCTCGTGCCTCCTGCATTAGTGCATTTCCACAGGCAGGGTGGGCGCACATACCAGGACACTGGTGAGGCATCAATTTTAATGCTGCTCGTGCCTCCTATACTAATGCATTTCCACAGGCAGGGTGGGCGCACATACCAGGACACTGGTGAGGCATCAATTTTAATACTGCTCGTGCCTCCTACACTAGTGCATTTCCACAGGCAGGGTGGGCGCACATACCAGGACACTGATGAGGCATCAATTTTGCAAACCTGTTCAGCTTGTGCATACATCTGTTCAACTTAGCCCATGGCATAAGAATGCAGTTGTCACAGTATTTGCACGCATCTTTTCAGCTCAGCATGAGACCAGTTTTTACATAGCTTTCAATGCCATGTGTTACATCCACCATCATCAGTGTGTTATGTAATTTCAGTCTTGGATTGCATAGCTTTCATTGTCATGTATAACGTCCACCATCATTAGATCCATCATTTATAAATTTCCAAAACTAATTGATTATGGAGCCAAAATTCGAATTTTTTTAATTATTTATTGCCAGGGCGTTTGACCCATTTGAATTGGAAATTAATTAATTTTGGGGCTCAAAAGGGCTTGTGTAGTGTCCAAGTATCAGCAGCGCCCAGCAGCTCCAGCACCAGCACCAGCAGCAGCAGCAGCAAAAGATCGAACTAAGCATTTGAATTGAGAAATTAGTGCCAGTCAGAGGCTTATCGAACCCATTCGAATTACAAAATTAATGATGGGACCCCCATTTGAACTAAAATCGACATTTTTATGAATTACTCTTTGGGAACCTTTCGAACTGGTCGTGGAGGTACGGTATTGTTTCTAATAGAATAAAACCCAGCACACGTATCCACATTCCCCTTTGTTAGCACACGCTCGCATTTGTTCAGGCCCTGGTGCCCTGGCCCTGGTGCCCTGGTGCCCTGGTGTGCTCTTGGTACGAAGCATGCAAGGCTTGGAGGTTTGTGTTGGATGCGTGTCTGGGTTCTTTCTCACTGCTGTGCTGTGAAATCGGATGCATCAAAATGAAGTGGTTTCACACTCACACTTGAATTCAGAACAAGCTGCAATTGTTCTCCATGACTCCTCATATGCCCATCCCCTTTTTTCTCTCGGAGATGGGAATATTCAAACTAGAACTTTGATGATTACTTTGAGACTGAAGCGGGAAAAGATCCCATGTGGACAGCCATTGGACATGGGCCACGCTTCATCCCAAGAGACGGGGCACCCTGTGTGAAGAGTGTGACCTGTTTTGCCCATCGAATGAGACAGGAACGTCTGTGGAAAGAAAAGGAAATATTTACGTAGCTGTACCTGCCCATGTGGGCAAATATATTCACCAAAAATGTTCTGGTGGATTCTTCCTGGTGGTTTTCCCTCGTGCCTTATGCAGGCAACTCTTCTGGGCAAATCACTGACAACCAGGTCAGTGTCATAGCGTAAAGTTCCTATTGGATTTAACATGGAGAGAAATTAAGCGAACACCAAGACTGGACTTGCATGCATTCAAATTGATGACTTGTACGTGTAAGAATGATCACTTCTGTACAAATGAGAATGATCACTTCTGTACAGATGAGAATGATCACTTCTGTACAGATGAGAAAGGTCACTCCTGTACAAATGCAAGTACCAAGCAAATGGACTGTGCTTGCGGTGATTGCTGGCAGGTCTGCATTTTTCAAGCTGGCCCTTGCTGCGGAGGATCAGACAGTTCTGCCCCACGTACTGGACATGCTGGCCACACAGGGCCGCATGAAGTATCTCAGGTGGGACTTTGTTTTGAGCCTTGGTTGCCAATTTTAAGTTACACTGCCCCATGCGCTGTACATCCTGGCTACACGTGTCTAAAGAAAAAAGAAGAGAACAAAAGACTAAGCCAGCCAGAGGTGGTTGCACATAGTGCCTCAGGAGAGTTATTGCATGAAGCTTCGATTGTGATGCGTATCGCCAGTGCAGGATTTTAGGTGTGACTGAAGTTGATGATTCCCTGCCTTGAGATGGATTTCATCAAACTGCCCTTACCTCCGAGGCACACTGCCTCCTTTGGTATATGACTCATGATGGACGCTCAAAGCTGCGCACAAATTACCCCCAGTGTGCTGATAGCCAAGGAAGCAAAGTAGGAAAAGATAGGAAAAGCCAACCTCCAGCGAGCTTTAGCAAAAGGATAGCAAAGATGAGACACGGAAGGAGGAGTATCAGAGATGAGGAAAGAAAAGAGAGCCAGCTCCAGTGAGCTGCTATTACTTTAAAAGTAATAAGGTCGATGAAGAGCTAAACGTTTTTTGATTTGAATGAATTAGAGACGGTCAGCCTGACTACCTTGTGCTCTTAACATCATTACTTTAAAAGTAATAAGGTCGATGAAGAGCTAAAAGTTATTTGATTGGAATGAATCTGCAACAGTCAGCCTGACTACCTCCTGCTCTTAACATCGATTGCCAGCCATGGCCTGGGCTGTGTGACATAACCTGTATCCTCCAACCTGAGACCTGGATCTCCAAACAATAGTGGTTCTCTTTTAACATCGATTGCCAGCCATGGCCTGGGCTGTGTGACATAACCTGTATCCTCCAACCTGAGACCTGGATCGCCAAACAATAGTGGTTCTCTTTTAACATCAATCGCCAGCCATGGCCTGGGCTGTATGACATAACCTGTATCCTCCAACCTGAGACCTGGATCGCCAAACAATAGTGGTTCTCTTTTAACATCGATTGCCAGCCATGGCCTGGGCTGTGTGACATAACCTGTATCCTCCAACCTGAGACCTGGATCGCCAAACAATAGTGGTTCTCTTTTAACATCGATTGCCAGCCATGGCCTGGGCTGTGTGACATAACCTGTATCCTCCAACCTGAGACCTGGATCGCCAAACAATAGTGGTTCTCTTTTAACATCAATCGCCAGCCATGCCCTGGGCTGTATGACATAACCTGTATCCTCCAACCTGAGACCTGGATCGCCAAACAATAGTGGTTCTCTTTTAACATCGATTGCCAGCCATGGCCTGGGCTGTGTGACATAACCTGTATCCTCCAACCTGAGACCTGGATCGCCAAACAATAGTGGTTCTCTTTTAACATCGATTGCCAGCCATGGCCTGGGCTGTGTGACATAACCTGTATCCTCCAACCTGAGACCTGGATCGCCAAACAATAGTGGTTCTCTTTTAACATCAATCGCCAGCCATGGCCTGGGCTGTGTGACATAACCTGTATCCTCCAACCTGAGACCTGGATCGCCAAACAATAGTGGTTCTCTTTTAACATCAATCGCCAGCCATGGCCTGGGCTGTGTGACATAACCTGTATCCTCCAACCTGAGACCTGGATCGCCAAACAATAGTGGTTCTCTTTTAACATCAATCGCCAGCCATGGCCTGGGCTGTGTGACATAACCTGTATCCTCCAACCTGAGACCTGGATCGCCAAATAAGAAAGGATCGCTCTCGGCATTAATTGCCAACCATGGCCTGGGCTGTGTGACATAACTCAAACCTTCCCACCTGAAACCTGGATCGCCAAATAATAGTACATCTTATCCCTGCAAAAATGATAGGGTGTGACTTGCTCATTCCTAGCAATGAGCTGTTATATGCTGCTGTTGAGTGTGAGCGCGTATGTTTCTCGAGCCCTGATCCCCCCTGTTCATCCCCCATGCTCAATTGTTGCTCACAATGACTGTACCATGTCATGTGCCCCTGTTTTGTGCAACGTGAACCCTGCTGAATGAATCCAGCATACATATTATGTAATATTTGCAGCACATTACTTATATGCTGGATTCAGCACTTCAATCCGGTGCGGGTGTAGAAAAAGGGGAAACTTTTAGATGTTACAGTTTAGTCAAATGAAGACAAGCGCAATGCTAACTATGAAATTCCACCACACTTTGCAGGCCACTTTTCCGCGCACTGTTCAAGAGTAAAATGGGCAAGGATGCAGCCATCGAGGCCTTCAAGCAAAACGAGGACTCTTACCATGTGAGTTAATGAATCAAAGCATAACGTGGCCTGTGGGTTGCATTAAAAGAGGTGAATTATGAGATTATGATGGCACGTGCATCATAGCACGTGCCTGTGTGTGTTGCATGCCTGTGAGTGTGTACGTGTGTGCTTGTGTGTGTGTGTGTGCGCATGTGTGTACGTGTGCGCTTGTGTGTGTGCGTGTGATGTTCGTGTGTGCCTGTGAGTGCGTGTTGTTGCATCATCTCCTTGTAATGCTTGCGCAATTCCCACTTGATTGTCTCAGCAACCAGCACTCACTTCCTGACTTCCTTTCCTACATGCAGCCCATCGCCAAGAAAATGGTGGCAGCCGATCTGGGGCTGTGAGGAAGTCTGAAACTATGGAGAGGTGGCAGAATGGTGATGCGGTTTTTCTGTGAAAGGGAGCTGACCAGCCTCTGTGTGGTGGTGCATCGCTGATATTTTGGGCGCATGTTGTTCCCAGATCGTCTGCACCACTTTTGCGCACATGATGCAGTCAGGGTTTTATAGGTTCGGGTTTAGATTGTTGTTGGATTGGCCCTGGCATTGTGCACATGAACTTCATTCTCTCTCATGTCGTTGGCTTCGTCTGCGCTCATGGCATGCCAAATTCTGAATGGTCGTCTCTGATCATCTGGTCTTGGGTCTGAATCCGCTGGAAATAGCCATTTCTTTGCTTTATGACCGTCTCCTTTAAAGAAGGCATGACAAGGAAAGACTTGACCATCCTCAATGGTGTATTCTCCCTGAGTAAGACACACTTGCTATGTACCCTGCTCTGGGATGTTCTTTCGACATGATGAGCAAGCTTCAAACTCACGGAAGGCAATTGCGCTCTGTACAGTACATTCACTAGTTTGAATACGTAATGCACAAGAAGAAGAGGTGGCTGTGTGTGCTGAATCACGCTGCATTTACAGAGTAACCGTTCCCTACCAAACCATCCAGCAAGGACCTTAAAAGATGTAGTTGGTTAGGTACGATACAACAAGGCTACACCGCCATGTCCGCCTACGAGGGTAACTGAGCAGAAGCACTGGGGCCTGTAACCAACCTTGCCAAAAAAAAAAGAAAAGAAGACTGCACAGGCTGGGGAAACTCTCCCTACATCATTTAGGGAAAAAGAGACGTAGTGGCATCCTTTTGGGTGTTGGTGGGACCTGCTACACTGAGCACACCCTTAATCAGTTCAAACAACTGGGACTTGACCACCAATGCGCCAATCAACTTGCTCGCAAACTCCATGCCCATTCTGTCATGTATGCCAACAGGCTTGTTCCCACTAGGCGTGCTATTGAAAACAAGAATATTTCTTGCAGCCAGGTTATGGAGCCGGGTGCTTCCAATAACCCTCCGGATCCCTATTAGGATATTCTTTTTGTAGTCTTTGTGGTGGAGGGGACTCACGGCTCTTTTGAGCCAATGTGTCTCCTTTTTCTTAATTGATGTAGGGAGAGTTTCCTCTGCCTACGTAGTTTTTCTTTTTCTTTTACTGGCTAAGAAGAGCCGTGGACCTCCTCCACCACAAGGCTACAGGCCCGAAGGTGCAAATGGGTATTTGGAGGGTTATTGGAAGCCAAATATGCTCATCCTGTGAAACCGGATACAAGCATGAACCCTCGTAGCCAGGAGCTAGAGCCAAATGCTACCATCCATGTCCACAAAGGTTTTCCTTTCATAATTCCTGAGGGATTAAGGCCCTGGGCCCAAGTCGGCGACTTGTGGAGCTTAGGGCCACTTTGTACCCTTTCTCACTACTGGCATATTCCACGTGCCTGTGTCAAACAGCCTGACAGACTTGAACCAACCACAAACCTTTTTCACCGCCACTTATGACTCATTACTCGGAGAAATAAAAGATTCAGGAGAGAATGGCGCTAAGCATTGTCTGCATCTTGTGCTCTTGTGCTACAGACAATGTGGGGTATGTGCGCATGTACGCTTGGCTATACGGCTCTGCATCAAGCTTTAGAGGCTTAATGAACGAGACTGGTGTCCCAGGATTTCCAACTATGAGTTTGTATTAGGTTGTCTGAAATGCTGTGACTGAGTCACACTGTCACACTGGCATACATCATTGATTGCTCTCAGACAAGGCTTCTTCTTTCAGATCGTCAGCTGCATCACCAATTCACGGTCTGTCAATTGCAAAAGATTGCTATCTACCCCGTCTGGTGCAAAGCTGTCAGGCTTCACATCTCCTTCTGATCAGACTTGTTTGGTCGCGGTCTGGGCAGCAACGGCACTACACTTAGACAGGTACGGCGAGCAGACATTCAACTTCAAGTTAAAATGAGCTGTCTTTCTCACAAATGCTGGAGCCAGAGTTTTTGGCTCCATGCACGGGCTTAGACAAGTGCGACATGTGTACTCATTGTTTTTGATCCAGAAGCCTACAGTCGTGAGGTTTTTTTGTCGCTGATGTGAGGAAAAGGCTGCAAAATGTGTGGAATGCTGGTCCCTTGGCAAAGCACGGTGAGCACACAATAGCTAATGATCATCACTGGACGGCACTTCTTTTGAAACCTTTGTCTGTTCATGGTGCACCCGTTTCTGTCCCTAGGTATTTGCATCTTGATTTATGCAAGCCTTGCGTATGCAGAGCATATGCTGAGAAACATAGCGCGCCATTTGTTTACATGCACACACCTTGAGGTTTGAGGCTTCACTTTGGCAGGAGCATACATCTGGATGCGGGAGGTGTGGCCAAGGGGGACTCAAATATAAGAAGCATGCATTTTCCTTTGTTCTCGTGCTCCTATGTGTTCTCTTAAAAGGACTGTTTACGAACTATACGCTGCACATTGTTCATTAAGTGTTTGAAGGATTAATCTGATCCAACAACTTGAAACCTTCGAGCATAATCTACCTCATGCTACTACAAACACCAGACCTGATTTTGTTACCTCTTCTTTCGAGTCCAAGTTTTGTGAGTTGAGCATTCTTGGTCCAGGCCTGGTTACAGGCCTCAGTGTTTCCGCTCAGCTGCCCTTGTAGGTGGATATAGCGATGTAACCTTATCTCAAAAGGACTTCTGCAAACCTGTTCTCTGACTTTCCCTGTACTCATTGAACTTTCCTGGACTCATCAGGCGTTTTGTACAATACTCAAGCTAGTACAGGAAATGTCTTTCATTTCCTGCAGCAGCAGCAGCAGCAGCAGCATCAGCAGCAAGGCCTGCAATACAGCACCTACTACGCCTGCCCCACCACCAAACAGCAGCACGAGCGACAGCAGAAGGAGCGACAGCAGCTGCAGCAAGAGAAGCCCCAGTCACCCCCACCAAGCGCAAGCGCATCAGCCAAGAGTCCAACCCTGTCCAGCACCAACACTGCCCTCCCCCAGCAGCAGGAGCAGCAGCACCTGTACAAGAAATCCCAAGTTCAACAAGGACTGTTAGAATTACTTGCTTGTCAGGAAGAGATATGGCTGTGCCTTTAGTTAGGAACCACGCGCCCCCAGAGGTGCTCTTGAGACAAGGTGCTGAATTTGGGTGGGTTCCTCAACCTGACTGCTTGGAGACTCCTAGTACAACAGTTTTGGAAGGAATGGTTGGGTCCCACATCAAGAAGTTAAATGCGGGTGCTTTACCTGGATTAGACGGTATTCCTATACCCTTCCTTAAACATGCCTGCTTGCCCATTGAGCTTGGTCGGAGAGTGGATCATGTTAACGTGCTAGTCCCCCTGATAGCACGCATGTTCAGGGTTTTTCTGGGTAAAGCTAGGATCCCTGCATGTTGGAAGGTGGCAAAACTGAGCCCCCTTCACAAAAAGGGAGCTTAAACAAATCCTGGGAACTACAGAATGATTGCTGTCAGTGGGGTGATGTACCGCATTTATGCCAACGTGCTGAAAGACTTGGTGACGGATTGGTGTATCCAGAAAAATAAGGTCCCAGACACCCAATTTGGTTTTTACCCCGGTAGGAGCACTGTGCATCCACTCTTCATCCTGAGGCTCTTAGACATGCTGCAAAAAAGCTTAAGCCACGGCAATCACCTAGGCTGCATGCTGCATTAATTGACTTCTCTCAAACATACGACACTGTGCTCTGTTTGCAACTTTGGGACCATCTACAACGCATTGCCATGCCTGCACTACTTCTCCAGGCAGTTAAGGAAATGTACCAGGATGATGAATATATTCTGATGGGTGGGGATAAAAGGGCACATGTGCGTCCAACAAATGGAGTCAAGCAAGGTTGTCCCCTGTCCCCTCTCCTGTTTTCTTTATACATCAATGACATGGGCAGAAATATTAGTGCAGACGGCTTGAGTTTAACTACCAATGACCCAGGTGAAACGCAAGTTATGCTGAATAGATAACGAGCTTATGCAATGAGAAAGGGGTTGACTGTCAATACATCAAAGTCAGAGGTCATGCATTTGAATAATTAATCGTTTTCTTATCTGCCTTCTTTCATGTATTGAGACGTGGCTCTTCCAGAGAAAGAGCAGTTTAGACACCTCGGTATGCTTGTGGACAAGCACATGAATCTGAAGGTGTCTGAGGAGCATGCAGTGCGGCCTTACATGACTGCCCAGCAAAGGATTAAGGGGTTTGTGCATGAACATGATCTAAGAAATAGGCCGCATGCTCTGATCTGGCTTTCTAAGGTGTATGGCATTCCGGCTGGGGTGTACGCATGCCAAGTGTGGGGTACAGAGTACTTACAAGGAGGCAGTGAGTTCAAAAGCCAATTACAAAAAAAGCAATTATGCTCTTCAAGGCGTTTCCTAGGTGTGAAGAGTACTGCCACGAACTGGCCAGTATTGAGAGAGTGTGGTCAAGAGCCCTAAAAGTTTTATTGTTTTAGGGCTACTGTTAGATTTTTCAACAACATGCTTGTTTCTAACAGTGAAACACTACGCCAAGTGTTGAAGGCAGATTCATTCCTTGCTGAGATGGATGAGTCCTGTTGGTCTGCCCATGTGTCTAAGTCATTCAGTGGCATGCGCAATGAGGAGGTGTTTAAAAAGAAATTGCTGAGTGCTTCCAAGATACCCATGCAGGATTTTTTAAGGGGATTTGAGGTACAGACAGCAGAAGGTTTGGAGGGAAGCGGACGCCTTAAGTCCTCGAGAGGTGAACAGGAAAGCAGTGACTTACCATCATTGGTGTGGAAAACCTTTAAACCAAACAGCAAGCACACCCTTCTGTACCCCATCATATCTATTTAAGGATCTGGATAAAGGAGTCATGAGGAATGTGAGTAGGTTTAGGCTTCGTGCCCGATGCTTGAAGGTCGAGTCCTGCAAATGGTTGGGTGGTTAAAGAAAAGAAAAGAAAAGAAAAGTCTACGCAGTCTCGAGGCCGCGTGCATTAAGGGAAGAAACCCTAACAAAAGTTAGAGGCCTCACCAAGAGGCCCTCCACCTAAACTAGCCAAAACTAGCCTAGGAGAGAGCAAGAAGCAAAACTAATGGGGATCCGGGGGATTGGCCGCCATGCCCCTGAGCGCTCGGACTCTCCTCCTTCCATCCTCAGCCATTGCCGCGCGCCTAGCAAACCCTCCCCTCCCAGATGCTCCCTGAAAACAAAGTGCATGTCTAGTGTTAATGATGGTGGATAATCTTTGGATGGCATGGTCACTGAGTTGGGAAGCTAGTGATTTAGCTTTTTGTTTGGTCAATCCCAGATTTATGAGAGGTGTAATTGTATATTTGTTATAAATCGTGCCACCAACACCAATTAAGATGATGTGCAAAGTCACTTTATTATTCCTGTTTGGGTTTCTTAAGCTGCGTGTTTTAAGTCTGTTAATGATGTGGGAATGTTGAGTTTGTGCACGCTCCAAGGTGCTGACAGGATTAGTGTCGGAGCAGAATTTAAGTTCAACAAGGTGAATGTCTCTATCTTGTGATGGGATCTTGGTAGGATCAAGGTGGGCTTGTCTGCCTGGGATGTGTCGCACAAATAGAGCATCAGGGCGGCTTGTATGCCGTACAGGTGAGGCAGCACCATTTGGGAAAACCCAGTCTGGAATGGCTTGAGAGGTGTTTTCAGGGACTTGTATGTTTTGATCCATAAGTCTGTCATGATTGCAGCCATCCATGCTAATGAGGGATGAGCCGTAACGGCCTTTGCTGAGGGCTTCTACACAGAGACTAAGGGCCGCATGGTGTCTGTTGGTGTGCATCCCACTCATTGTTGGGTTGGTACACCTAAGTAGAACATGATAAATGTTATCTGTATCTGCACAGAGTGGGCACCTATCAGAACTGGAAAAGTTAAATTGAGAGGCATGGCCCTGTGTGTACAGTGTATCCGTTCAATATTTCATGAGATTTATTTGTTGTTTAAGGGTAATCTTTGGATTTTTCCAGAAGGAGTTGCTGATTTCCTTGTTTGCAAGTTGAGAGATTGGGTTGTGAGCTTCATTGTTTGTGTTGTTGTTGGATAGTGTGGCATCGTTGAGCTTCTGCCATCTCTGGTAGTGGTAGCCAGAGGTGTCAGCAGAGCCAAGTTTGTGTTTCTTGTGCTTGTGTGTTTTAAGTTTGTCACTCAGGTTGGTGAGGTAGTGTATTGGGAACGTGTGGGAGCGGTGCCTGCCATCATTTCGTGTGGAAATCTTTAATGAAAGGCAATAAAAGTTGTGGAAAGGGTCCCTGGCATCCGGAAGTGTAATGTCTACTGTGTCAGAGAGGGCTGCGGTGCGAGCACAAGCGTCAGCCCCCTCGTTTCCTATGATGCCAGAGTGGGCTTTGACTTTATAAAAATGGATAGGGTGAGGGGAGTGCTCTATTCTGGTTGATATTGCATGTATCAACTCCACATGTAGGTGATATCTCATGCGCATGGGATGAAGGGTTTGATTTGAAATTTGAAAAATGCAGGATGCACTATCAGTGGCAATTTCGGTTTGCTCATGTTGGAGCGCCAACAGGATACCCACTAGTTCTGCTCTCGTGATAGTATTGGTAGGCCCATGGCCGTTGGGTTTTATGTGTAGTTGTAAGTGTTGAGGGGGTTGAGTAGTGTCTATACCTGGTTTGTAAACGCCTGAACCTGACAGGGGTGGGGAATCGTCATCTTTGTGTTTAATCACACTGCCATCTGTGTATGTCATTTCCCTCCAATCCTTGATTTTGGGTGTGAACATCTTTTTGAAGTTGGCAGGGGTGAATGCTGCCCTTTCTTGAGGGCATTTGTGCGAGCAGTTGTGGGTGTCGGGGGGGAGTGATTGGAATTTCTGTTTCCAAGTGTTTGATGCAAGGTGTTGGTGGGTACGCAGTGGCGTGGCAGGATTTGGAAAATCCAAGGGTAGCCACCAAGCTTCTGGTACAACTTGTTTTATATCTTGTTGGAAGGACTGAAACCAGTCACTGTTTGCGCTGTCTAGCATAACTCTGGCATTATGATACCACACAACAATGAGCTGCATAGGATAGGATGGTTGGGTAGGATTGGGTATGGTATCAAACCAGTGTTGTGGTGCCTGAAATTGGATTTTTCTTGCGGGGAATTTGGCAAGTACTTTTGCAACGTCTGGGTATTGTCTGATCCAGGTCATATACGCGTTGCAGCTGAAGCCTCTCCAGTGAGGCAGGAGCATGAAGGTGGCAACTGGATCTGTGCTTTGGAGGGAGGAATGCACTGCATGGCACATGAGTTTGAACATTACTTCATCATCATGGGGTGGATGGCAGAAGGAGAAGCCGGTGTAGCGCACTGAGAGGGCGTCTGTGTATGCTCCGAAGACTTGGTCTCGGCAATTTGTACTGAAATAGGTGTTGTATGTATTTTCAAAATGAAGGGGGCTGGGATACCTCTCTACTGAGACCATGCACCATATTTGCAGGGCTGAACGGATGTGGGAAGGAGTGATGAGCGTGTTAGAGTTGAAAACCTTTGCTCTGGGCAAAGAGATCTTTTTGTTGAGCTTTCTGGCGAGAGAGCAGACCCATAATCTCAGTTGCTGGATTCTGGACAGGGGGTTGAATGGTGTCATGGATGCCTGCCTTTTTGGCAGCTTTGTAGGCTTCAAGCAGGGTCCTGAGCCTGTCTATAGTGAGCATGCCCACGCATTTGCCATTGGTATTGTAGACGCAGGCACATTCAGAGGTGGTTATCTCTGGCATTTGTGCTGGCATGGCGACTTCATCACATGTGTCAGGGTGAAGGTTTTCCTTCATGAGGTCAACATTTCTTATGATGATGTCGCATTGCCATGTTGGCATGATATCTGTCTGTGGGTTGGTAGGTTGGAAATCAAAGGTGACATTTTTGCGGATCGCGCAGCCAGTAGTTGAGATCCATGTGGAGTCAGAAAGGCTTTGGGGATTGCCTTCAAAGCCTTGGTTGACAAAATTGTCCAGGTCTGTATCAATGGTCAAGGGGTCTTCTATAAGCTCTGGGTGTTCCTCCGAGTCGAAGGCTTGCACATGAGCATCCAGGTCTGGATGTATTCGTAGCTGTTCTGCAGCTTCCCATTTAGGATGCCACTCTACACATATCATTTCGCAGTCTTCAGAGAAGTTGATCCTTTCCGCTTTTTGAGAGTCTGTCAGGGAGGCGCAAGCAGGGCAGTCCCAGTGTTCATTTTGTTCGCTCAGTGCCTGGTCATTTTGGGAGCAAGCCTTGACATCTACGAGACAGCCCCAATGGTATGTGCGGTGGCAGGTATCACAGGTGGGCATATCGTTATGGCATTGACTTTCAAAGGTGTGTTCCTTGCTTAATGGGCTCCAGCAGAGCTGGCAGCACGGGTCTAGTTTAGTTCTTCTTGGTACATGCTTTGAAGAGGCCACTTTCAGCCCATCATTTTTGAAAATGGGCAAGGCCCATTTCTCAATGGTGACAGGGTGCCACTGTACTTTGTATTGTTTTTGATCCTTTTCTTGAGAAGATCTCTTGTATTTCCGGAGGTGTTGCCAGCCCAAGATATCTTGGATAACATGATCGTAGCGGAAGATGGTGTTGCTAGCTTCAACTTTGCTTAAAGTATCAGCCTTATTCTGCTTGTAATTCCAAAGCCATTGGGGGATTTCAGTGCTTGAGGTGTTTGGAGGTGAGGGACAGGGGGTTATTATAGGTTGGTGGTTAGGGTCAAAAAGTGTTGTTGGGTCTCGTCTCCCTCTGGGTCTCCTGCCCCCAGTTTGTGGGGTCTGAGCGGAGTCTATGTTATTTGCTTGTGCTTGCCACCGCTCTGCATGCGGATAGTTTCTTTTGCGAGTGCGTCTGCCTTGGTATGAGTGCATCTCTGAAATTGGTTGACTTTTTGGGAACAGGTTCCCCTGGCTGCTAGGGGAGGCAGTTTCTACTTCCATATCCTCAGCATCAAAGAGGGGGTTGCTATAAATTCTGGGGCCTGGAGGTGTGTGTCTGTTAGGGGCATGACTCTCATTTCCCGGGTTGGAGTTGAGGGGATCTGGGGCAGCATGGCTTGGGTGAAGCTTTGACCAGTTCCATCCTGCTGGTGTATGCTCTGTTTTCATCAGTTCTGCATATATTGTATTACTTATGCAGCGTGATTCAGGGGTTTTATTGGGAGAGCTATCTTGGCTGTGGATGATAGTATTGATAAGGTCAGGTCTGTCCTCAACCAGAGTGGGGGTGTTGAGAGTATGGGAGAGTCTATTCAGGGCTATAATATGTTTTGTCTTGATTTTTCGGCCAAACAGGAATGTGAGTTTGTTCCCGTCAATAATATGCGTGAGGCTATCATTTAGCAAGGCTGAGAGCCTGTTTATGCCTATTTCCATAAGGGCATATGTGCAGTGACAGGCTAAGGTTTTGAGGGTGGGTTGCATTGGCATTGAGAGGACTTGTATTATGGGGGATATTCTGGAGGGGAGGTAAGGTGCTCCTTGATAGGAGATGTCAAGGTCACTGTTATTAATGCAGAGGAATTGCCTAATGCGGAGCATGTAGGGTAGTTGCTTGAGGATGAAGCTGGATTTTTGGTGGTCAGGGTTGATGCTCCTGAGAACATATTGTCTCAGTTGGTTAATTTGTGATTCAAGCATTGCCTTGGTGAGCCGGCCGTGCCTGCCTGTGTTATTGGGTGGTTCAAATATTTGTGATTAGTGTGGATGTGCTGAAGTCCAGGACGAGAAACATGTTTTTTCCTATTGCAGTTGCTGTGAGTTGTGTGAGCTGCGCAGAAAATACCAGGACCTCAGGCTGTTCATTGATCTTTTCAAACCATTACGTACTTTTGCCCAGCTTCCAAACACTGATTTTATACCTTTCTTGGCGAGCTTTCACATTTTGACTGATTTTGAGGTCAATGCTTTCCTAAATCAAGACTCTCACAGGTTTTCAAAATTTTTGTCTGAACTGGTTACAATTTTTGATGCTGGATGAGAATGTTTCACCAGCAGCCGATCAGCCAGATCCTTGGGCTGTAGGCCAATCCCCTTGTAACCCTCGTAACCCCTCCCCTTGTACAAGGAATGCACGCAGGTGGCTTTGGAGGAGCCAAGAGGCACGGACAAACTGCAGACCAAGAGACCTGATTTCGAGCATGCAAGACTACGCAGGCAACTCGCCTTCTCATGAATAAAAGCAACATGGGTCCCTAATAGGAAGTATGGGAGGCATGCCATGCTTGGGAGAAACTACTCAGGAAACCTGATGCCTGGAGAGCTTCAAGCAAGGCGATGCAACTGACACCGTGTCAGGTGACCTCATGTTGTCATGAGGTACAGCTATGTAACCCTTCCCTTCCCTTCATGTTGTCATGTGCACTCACCAGCCTGTATCGGCGGTTACCCTTCTTGAAGCATTGCAACGCATCTATGACAGTGGATGCTGAGAACTGAAGTACAAAGCATTACATGAACACATTTGTCATGGCCTCTTGGACCTTTTTTCAGAGTGGTCAAACTTTCTGCGCTTCTTGTGGAAGCATGGAAGTTCAACTTTCATAAGTTATTTTCCTGACATGACAGCCTTATGGAGATTTTGTGCATGACTTTGCATGCTTGTTTCATGTAGAGTGACAGTGATTTTTTGTAGTTGGCACTTCTGAACTCAGCTCAAGGCTTCCAGTTGAGATTTACTCAAGTTTGGTTTGGTTACAGGCACCTGTATGCTTCAGCTAAGCTGCCCTTATAGGCAGGTACAGCTATGTATCCCTATCCCTATGCAGAAGCAAATAAGTGAAACTTGGCATTGTGTTTCCAGACTCATGGATTATTTCTGCGTGGCTGGCACAGTAAGCAGGTTGAGCAGCCTGATTGACTGGCTGAAGGGCAAATCCCATCATAACCTCATAACCTTTTTCAAAGTGAAGTTGTTCTTTCAAAGCTGCCCTCACAGGTGCCTCATAGATCGGTTTAGCTGTGTAGCCCTTTCCTTCCTTCCTTTCTTCCATCCCTCTGGTTGCTAATTCTGCGTTATATTGAACTTTCTGTACATGACAGGCACAGCTTTTTGTGAACCACATACAAACTGATTGGGTGCAGATTTTCAGGCTAGGATGGTCTGGCTTCAAAAGTCGCTTCAAAAATAAATCAGAATTGGCATTAAGGAAAGACCCAACAGTCTGTGTGGCACCTGTTCACAAAAAGAAAGAGCTGACAAGCATGAACCCTGAAACAAGGTGAAGCCTGATCTGGAGATCAACCTGCATGCACTTTGAGTTCCCATTCAGACCGCATCCAATAGCAGACATGCGCATGATCCCTTTAAAGAGTTGCAGCGTTTTCAGCTGCTGGGCACCCAAGCCTGGCTAGCTCAAGCCCTTTCTCAGCCCTTTCTTGGAAGTGCATGCTTTGGCAGCTCCTTGTGCCGTTCCGATCCCTGTTTCCTACTCAACAGCGAAAGGTTTTCTCCCTCAAATACACCGAACAAGTCCCAACTGCGTGCCATTGTACAGCAAATTCACATCCCCCCTTCACTGGCTTCCGCACACTTATGCCATGCATCTGTGCAAGCAAATTTGTGAATTATCCGTGCACACGCAAGGTATCGATGAACATAAAGACGCGTCCTTCGGGACAAATATTTTAGTTGAAATGGCGCAGAGAACGTTTGCAAGACCCACATGCAAGGATGACACACACACACACGTGCAAGGCATCAACAAACTCATGCGCAATTAGTCTGAAAACACTCCCTTCCACACTCACAATTTGATTCTAAGCCCCAAATAACAAACAGGCGCTCTGTGCTCATGTGCCGTTGCTCCCAGCTCCTAACCCCCTCTTAAAAACGTTTCAAGAGCATGTCCCTACAGGTGCATCCCCTCGGCATCATGGCTTCTCCAAGCGCATGGACACTGCACGCCTGTGTGCCCACAATCCCTCCGAGGTTCCGCTGTCTAGTCACCGCTGAGCTTCAGGTTACTCACATCATGGTTTCTCCAAGCGCATGGACACTGCTCGCCTGTGTGCCTCGAGGCCCTCAATCTCTGCCATCTTGGTCACCGCAGGCCCAAGATTCTTCAGCCCCTCGTAGCTCAAGTTCTGGACGGTGATCTTCTTTTGGAAGGAGTCAAGGGATACCCCACTGCAGAGGGAGAGAGAGAGAGACACAAAGAAATGAACGCGACACAGCAGCGTGAAGCACAGTAAGTTAAAAAAAACTTACATGCTGCTGGACAAGGAAAAGGGAGGTAGAATGAGAGCGACAAACACACATTACAGGCACAGCAGATAGGCACTGCAAGAGAGAAAAGCGACACACCTCCGCATAGAGGGGAATATTGCAACAGACATTGCAGCATGGGTGCAGCGAGAGTAGAGAGGAACATGCCATGCCTTTGAGGGGGGAAATTGCGACATGCACACACAACAAGCATATCACTGCCAGATTCTTTGGCGTTACCAGAGAGGGTTTTAAGAGGGAAAACTATTTTCGTGTAGAGTCTAAATATATTTGTCTCAATAATGTTTAGTGACCTTGAATGCTGGAAGCTTTGCTTGGACCATAGTGCGGATTTTGGCCCTTTTTGCCATCCCGTGTGCTGATCATTAGAAGGGCAATGGTATGATGATATTGCACATTGCTATCATCAACCACAAAGCCTTTTCACTCTCCTTCTGTTGGAATATACTGATATCGCACATCTTGTCAGCCACTGGGTCTTTTCACTCTCCTTCTGTTGATATGATACGCTTTGGTGAAAGGGCTCCAAACCACTTCATCATCCAATTTGATGCAGTGAGTGTTATGGGAAGGGACATTAATGGTCATAAGTGAGTTTCTCTCCCTGGAATATCAGGCAAAGGCCCCATGGCGGGCACCTCGAGGTAAAGCGCAATAGAGAGCTTATGTTATTGCTGAGCTTGAAAAGTGCCTGTCATTAGGCCTTTTGCCAAGGTCTTGCGTGCTAGGTCAGAGAGCAAGAATGGCTGAATGCCATAGCTTGAAAAGTGCCTGCCACGAGGCCTCCGCGCCAGGAGCCTGTAAGAAGCATGTAATCGGGCCTCAGATAGCCCCTTTTGGGACATTACCCTAGTCATGTCTAGTCAACACTTGTTGTACACCCTGCTGTTCAAGGACAGTGAATGCTCAAAACAACCACCCACAGCCAGGAGAGTGCTTCCATGGTTTGATACCAGTTTGAGCAGCAACAGCTAGAGGGGGCAAAGCACCAAGCTCCAAGTGCCAATCAAAACGAGTGTGGCCTCTACTCTGTACAGGCAACGCTGCATCTTCACTGACAGCACCTCAATGACACAAACACACCATAGGACTATCACATGGGACTAGAAAATTAATGGAAGCTCCTTACTTTGTGCAGCCAGTGCTGCATCCTCATTCTTGCCAGCAACACTTAGACACTGCCACACACCATAGGACTAAGATATGTGACTAGAAGATAAACGTAACCCCCTTACTTTGTGCAGGCAATGCTGCATCCTCAATCTTTCCAGCAAACATTAGACATTACCACACCATAGGACTACGATATGTGACTAGAAAATGAACACAACCTCCTCACTTTGTGCAGGCAATGCTGCATCCTCATTCTTGCCAGCAACACTCTGACACTGCCACACCATAGAACTGAGATATGTCACTAGAAAGTAAGCACGCCCTCCTAACTTTGTGCAGGCAATGCTACATCTTCAATCTTGCCAGCAAACATTAGACATTACCACACCGTAGGACTACGATATGTGACTAGAAAATGAACATAACCTCCTCACTTTGTGCAGGCAATGCTGCATCCTCATTCTTGCCAGCGACACTATCGCACCATGAAAGGCCTTCCAGGAATGCTTACAGCCGCGTACCTGTACATGCGGGCGTATCCATAGGTTGGCAGCGTGTGGTTTGTCCCACTTGCATAGTCTCCTACACTCTCGGGAGTCCACCTGTGTGTCACAGAATGTGCAACAACAGAAATCAATGAGACACGATATAGAGAAGAGGGCCGTCAACATTGGGCTGTTTACAGCAGACACACGTGCAAATAGGAAAAGTCAAAAGGGCTCCGCGCAGCTAACTGGAGGACGCACAGAAGAAGGAACATCAATTCCTCTGATTTTGGCCATGCCCCGATGGAGGCATCCACTGATCCCTCCAATCTGGGCAACGCCCTGGACAAGGCATCGATCCATCTGACCCATGCCCTGAAGGCAGGCCGTACTCTGATGGTGCACACGGAAGCCATTCATTTTCAAAGGCACATGCCAGACGAAGAGAATACCATCACTCAGACAAACAGGATAAATACACTATGACTCAGACGACTGAGATGGACTCACTATTACTAAGACAAACAAACAGGATGGACACACTATCACGGCCTCCACCAAAGACTGCACACACAGGTGCTGTGGCAGCCACAAACAGCAAGCACCTGCAGGAGCCTGCACAAAAGATACAACATGTATCACATGAGGCGCCTGCAGGAACCCAGCATACCAAGGTGCAATCTACCAACCACAATCACGTGCGCACCCACACACTAGAATACACACATATACATATATGTGTATACATACATATACATACATATATATACATATATACACATACATACATGTGGGTGCGCACGTGATACACATAAAAATTCCCCTCTTAAACCCTATCCCAGCACCCACCTGCCCAAGAAAATGGAGCCAGCATTGTTGATGTGGGGCAGCCAAGACTCAGCATCTTCCACGTTCACGATCAGGTGCTCGGCAGCGTAGGCGTTGGCAAAGGCGATTGCACTCTGGGTGTCAGGGGTCTGTAAGCGCAAGCAGAGGCGCACGTGAGCTCTATATTCTTTTGCATGCAAGTGAGCATGCTTGTCATCAGCACTAACATCAGTGAATGTTTGTCAGCAGCTCTAAGGGGCTCCGTATAGCCACGCACTGCTGGCATTTGGCACATGTTAAGCCTGAGACCTGGGCATCATGTCATGGGATGCACGTGAGCACAGCTGTCAAACGTTCACCATGGGCATTTGGCACACACACTCTGTTCCACAAAACAACAGGTGCGCCAGCAGGCTTTGGATTTAAGAATCCAAGACACACACACGCACGCACGCACGCGCACGCGCGCGCGCACACACACACACACCACAGACTGTTCAGCCCTTTGATCCACAGTCCTTGCTCCCCTGCCCCATGGTGGCAAAGTTGTGTGTCACTTTTATCCACAACCCATGCTCACCGTGGTGGAAAGCTGTGTGATATTCCCATCCACAATCTGTGCTCATTGTGAAGGCAAAGCTGTGTGACATTCCCATCCACAATCTATGCTCACCATGGTGGAAAGCTGTGTGACATTTCCACCAGCAATCTTTACCATGATGGGAAAGCCGTGTGACATTTCCACCAGCAATCTATGCTCACCATGGTGGAAAGCTGTGTGACATTTCCACCAGCAATCTATGCTCACCATGATGGGAAAGCCGTGTGACATTTCCACCAGCAATCTATGCTCACCATGATGGGAAAGCTGTGTGACATTCCCACCCACAATCTGTGCTCATTGTGAAGGCAAAGCTGTGTGACATTTCCATCCACAATCTATGCTCACCGTGGTGGAAAGCTGTGTGACATTCCCACCCACAATCTGTGCTCATTGTGAAGGCAAAGCTGTGTGACATTTCCATCCACAATCTATGCTCACCGTGGTGGAAAGCTGTGTGACATTCCCACCCACAACCCATGCTCACCGTGATGGCAAAGCTGTGTGATAGGGCTTTGCGCGCAGTTTCGTTCCGGGGCAGCGCTGTGCATTGTGTGTCGAGCTCCCTGCTGATTTCCGCCACGTTGGCACCAGGCAGCGCCAGCAGCACCACCTACATCCCGACATGTGCACACTCAAACAGTCATGCATGATAAGGTACACTTTCAGCATGCATGCTCATGCACTATGCATTGAGATGGACATGCTCACTCCAGTAAACATGCTCAGCTTGATTCTGCGCCATGCACCCTTGCCGATTTGGAATGGTGAAAGAAGCAATGCATGCAGGCGCATGTGGATATGTGCAAATTCATTGAGCGCCTCATGCCATGAGCTTCCACTGATTGTGAGCACAGTGTGAAGCATTGTAAACGGGCAGAAACATGTCAGTTTTGGTATCTATGGATCAGCGCTCAGCATCTCATGCCTCTGCTGGTCTTTAGGTGTGTGAAGACCAGCTCCTGCGACACCACCTGCAAGTAAGGTGGGTCAAGAGGGTCGCATGTATCAAAGAAGCTCAAAATAGCCATCTGACCACTGCACATATCACCACAACACAACCCTGTGCTGTTGGTGACCCTCTCATTCAAGAAACCAGGCTGGCATCTTGCAGCTCTCACCTCCAGTACCTCGCCAAAATGCACATCCCACACACATGGAAGCTATTAGATTAGCACGTCTAACACTCTAAGCCACTTTGCCAGCCCGCCTCTACCCAAACCCCCTGTACACTCATGCATTGCATGGCCCACACATTTTGCTGTGTATGGTCTCTTCGTACCTGCTTTGCACATTTACTGTCAGCACTGGTCAGCACCAGTAACTGCATACACACACATGTGTGTGTGAGTGTGTTTTATGTGTGCGTACATGTGTGTGTGTATGTGTGTGTGTGTGTGTGTGCGCACGCTCACCTGCGAGTCTGGGCCGTGCTCTGCTTGGGACAGCAGGTCCGCTGCAACGTGCGCCGGGTTTGCTCCAGCATCCGCCACCACCAACACCTCAGAGGGCCCGGCAGGCATATCGATGGACACCTGCAGGACCACACACGTACAACACACTTATGGACACCTGTAGGACCACACACACACGCACACACACACAATGTATCAATGGACACCTGCAGAACCACACGTACAACATACTGATGGACACGTGTAGGACCACACACATGCGACATATCAATGGACACCTGCAGGACCACACACATGCAACACATCAATGGACGCCTGCAGGATCAATGCCCTAGAGAGCCCAGCAGACATATCGATGGACACCTGCACCGGTCCTGTGGGTACATGACCGTCGGAATTGGGACACTGAGAGAGGCAGTGTGCACAAGGCTTGCGTTTGCTATAGCATCTGCCGCAGCCAAGAGCTTTGTAAGCCCAGCAGGCACACATATATATGGTCGTAAGCAGACATATATACGGTGTGTTTGCAAGAACATCGGTCAGTCAAATCTATCAGGCGCATCAAAAGCACCTGCAGGGGGCATGTGAGCATTTAGATATACACTTCTGGCCTGGCCTGCGCACATGCACAATCACGCAAACACACCATGAGGCAGGGCAAATATGCACGTGAATGGAGACGCGTTTTGTGTGCCTGAGCCCCCACATCATCGTGCAGCACATCAGTTGCCATTTTCTAACAATGATAAGCGCGCATGCGCGTACAAATACAAAGAATGCAGCATAGTCGATTCACAAACACCAGATGCTGCTCGACCGTGAACTCGCGAGTGCCTGGACAGGGTAGGGTTGAATCATACATGAGACAAGATAAGACATGCGCAGCTTGTACTGCACGCCCTTGGGGTCTGCGGGCTTGGGGCGACGTATCGCGCGGTTGTGGGCCTTCAATTGGAATATGTGGAGCCCGTGGGGAATACGTGGGGCTGAACGTCACGATTCGGCTTGACCATAGACTCGCAAGCGCCAAGAACGCAGCTTGCCAACCCATCAACACAATCCCTCACACAACACTGGAACACTGACGGCCTCCGAGGTCTGTAGCATGACACAAAAACGAATGCACCACAGCAACAGCACAGTGTTCCAGACCCCGCACTGTGAGGTGTTGAGCAACAGCATGATCCCTTGCGCACCATGGCATCTCAACTCTGCAGCATGACACACAAACAAATGCACCACAGCAACAGCACAGTGTTCCAGACCCCGCACTGTGGGGTGTTGAGCAACAGCACGATCCCTTGCGCACCATGGCATCTCAACTCTGCAGCAGGACACATACACGTTGGTTAAAAAAATTAAGAGCGCACTTGGTTAACCCACCATCAGAGGAAGACTGAAAAGACTGATTCTGAACGCACCATGGCCTCTGAGTTCTGCAGCAGCATCTTGGCGGCCGTCACAAACTGGTTGCCTGGCCCCAGGATCTTGTCCACCTTGGGGCAGCTGGCAGTGCCCCATGCCATTGCTGACACAGCCTGAGCGTGTGTGTGTGTTTGTGTGTGTGTGTGCCAACATGGTGTGCCTAAGTACACACATGGCATGAATGTCAGGTTGACCATCATTTAAGCACCGCCTTCACAAGCAAGCCTTTGAGCAGATACGTGCCAGGGTGAGTCCATAGAAAAAGTGTGCCAGCCTTTTTAGGTTGCCTGATACAAGCTCAGCTGAAACATTTGGATGCGCAGGCAAGTCCTGCCTTCCCAACCAATTCAAGGAAGCAAGATGCATATGCACATCTGCCAGCTACTGAGGAACTCCAGCCTCCCAGTGGTGCCAGCTGCTGAGCTACATCTGCCTTCCCTGCCACTTTAAGAAAAGAGGTGAGAGGCTTCAAAAAAATGAGATGCAAGGTGTGTGAGACTGTGCAGTGCCCAGCTGGACACTGCTTGGACAAGCAGGGTGGCCTTGCCCCGGGGGGACTTAAACCCTTGTCGACTTTAAAGGGCCTTTCCCCCCCTTTTAGGGCCTTCCCCCTGACATTTAGGTTAGGTCCAGGGTTAGGGTTAGGGTTAGGGTTGGGTTGAGGGATCAGGGTTTAGGTTCCCCCGGGGCAAGGTCACCCTGCTTGACCAGGCAGTCATTCCAAGCGGTGAGCCCCTGCTTTCCTTTTGCATATCACTCCCATGTTTGACCTCTTATGTGCATGCTCACCTTCCACTCAGTCTCATTCACTTGCATGCTCACCCTCCACTCAGCCTGTATTTTTGCATGTCCACCCACCATCTGTCTTCTTATTCTTCATAAAGATCCTCCACCTGGTCTTTTTTGCATGCTCAACCACCACCAGTCCCTTACTCTGGCGTATTCATCCCCCATTGTTTGTTTTAGCATGCTCATCCTCTAGCCTCTTTCTTTATACATACGCATCCCTCACAGGGTCTTTTTAGGCATGCGTGTCCTTCACTCCCTCTTTGAGACAAAGCCAGCAACTGAGCTATTCCTGCCTTCCCTACCCCTTCAACATAACATGATAAAAGGTTGTCCCCACCTGTGCGCCTCCTGCTTTCAAGATGTGCGTAGCACCCGCCTTCTTTGCACAGTACAGCACCTGCAGTCACACAGGATTTGGAGGGCAAGATGTTCTTTGCACAGTACAGCACCTGCAGTCACACAGGATTTGAGGGCAAGATCTTCTTTGCACAATACAGCACCTGCAGTCACACAGAATTTGGAGGGCAAGATGTGCAAGGTACTGACTGCACAGCGACAAGCACAGGGCACTGCATCCTAAAGAAGTGAAGCAGTGCGAGTGCTTGCAGCACCTGCAGCAGCCATGAAAGGCCATCGCATCCCTATAAAGGAAAGGGTGCAGCGCAAGTGACAGTGTCAAGGATAAAGCAGGGAGACATGCAGCGCAGGTGACTGAACAAAGTTACTGTATACAGTGAGGAAAATTGAGGTGACTGAGTCCGAATGGCAGTGTCAAAAAAAGAAAGGGAGAAATGCAGTGCATGCAACTGGATGAGGTGATTGAATGCAGTGCAAGTGCAAGTGCACACTGAGGTGACTAAGTGCAAGTGACAGTGTCAAGGAGAGCAAAGGGAGAGACGCGGGGATTAAGTGACAGCAGGTGCAAGTGCAGGTGCACACTGAGGTGACTAAGTGCAAGTGACAGTGTCAAGGAGAGCAAAGGGAGAGACGCGGGGATTACATTAAGTGACAGCAGGTGCAAGTGCAGGTGCACACTGAGGTGACTAAGTGCAAGTGACAGTGTCAAGGAGAGCAAAGGGAGAAACATGGGGATTACATTAAGTGACAGCAGGTGCGATTGCAGGTGCACACTGAGGCTATATTGAATGCTCTGTGAGTCAACATGTCAAGGAGAGCAAAGGAAGAAACACAATGCACGTGATGAAATGAAGTGACAGAATGGAGTGCCTGGGTAATTAGGTGCAAGTGCACTCTTGAGCGACTGAATGCAGTGCACTCTTGAGCAACTGGATGCAGTGCAAGTGGCAGTGTCAAGGAGAGCAAGCTTGAATCGGGCGGGAGGGGAAAACATTATGTTGAAAGAGCGCAGGCTGGAGACAACTCCTAGTAAGTCAGCATGTGCGTTAAATGACATGTAAAATTGTGGGACTCCCTACGGACGTCAAAAGTGATCAGGAAGATCATGATGCAAGGGATCATGGCGCAAGAGACGATTGCGCAAGAGAGGGCGCATGAGTGATCAGGGGATCATGGTGCAAGAGGTCACAGCAAAAGAGAGGGCGCATGAGTGATCAGGGGATCATGGCGCAAGAGGACACAGCGCAAGAGAGGGCACATGAGTGATCAGGGGGTCATGGCGCAAGAGGTCCCGGCGTAAGAGAGGGCGCATGAGTGATCAAGGGATCATGGTGCAAACTCTCGCAAATTCACCTCAGGTGCGATGGAGCCGTCAGGGCATGGGGGCATGGCCAGCACAGTGGTTGTACAACCAGCAAACATTCAGAACACGCGCAAATTTTCCTCAAGGGCGTGGGGGCGTGGCCAGCACATTGGTTTTGCAGCCAGCAAGATTTAGCACGCACGCAAACTCACCTCAGGCGTGATGGAGCCGTCAGGGCGTGGGGGCGTGGCCAGCACAATGGTTTTGCAACCCGCAATGGCGGCAGGCACTGCCAGCATGAGGGCGGAGGAGGGCAGGACTGCTGTGCCTCCTGGCACGTACAGGCCCACAGACTCTGCACACAGAAAAGCAACATGAAGTTTGATTGAGGGAGCTGAATGTACACACATGTGTGTGCGTATGTGTGTGTATGCGATCTTGCACATACGTGTACAAATGGGAAAGCTGCATCAGAAATAACCCTGGTATAATCCCACACGCCCTAATTCAATGCTGCAAGGCCGCAGGCTGAGATGGCAGTGCGAACTCCCCAGCTGCTTTGTCCCTGTACACAGCAGTGTGCATGCAGGCAGGCAAACCCAGACAGTGCTTCACACACACACACACACACACACACCCTCACGAACTCATATACACACATGTGTGGGCACGCACGCATGCACGCACCAATGGGCCTGGACACGCGCCGGCAGTTCACGCCCGGCATGGTCTCCACAGACAAGGGGGCCGTCTGCTGCTGTGCTGCGTGGAAGGCCTTGATATTCGCATACGCCACATCAAAGGCAGCAGTGACCTCAGCAGGTAACGAGGGTGTGGGTAGCTCCTGCGGGTAACGGAAACAATGTGCAAGGAATAGGGATCCGTATTGATGTTTGTGCGGCGCATGCTTTTGCGGGAGATCAAAGGTAGCGATGGCCTCCTAAGAACGGAGGTCATGGCAGCTCCAGAGCGCAGAAAGGGACGTAAGTGAGAAGGCCTGGATGTCTGTGCTCAGCAGCACGTCCGTGCCTAAGCGCGCGCGCGTGCGTGTGTGTATATGTATGAGTGTGTGTGTGTGCGCGTGCGTACGCGCGTGCATGTGTGTGTGTGTGTGTGTGTGTGTGCGCGTGCGCGCGCGCGTGTGTGTGTGTGTGTGTGTGTGTGCACGCGCGTGCGCACATGTATGCAAGAGCATCAGCATGAGCACGTGTGAGTGCTTCCGAGTGACAAAACACACCAGGGGCACACGGTGATTGCCACCTATTAGCAGGTGCAGCACATATGGTCAGTGTGGATTGCTCAGTGGGCGGTGCACACAGGCTAAGGGCACGTGCGAGGCTGTGCAGGGGGGTGCACATCCTGAGCACCTTCACAGTCCCTTGGTCTGCGCTTCAGGAACTCCGAGGTGATGCAACATTGCAGCGGGCCTGAGCAGCCCAGCCTTAAAGGTGCAGTGGAGATGGACGCCTACCTCGATCGGGACGCACACTTTGTCCAGCTCCACACGATCAAATTTGGAAGTGTACTCCTTCACAGCAGCATCGCCCCTCTGCTTCACCTGCTCCACAATGGGTGCCACCTGAAAGCACGCAAACGGGCATGGATGCAGGCACATGCAGGTGCGTGTGTGTATATGTGTGTGTGCACCGCTGCGTGCACATATGTGTGTGGCGGTGTGTGTGTGTGTGTGTGTGTGTGTGTGTGTGTGTGTGTGTGCACTGCTGCGTGCACATATGTGTGTGGCGGTGTCTGTGTGTTGTATGTGTGTGTGTGTTGTGTGAATGCACAGGCGATAGGCATGTTGAAGAGAAGGCACAAAACAACCCCAACCTCTTCTCAGCTTGAATTCAAGCTATGAGGCCAGGAGGGTGCCTGAGTACAACTTAATTGAGCAGCATGAGCACCATTTATGAGCGCAAGGCTTTTGCAAGCGACCAAGGCACAGCACTGAAAAAACAGAGGCTGACGAGGTCATGACGCATACTGGAAAAGGGTCTTGGTGGTTGTGTCCACATATGAGCGTGCGTGTGTACTTGCCTGTTGTATGTGTGCGTATGTATGTGTGTGTGTGTTCGTGCATGTGTGTGTGTCTGTGTGTGTGTGTGCGTGTGTGCATGTCATGTGTGTGTCTGTGTGTGTATGATGTGTGGACGTGCGTGCATGCGTGCTTGCGTGCGTGCACATGTGTGTTGTTGCGTGTTTGTATGTGTGTATGTTTGTGAGTTTGGCATTGTTGTGTGTGTGTGTGTGCGCGTGTGTGTGTACGTGCGTGTGAATGTGAATGTGTGTGTGTGCGTGTTGCGCGTGTGCTCACGTGCAGCACGTGTGCGTGTGTGCGCGAGCGTGCATTTATGTGTGTGTGCGTGCATTTTTGCTTGCGTTTGTGTGTGTATGTGTGTGCGTGTTGCGTGTGTGTATGTGCGCGTGTGCATGTGTGTGTGTGTGCGTGTGTGTGCGTATGCGTTTCTGTGTGTGTATGTGTGTGTGTGTGTGTGTGTGTGTGTGTGTGTGTGTGTGTGTGTGTGTGTGTGTGTGTGTGTGTGTGTGTGTGTGTGTGCGTGCGTGTGTGCGCGTGTGCACGCTTGCAGGGTGTGCGCTTTCTAATGATTTGCCAAGGATAATTTTAGTTTTCCATGCCATAGCACCGCCACCACTTGCAAAACAGTGCACATCCACAGAAGTGTGCTTGTCCAGGTGGTGGACATGAACCCATGGTGGACTCACCGTGTTGAGGATGGAGGAGAAATCTACACGTGGACGCATCAGTAAGGAGCGTGTCTGCTCCTCAGACAGGTCCCCATAGGCATATGTTCTCAGGGCACTGGGGTCTGTTGCAGGTGGGCTCATGACTGCTTGCGTGCTGCAGCGGGCTCTACTGATCCGACGCGCTCTAGAAAGAGTCGCAGGCCTTCGGGCAAGTAGGTTAACGCTGCGGCTGGAGTTCAGGGCTACGGATGGCAGCTCTTTTGACAGTATCATCGCAATCAGATAAACAAATTTATAAATGCTTTTACCAACATTTCACAAGTTTTCACCGGCAGACAATATCAAAGCTCAGGAGCTGCCACTTGCCATACCAAAGATTGAGCTGCCACACTGAGGTAGGGCAGGGGAGTCTCCACAAGTAACTACTTGAGTAATATACTGATTTGGCAAAAATTAATCGCGGAAAACTTGCGCACAGGTGCAAGCGTGCCTGCAAGCAGAGGACACACACACACACACACACACACACACACTCACACACACACACTCACACACACACACATTCACTCACACACACGCATGCACGCACGCACGCACAAGCACACACACATTCACACAAATATGCACGGAGACACACATATACACGCACATACACACACACTCGCATTCAAACACACACACATACACACATGCACTGACGCTTATATACGCACATACACACAATCAAACACACATACACGCACGCATATACACATACACACACGCACACACACACACACACACGCACACGCACGCAGACACACACACACACACTTACACACACACACACGCACACGCACGCAGACACACACACACTTACACACACATACACACACACACACACAAACACACAAACACATGCGCGCGCAAAAAGTTGCACCTGCTGTCTTTTGTGTGTGAACACCATACCTTTCAAGACTCCATAATGCAGCTGGTAGCTCTGTGGAATTGAGTGCTTGCTTTCCTTTCTCTTAAAACACGCTTTCACACTTTCACAACTTTAACACAAGCGCGTGGCATGTATGCCCAAAATGTGCCTCATGGTCAACATTGCTTGTTGCTTGCCTCAACACATGCAGGCATACGCATGCACCTGAGGTCAGCCCTGCCTCGCTCTCTGTGCTCCCCTTCGCAACCTCGCTGGTATCCTTTGGCACACGGCCTGCACCCACTGCGCACTGTGCCTCTCAGCTTCGTCTGCACTCATCATAGACAGCTGCCGGCTGCGCAGGCCATGCCCACTGAACCTGTAGGTGATGCAGCTGCAAGTGTTGGTGCAGCCCTACAGAACCCGACAGCTCAGTCCTTGCCACTGGAGCAGCAGCAGCAGCAGCAGCAGCAGCAGCAGCAAGAAGCAGAGCAGCAGCCTGCTCAGCCACCCCTGGTGCAATACATTATCTTGCGGAAGGACCTGTGGACTGCATTGAAGTGGCCACTAGGGAGCATCGTTGCCCAGGTGAGATAGTGGGTGTAGCAAGGAACCCTGGAGAGAACGTACATTTCTACAAGTCCAGATACCGCTAGGTCATGCAGGTAGAAGGGGCTTGGTTAAGAAGTTCCTTTGCAGCTGACCACACACACATTGTTTTGTTTTTGCCTCTTTTGCCATTGTTGCAATTTGCCATTCATTGCCAAACATTTTAACTTCCTGACTCAGAGGTGAGCAATGCAAGCTTGCTCCTGTACTTACAAGTGTGGTAACAACTCCTCATGTAGTCGTACAATTTATCATGTTGGGTAGAATGGGGATGCAAAGCATGAGTGAGCACTCTGCAAAACAGGCTGCGATCATGGAGGGGATTAGCAGGCAGACAGGGGGCAGCAAGCAGCAAACCAACCGACCAACCGACCTGCACCTGCAGAATTTTGCAGTAAGCGGTTGCAAGCCCCCACGCTCCTCAGTTTGAGACGTTCTTGCCCCTCTGTTTCGATAGGCCAGCCATGCTGAGCTAGCAGTTAGGTGCCATGAAGGCCTGCCATGCCGCGGGCCTGCCGTACAGAGCTACCTGTCAGGCATCTTGAAGGCCTGCCGTACAGAGCTACCTGTCAGGCATCTTGAAGGCCTGTCGTACTGAGCTAGCTGTCAGGCATCTTGAAGGCCTGCTGTACAGAGCTACCTGTCAGGCATCTGAAGGCCTGCCATGCTGAGCTAGCAAACTGCTTCACGCGGACAAAAGGCCTTGACAGGAGGCCCTTTGTCGCTCTGATCCTTTCACTGTCTTTACAGGCCTCCCACGCTATGGGTGAAGCAGTCCGGCATCTCGAATGAAGGCCTTGTTTGACTCAGATCAAGCCGCTGTTCCTGCAGGCCTGCCATGCTTGGGTATAGCAGTCAGGCGTCCTGGCTGAAGGCTGCCGACTCAAATGTGGCAGCGTGTGACGGAGTTGCCAAGAGAGACGGTCCACTGACATGCCTTGACAAACAGTCCTCCCTCACTCTTGTTCTGTCATGGTCACCTTGTCAATGTTTTTACAGGCCTGTCATGCCTCCACTGCTGCACTCCATATGGGCCTGAAGGCTGCAGACGCACACACAGCAACCTACTGCTCAGATGCCAACATAGACAGTATGCACAAGGTGGGACCAGGCCACAACAGTGGCTAACCAGGCTGCACCTCTTCACCACTGCCCTATATTACAGTCTCTGCTTGAACATGTTCGGCAGCCTTTCTTGAGCAGGAGGGTGCACAGGGTCCATCTCTAGTGTCTTGCCTGTGTAAGCTTCCTTGGACTTGAGGGAAGAACAACCCTGATGCTTTCAACTGAAAAAAGGTTGCTCTCAAATTTCCTGCTTAGTGCAGCTGCCCATGACAAGGTTTCCATGCCCATTACAAGGCGTGCAAGATGTACGAGGAAAAGCTGTTCTTTACAACGCCTGGCCGCTTGGCTGGATGTAAAAAAAAGTGTGAAGAGTAGGCGTGTCCATGACATCCAACTGCATTGTTTGTGTGGATCCCCTATTTGCTCAATTTGAATTTGTTGTGTTGCTATGTTGACAATTGAGATGTGCACTTGGATCCCTTGCTGAGTTCTAGCAAACATTAGATACACCCAAATCCCCAGACCTTAAACCCCCAAACCCAAAACGATCATGCGTATGGAAAACTCTCAACTAATAACTTTCCATTCACAAGGGAATGGATGGTATTTCTGAGAGCACCTGGAAACTCTTGTTAGGGAGTCACCCATTTGCAAAATTTCCACAGTGGAATGTTGATTGTTCGTGGATAACTGGGAGTTATAGAACATGCATTCATGGCTGATTTGCACGTTGGCCAAGCGTATCGCTGACTTGCACTCCCATAGCACATAAAAATCCTGTAAAGTACTACTTACCAGCCTTATAACAACAACAAGGAACAAGGGTTAGGATCACTCAGCCCACAGATCAAAATAAGAATTGTTATCCAGGACTGATCAATGTTACGATTGATTGTGCTTGGAGGCTAAAGTTGGCGATGATGATACAGCCGATGTTGAAGCTTTTCAAGCATTTTTGGCTAATTGCATACAAGGCAGCAAAAGTGTGCTTGCAGACAGGTGCAGGCACTCACAGATTCCCAGGCACTGATGGATGCGTTCCAACACAGATTTCTGTAAGATTATGGCGTTGCTTCTTGTCCTGGCACGGATTTAAGATGGTACTTGGAAATAATTTTTTCTTGAACTATGTCCTTGACAACTGCATTTATTGTCAAGTCTTACTGTCATCCTATGTCCATGCAGGTTGTGTTAGAGATCAAAGATGAGAAGCAGCTGCGTGACTTGTCAGCCAAATTGAGTGGGGAAGGTGCGTGTTGCATACGGCCCATTTTGTTCTTTTGCTGTTGATAGTGCGTTGCTGTATTATCAAACTATTGAGCAGGACACCTTGCCCTGAAGCACTTAAAATAATCACACACCCTGGTTTTATGAGCCTCAGTGCAAGGATGCATTTGCTGATCTCTCAGGGCTCGTGGTAATGAAGTGTGTTCTCTTTTCCTGATAGCCTTTATAGGGCGCAGCCTTTAAAAGGCTGCCTTCAATGGGCGCAGCTTGAAAAGGTGCAACCTTGAAAGGGCTGAAAGGGCAACATTAAAAGGGCAGCCGCGAGGGCACTTGCAGGAAGTACTAAGCTGCTTGCTTGCTTTGTTGTGGCTCATGGGCTCACCGCCCATCTTTCAGCTCTTGACATGATGACTGCATCACAGTCCCCCTTGCGCTTCTTGTAGTGGGCCTCCAAGTGGCGCTTTAAAATTAAAATGAAAAGAAAGGAAGAAATGATAAACTGCATAGGCAGAGAGGACCCTACCTAAATCAATTTAGGAAGGGGAGAGATATATTCTCAACAAAGCTGTGCGTCCCCTCCACCGTAAGGGCTTTGCTTCAGCAGGCGTCTTGTGGGCCATGCCACTTGATCATTTTCAACTAATTTACTCCGTCCTTTTACCATGTGTTCCAATGCTGGCGTCACTCCCATTCCAACTGGGCTGCCAGTTTAATTAGGACATTGGGATGTCCTAGAAGAACCTGAAAAAAGTAGACACGTCCCAACTCATAGATTACGAGCATGTCACAAATGTACCCATTTTTCAAGCCGTTTTGGGGCGGTAGGGTTTCGGTTGGGAGATACTCCCTGGGAGGCACCCAACTCTTCAGCAACCTACCCTACCACCCCTCCACGGCCACGTGTAATGATCCCACCACGGTGAACAAGTCAGAGCCTGTGGGGCCTCTTTGGGATTACAGCTGTTGGCACAAGGCTAAATTCCATCGCAAATACTTCAGCATGTAGAACCAAGGAGGCTCCAGCCCCTGCTGCCTTGAAAAAGGGAAGAGTCAGACCAAAGGGTCCAGCTGGGGGAGCAGGGCTGAAGTGTGGAAGTCCATAGAAAGCAAGTAAAAGTCTCCGCAGGCCACAGTCCATATAATATGCTTGGGCAGGATAAAACTACGAACCGGAGGAGCTGAGGAGATGCGAGGATTGCTGAATTTGGAACATGGTATGTGAATGTGATGGAATGAAACAATGAAATTTGGAATGAGAGGCTCAGGGTGCGCAAGGTCAGGCCTGTGAGGCACTGCCCGCAGACATACATTTTAGCGTCTGGCAAACAGCCATTTCTAGCAAATGCGCTCAAATTTTAATTGTTGAAGACACAGTGAATTGTGAGTTTCATGTATAACTCATCCCTGCAAAGATAAAACCTATCACTTCGACGTAGTACTGGGGGTTTGTGATTAATGAAATTAATTGTTGGAGTCCCTTGCAATATGAAGTGTGCCTGAAAATTACTTTTTGTTAAGACCTTGCAAGGGTACAGGCTATTATAAAGCAAGCCACCAGGCCCCAAAATGCAGCCCCATGCTGCTAAGGGGCAGGAAATCCTTTTCAACATGAGCTGCATCATGCTGAAGCGAGGAGGGCCCGCTCAGGGAGTGAAGCTGCCTCAGCCGGGAGAAGAGCGTGACAAGGACAGGCTGATGCCGTTGCAGCCGGGCCAGCTGTTCCCCCTTTCAGGCCATAGGTCCAATTACCAACTCCTCTAAAGGTGGCTTGGGTACAGCTCATCCCCATCAAGCTTCCAGCTGCAAGAGGGTGCTGGCAGAATGCGCTTGCATGACTCACATCAGGCAGCAACAGGTGCACCAAAAATAGTGAGACAAGCTGCAGCCTCCAAAGGCATGAGGGTGCAGGGCCTGCGTGTGGCTTTAAAATGGCCCTAAAAACATGAGAGTTGCGTGCTTTAAGTTTTTATGCAGGACCTTGCAAAGCCTTAATGCTCACAAGGAGATTATTATGGGACCTTGCAATAACTCAGTGTCGCAAACCATTAGTGCCACTATGGCACACAGTGTGTTTACGATACCAATTAGGAGCTTGTCTTGCGCCCTATTTTTGTGTTATTGTGTGCAAACTCGTGCTTAATTATTTTTTTACTTGCAGGCATTCAGCACAAGCTATGGGTGGAACAACCCGAGGATTTTGCCACTAGCCTGGCCACCAAGCCATACCCCAAAACCGACGTTGCACAATATTTTAAAAAGCTGCAACTATGCAAAGCAAGCTTTGCATGACATCTACGTAGCTGCAAGCAGCATGACTGCTGGTTTAGTCACTTCACTCTTGCAAATGGTCTGAATGATGTTCAAGGAGCAAATGCCAACACTTACACATTGCATACATGTGCACGAAAGCTGCATGCTGCCTGGCAGGATGGTTCCACGATTTCATTTTCGCCATTTGCGATTCAAAGTTCCGGATGTTGACAACATGTGCACATTTCATGTTGTCAAAGTGTGCTGCAACATTAATGTTGTACACTCAGTGTCAATTGCCTCCTTTTTGTATGTCTCTTTGCTCCAAAAAAGCAAACAACAGTAAGCTCCCATGAAGACCACAAGGGGGCCAAGGGGGGGGGGGGGATAGGTGGGCTTGTGGCGGTGGAGAGCGGGAGAACGAGAGTCCGGGCGTCCAGGAGCTTGGCTGACAACCCTCGAGGCCCTCACTAGGTCTGTTTCTGGCTTTCTCCTAGGCTAGCTGTGTTTTTTGACTAAACCAGTAGATTTGAGGGCCCTTTAGTGAGATCTTTGCTAGCTTGCTAGTCAGGGAACCTTAACTTCACGCACGCAACATTTTGGCTGGTGTAGACTTCCCTTATCGTTGTCTTTTTGGGAAAGGATCGGAAAGGAAAGGGTTACGTAGTTTTTTTGGGAAAACAAGTGCACGACATTGGTTATAGATACAGGGGATTACAGGGATTACAGGAAAAAAAGGCCTTCAGTCAAGACGTGCGACTGCTAGTCTATATATTGGTTAGCCTATACTATAGGCCCTGTAGATTGGTTATAGATACACCACTAAACTTTGGTAGTAAACTAAACTTACTTGAAGGAAGTGCAGTTCCCTACCTGAATTGAAAATTGAACTTAACCTTGAGGGTGAGGTTAGCTCTTTAGGACATCCGTGTACGGTGATGGATTGAATTCTTTTCCCTGCTCTAGTGAAACTCTAGGTAAGAAAATAAAAGAAAAGCTACGCAGGCAGTGAAAACACTTCCCACATTAATTAAGGAAAAGAGGATACCTAGGGCCGAGGCACCGTGTGTCCCCATCACCAAGAGGAACAAAAGAAATAAGTCAATAGGGATCAGGAGGGTTACTAGCAGTAGCCCGTGCCTGATCTTGGTGACGAGAGTTGAGAGGAGTCTTCTCAAGAGCGCGTCTGGCCAGTGCTAGAAATGTATTAGCGTACTGGACGGAATGGGCGTGGAGCTTCAGGCTCGAGGTAAGTTAAGGTAAGGTTACATTCGAGTCACCTACAAGGGCGGATGAGCGGAAAAACACAGAGTCATCTACAACCAGATTTGCCAAAAAAAACAACTCACAAAACTTGGAACTGACATGAAATAAAGAAAGATAACACATAGTCATTTCGGTTGTGGTCTGGTGGTCTGGTGTTTGATGGAATAGAAAATCTAGTGTCTAGTGAAAAGCACTCCCCTAGCCGTCCACCATTATTCACCTTTTAAATTTGTTACATAATATGTCTTTAAAGTGGCGAATACAATCCGTGCACTCGCAATGCAGGCCGTTGATTGACTCTGTTGGCAGCTACGTTCGCAGAAAACAATGACAGCAGCATCTTCACAATAAATGAAATGAAAAAATTGATGTGACAACTTGGGCATCTTTGGAATGCCCTCCCTCACTGATGAGCACAAGGCATGTGCTTTTGTTGCTTGCTTGTGCACAACTTGTGTGTATTAACTTGACTGCAGCAAGGAAGGGTGCCTGGAAACGTTGCCACTTGCCTCCTGCGCTACTGAGCATCCCATCTCTGCAGCCTTTGGCTGCTTGTCTCTTTCAAGTTTGTCATTTGTAGGAATTGGGGAAGGACTGTCTCATCAAGCTGGAATTGCCGTTGCATACACTGAGGGCATGACTGCCTTGATATGATGACACACACCCCAACAAATTTGTTTGACCTGTGCTCAGGAACCAGCATCCTTGAACCCACCGCCAAGGGCCTCCTACAGTCCTACTACTTCCTTTTTCACCCGGGTACTCGGAACACGGAGGGCCCCCGCGCACAGGGTCAGCGAGTAGGTCATAATTGGACATGTGATGGTGCATGTGAAGATGCAGACCAACAAACTCATTAACCTAGTGCGTTTGTGTGTGTGTGTGTGTGTTTGTGTGTGTGTGTGTGTGTGTGTGTGTTTGTGTGTGTGTGTGTGTGTGTGTGTGTGTGTGTGAGCAATGGCTGCCCACTACTTTTGTCTGCGCACCAAAGGAATGTGTGTATTTTGAGCATCACTTCTATTGAGTTCAAAAGCGTTGACGACAAATACAACTGCAGGTCTTTGGACTACGAGCCCTTGCAGAACAAGCTTTATGTTCACCAGCTGCACGAGCGCAGAGATGGTAGGAAGAAGATATATGGGTGAGTGTTGATGCTGCTTGGGTATGGATGAAAAAAAGCAGTAAATTATTGCTCCATCAGTGTTTATCTGTTCAGCAATCTCGCTTTGTACCATCTTTTCCAGCACAGTTTCCAGCCCAGGTATCACTTGCTTTCCATCCAAATGTGGATGAACTGATTGCATACTGGACAACAAACTTACACAGCCTTTTTCCCACACCCTCCTTTTTCCCTTCCCTGGCTAGCAGAATGGGTCCACTAAATGCGCCTGCTTTCCTTTCCAGTTTGGTGTTCACCGCCACCATGGCCTCTCTTCCTTTTTATCGTCTCCTTTTCATTCATAGGTACATGTGCCACATCCTGGTCAATAGATGTGGTCACTTTTGACGTGGTTTTCCCTTTCTACTTTCTCTCTTTGCACACACAGGTACACAGGCCACACGCTGGCCAAGTTTGTGGTCACTTTTGCTACCGGTATCGCCACCGGGGCACTGGCCAGCTGCCTCACATACTGCGTGAGCTTCCTGCATGATTGGAAGCAGGAGATTGTGCAGGGCACCTTGGATGGGCCTCCCAGCAATAGCACAGGCAAGTGTGTGTGTGTGTATGTCTGTGTGTGTGTTCGAGCGCGCATTGATGCAAAAGAGATTCCTTCCACCGTAGGGACATGCACTTCCTCCACAGGCCCAAAGGAAAGCTGCCTTGCAAATCTTCACGGCCCCTGTAGTGCAAAATCAACATACCTACAAAGGAAAGCAGCGATCTACATAGGTGGTAAAGATGATGCTTTTATTATACACGCACATACACGTGCCAGAAATACTCTTGCTTTGCATCTCTTCAGCAACTCATGCTGCCCGCAGGGCAGTTGCAAATGCACCCATTCTCCAAATTCTATTAATATTCAAACCTGGAGAAGACTTAATTTCAAGTTACAAACCTCAGCAATCTCTTTCAAAACCATAATCCTTGTGGCATGATTCAATGTTTTCATGGTCTGGTACAATAGAACCATCTGGCTTTCCATTGCGTTAGTAGTAGTTAGCGTTTATGCCCTAAATGTTTGATTTTTGCCTGTGCAACAGTAAATATGCCCCATTTGCTCATTGAACTTCCTGAGTAAGCTCATCGCATCATAATTCAATGCCTGCATAATGCCTTGTTCTCTGCTTGTGTGCTCTGACAGGGATACCTGGGGACAGCGAGAGTGATGACACCTCCAACATCTTCATGGCCGTAATTAAGTTCTGGGTGTTTGGCGGCGTGTTGGTCGTAGTGGCAACTGCCCTGGTATGTGTGTGTGTATGTGTGTGTATGCATGTGTGTGTGTGTGTGTGTGTGCGTGCGTGCGCGCGTGTGTGTGTATGTGTGTGTGCGTGTGTGCGTGCGTGTGTGTGTGCGCGCGTGCGTGCGTGCGTGTGTTTGTTTGTTTGCGCAGAGATTTCCTCTCTGAGATGAGGAAAGATAGATATGCTGGGTTATTACGCATCTAGCACTTGCCACACTTGAACCTTTTTCATCCAAATTTGGCTACATCCACCTCCTTACTTTACAAGCCAAGTACGTCATACTTGAAGGTCACACGCCTATGTGTATGGCTCTCAATTACATGGCCCATGAATTGTCTTCTTGCATCCTGCGTCATCTTTTTGCAAATTTATTCATGGACCCCTGCAGAATCCCGTGCAGGAGCAACCATTTGAACCGTGCAGTTCATGTGAGCTGCTTCCTTGCACGCTTCCTGCAGCAAACCATATTCAACACATGTCCTATGCTTGCAGGTTCAGTACTGGGCCCCTGCAGCATCCGGTGCAGGAGTGACCCTTGTCATGGCTTACCTCAACGGTGAGTCAATCATCTTGGCTGACCTGGACGTTAATTATTGCCGAGGCTTACCTCAACGGTGAGTCAATTATCTTGGCTGACCTGGACGCTGATTATTGCCGAGGCTTACCTCAACAGTGAGTCAATCATCTTGGCTTACCTGGACGCTGATTATTGCCGAGGCTTACCTCAACAGTGAGTCAATCATCTTGGCTGACCTGGACGTTGATTATTGTCATGGCTTACCTCAACGGTGAGTCAATCATCTTGGCTGACCTGGACGTTGATTATTGTCATGGCTTACCTCAACGGTGAGTCAATCATCTTGGCTGACCTGGACGGTGATTATTGCCGAGGCTTACCTCAACGATGAGTCAATCATCTTGGCTGACCTGGACGTTGATTATTGTCATGGCTTACCTCAACGGTTTATTGTCGTCACGGCTTACCTGAATGGCGAAGCATTGTGGCTTGAGATGGAAGATGGAAAGGTGGAGAGAAAAGCGGGAAGAGTGTTTGTGGTCCTGCAGGCAAAAATGTTACCACCCGAGCTTGTTGCTGTAGCAGCAGGTGACTCGATTTTTGTGTCCTTGCCTCGAGTGACTTGATCCTTGCCTCCATCAGTGCTCCTGAACAGTGTCAAACTGTGTCATGCTTGCCTCACCTTTACTCCTGGATCAATGTCAGCCTGTTGCTCACCATTACTTATGAGCCTGTGTCATCCGTGCCTCACCTTTACTCTTGAATCAACATCAGCCTGTTGCTCACCATCACTTATGAACCCGTGTCCGATACCTGGTGCTCTGTTGCTTGCTGTCTCTCTTGACTCCATGCCACCCTGTGCCTCACTGCCAAACCCGAGTCCACGTCAACCTGTGCCTCACCATCGCCCCTGTTGCCCTGTGCTTCCTCAATCAAAGTTGACCTATGCCTCCTCGTCTTGAGTGACACAACCCTTGCTGTTATCAGCACACCTGAATAACTATCAACATCTGTGCCACCTCGTCGCTGCCTGTGCAGGCAACCATATCCCCCACCTGCTGCGTCCCAGCACCTTGGTGGCCAAGTTTGTGGGCACCGTCGCCTCAGTGGCGTCTGGGCTTCCCATGGGGCCGGAGGTGTGTACTGCTTGCTTGGCTTACATCAAGATGTTGCTAACATTGTAGGCACTGTCGCCTCTGTGGTGCCTGGACTGCCCATGTGGCCAGGCGTGTGCTCTCCTGGCTTTATGTACATCACGACTTTGCTATGGTTGGACTAGCCATTGAAACTAAGATTGTGATCACTTTTGCCCCAGTGGCATACCAACAGCCCATGAGACCAAAGATGTGCACTCCTTGCTCGGCTTCAATCCAAACGCTGCGAGAATTTGAGTGGCTACTAGGACTAAAATGTCGTTGCCTCTGTGGCATAAGACTGCCCATGAGACCAGGTGGTTTCACGCCTGGCTTGGTATATGACTTAAAAAGGCTAAACTGGTTAAACACGAAAATCCAAGTCTGTGGTCACCGTCACCTCTGTGGTGTGTGGACTACGCATGGGACCAGAGATGTGCAGTTCTGGCTTGGCGTTCATTAAGGCTTCATTGGAAAACCAGGGTTGGGTCATACGCGGGTTTGGGAGCAGCCATACGCGTTTTAACGCGTGAAATACGCATACGTCACGTATATACGCGTATTTGGAGGGCCCAATAGGGAGGGCCCCCGGAGGGGGTCCCAACCACCCGCCCTGCATCCCCAAAGGCCATATACATTAATCATACCTAAAGATAAGGGCCCTGAGTGGGATTATGTCACAGTGGCAGAGCCTGATGAAGCAGAAGGGGAGAGCAAAGCGAAGTATGAGTGCTTGCACTGCTGTACCATCACATGTGCAAGCTGTGCTATCACAAACATGCCACAAACTTAGTGTGGCTGCACAGCAACTTGCGCCCAGGACCTGCAGCAGGCTTGGGCAGGCTCAGGGTTGGATGGCTGTGGAGGAAGAGGAGGAGATGGGGCAGGAGGAGGGGTCCAGCAGTGGGGAAGACTGAATCATGGGCGATGAGAACGATGCAGAGTAGAATTTGGGGCACAGCTTGTTGAAATTGTTTTTCGAGCAGCGAGACTTGAAACAAGAGGCCCTGGATGGGCCTGCGAGGCACTGTGCCTGTAAGCGTATCTTTTGACGTTTGGCAAACAGCCATTGAAAGCGAACGCGTTTCAGCGTCATTTGTAACAATACGTTAAAATGCGCGTTCCATGTATGACCAAACCCTGTGGAAAACTGATCCTGAAGGTAATATGACCAGAATCACGGGCACAGTCGCCTAAGTGGCACTTGAACTGCCTGTGTGACCAGAGGTGTGCACTCTTTGCTGGGCGTGCGGCTGGACTTGGCTGATTAGAGCTTGGTAGCGAGACGTGGCTTGGCCCGAAAGGGGCCAGGTTGTCGCCCAGCTTGTGACCTGGCTTTGCTACTACGCTCATCACCAGGCCAAGACCATTATGTCTAATGTCATAAGATGGCAGGATCTGGGCCCAACTAGGCTGCTACCAGGCGTGACTCGGGGTCACAATGCACTCGGATGCTCTGAAATCAGATGATCACTCAGGTGTGCTCTGTCACAAGTGTGCACTTGGGATGTGCCCATGATTTGCATCACCCCTTGCTGCAATGGAAGCTGTGCTCTTAATCTGCATCACTCCCTTGCTGCCTTGGCGTACCCGAGTCTCCCCCACGCTTCAGGGTAGGGTTTGCCGTTTTAAGGGCTGAGCGATTGATGCATCCAAACGCTTCACTTATCATCCTTGGGTAAGCGTGCAATCAGACACAACCCACCCGTGCTTGGCAGCTCAGGCAGCACAACCCAACAGTGCTTAGCAACGGTGCTTGGTAACTCATGCAGCGCAGCCCAACAGTGCTTAGCAACGGTGCTTGGTAGCTCATGTGATGCAGCCCAACAGTGCTTAGCAACAGTGCTCGGCAGCTCACGCAACAAAACCCCACAGTGCTCATCCACACTCCCTACCTGAGCACTGTGTGCCACAGCACCACTGCTGGATTTGTTTCACATGCGCATAGAAACGACAGTCTATCACACCCTCACAAAATGCAAGAAGATGCGCACTCATTGGGACGGCTGTGCTTATGTTGTCCTGCGCAGTATTGTCTGCTTTGATTCTTTTGCAAACAAAGCTCACACACGTTGCCCCTCCGATGTGTGTGTATTTGCAGGGGCCAATGGTACATATTGGAGCATGCGTTGCATCCGCGATCTCCTACGTCGATTGCAGTGAGTGTGCATTGCAGTGAAGGTGTGGTCCAATAATGCTGCATGTTGGGGCATGTGTCACTATGCAGCGATCTTAAGTACAGCCTGCAGCGAGAGCGCCATTCGTTTGTGCAAGGCTCGTCCTGGACAGTCACCATTGTCAATGCTAACAGTTGTCGCTGTTGCGACTTTTGTCTGCTGATCGATGCATGTGGACAGCCCCCGTTGTCAATGCTGACAGTTGTCGTTATTGCGACTTTTGTCCGCTGATCAATGCCTGGATGGCGGGTTCGAGTAAAGAGGGTCAAGCACACAGCAAAACAGGCTCGGAAGAGGCTTCTTGTGCCCCTTTGACCCTCTTCTGAGCCTCTTTTGGTATAACTGCCTGAAGCATGTTTTGACGCTTTTCCAAAAAAGGCCTTGAGGGTCAAAGTTAAAAAGAGGCCTCACGTGCCCCTTTTGCGCCTCTTTTGCTGAATGCTTGACCCCCTTTTCCCAACCCCTACTGGCCATGTATCATCTGACTGCAGCCAATGGTAGGAAAAGGGGACATGGAGGAGTGACTTGTGGTCCTGGCACGTGTCTTTCATGAGGATGAGGGACATCTTGTTGAAATTTATTCTCCTCAAAGGCTTTGATGTGGCTGTCAGTTGTGGGCAGAGAGGCCAGGAACCTCGCGACACAGAGCCCAGCAATCTTGTTATTCAGACTCATTCGAACACACTAGGTGCACAGGGCACTGCAACCAGAACTGAAGCAACCCTATCATCCTTGCAATCCAGGCTCATTCAAACACTCCAGGTGCCCCAGGCACTGCAACTGGGACGTTTTTAACTAAGCAACCATGGATAGTGCTCTTACGTGTGCACAAACAAACACACATACACTCACGTGTTGTGCACGTTCCCATGCATGCGTGCGTGCTGCAGAGCTGGTACGCAATGGGAAGCTGCGCAGCATTTTTGGGCAGTTCCGCTTGAAGCGGGAGCGCAACAGTGGAGACAGTTTCAAGGTGGGAATGAAAAGGATTTTTAACAAAAGAAAAGCCTACGTTTTCCATCAAGCTGCGTGCACTCAGGAAAGAATCAAAGTTCCCATCATCAGGGCACCGCAGGAGACAGTTTCAAGGTGGGGATTCTGGAGGGGGTAGTTAAATGAGGGAGAGCTTGAAGGGCTTGAATCTGGGGACTGGACCCTAAGATGGAAAGAGCTAGGGCAGCCTCGCTTGAAGCAGGAGCACAACAAGGGAGACACACTTTCAAGGTGAAAAGGAGAAAGGAGGAGAATATGTGCTTGCCGTTAGGCTGCACGCAACGAGGAAAGGACCAAGGTGAAAAGAAGAAAGGAGAAGTCCTGTGCTTGCCGTTAGGCTGCATGCAATAAGGAAAAGACCAAGGTGAAAAGAAGAAAGGAGAAAAATCCGGCTTGCCGTTAGGCTGCATGCAATAAGGAAAGGACCAAAGTCCTCACTGTCAGGGCAATGTGGGAGACAGTTTCATGTAGGGGATTTCAAAATGGGGGTAGTTGAATAAGGGAGTGCCGGGAGGGCTTCAACCCGGAGACTGGAACCTAAGATGGAAACAGTTTGCAGCTCATCTTTGACAATTAAGCCTGGGGATACCCTGGCTCGAGGGTGGTTTGGCAGCCTTCGGGGGTCACAATGGTTCGGCCTTGGGGGAAAGAAAAGGAGAGCTCCCAGCCTTGCCTGCCACACTTGAGATTTGGGTACTTGAACTGTTTGCTACATTTCCACCCGCATAGCTTTGGTTTTGCAGCCTTTCGACGGTTACTTGGCCTTAAGTCATGCACAACCTCATGTGGTAGTGCACAGCCTTGTCCTGGCTCGCAAGCACTGCACCCACCACAGTGTAGTGGTGGTACACGACCGTCTGAGTTGGTGCACAGCCTTGGTTGGTGCATAGCCATGTGTGGTGTCGCACGGCCCTGCAGTACAGTGCGCAGCCATGCATGAGGCTGCATTGCCATCGTTACCACCGTTGCCTGTCAGTGCTTCTTTCAAGGTCTCATGCTACACACAAAGGGTTTCACCCCAACTGTCAGGGTAACTGTTTTGGGAACCACATGCGCAGAACCGTACATGGGGAACATTTGAACCCTATACAATATGCCTTATGGGGGGCCTTGATCAAACCCTAAACACTTAGTTTGAACCCTCTGGTTTCAAGTGCATAATGTGTGTGTGATATCACGTGATGTACGGATTCATAATTGCTTGCATCCTACTGCGTACATCCTGCACCCATGCATCTTGCGTTGCCTGCTGGTGCTCAAGTGCTAGTTTAGTTTGGTTTACATGGGGTTTGGCCTTCAGCCAGGTGGTTTGGCTGCTCAACCTGCTGGTCCCTGCCAGCCTCCCAAAAAATGTCCATGATCTCAGAGAGAAAGTAGACATCTGATTTGGGTCTTGCTCCAGAAAATGACAGACATCCTCATTGGTAACCTCAGGTGCTTGACACCGTTTGCCTAAACCGCCACGTAATGCTTTTAAAGCGCTGGAAAATGTAATGTGATAGCGCTACCTGCCCATCCCTGCTCAGGTGCTGGACGACATAGTGAGCGACACAGACCATCGCGAGTTCATCTCTGCAGGCGTGAGCGCGGGCATTGCTGCGGCCTTCGGTGCACCCATTGGTGGTGTGCTGTACTCCATGGAAGAGGTGGGTTGCTGTGTGGGGTGTGCTGTGGCTTTGGTGCGTACGCTGCCCCGGCCTTGGGGGCTCAAATTGCCGCAGCCTTTGGTGTGCTGAACGCTGTAGAAGGGGTGCGTTTGGTGCTGCACTCCATAGGAAAGGTGCGTTTGGTGCTGCACTCCATAGGAAAGGTGCGTTTGGTGCTGCAATCCATAGGAAAGGCGCGTGTGGTGCTGCAATCCAAAGGACAGGTGCGTTTGATGCTCGCTTTGGGGGGGTGCTGCACTCGATGGAAAAGGTAATTCCTGCTCAAGGTGTGCTGCAGCCTATCTGTCCGCACGTGCAAAAATGGGAGGCTGTAATCCATGAAGGAGGAGCACATGTGTAATTTTCAAGTGTCTGACCGCACAGCAACCATAGATCCACTGCCAGCTTATGAAAAACCACAACAAAACATCCGCGCATGGCTCTTTCTAGTCCTGTAGACACAGGAGCAAAGCGACAACACAGGAACTTAGCCATCACATCCATGCATCTGCGCAGGCGTGCTCTTCCTTCTCCCGCAAACGCCAACGCTTAGCCACATTTTCAAATTATCATCATGGCATCCATGCATTTTAGTACGCATGCTCCTCTTTGTTGCGAAAAGTTGCACGCCGCTGAGCCACGTTGAATGTTTCTACATTGTATCCTCGCTCCTGCACAGGTGTGCTCTTTTTGAGGCTGCAAACTTGCTTAGTGCTGAGCCAAATCACTGTGAATTTCAACAATACATTCACTACATACCCAGGCGTGCTACTTTCAGTCCCGCAAAGCTGCACGGTGCTAAGCCAAATCACTGAGGTTTCCACAGCACATCCATGCACCTACGCAGGCGTGCTCCTTTTGGTCCCGCGGAGCTTCAAAACACTGAACCAAATCACCAAAATCTTAGCAGCACATCCATGCACCTACGCAGGCGTGCTCCTTTTGATCCCGCAGAGCTGCAAAACACTGAGCCAAAGAACCAAAAACTCAACAGCACATCCTTGCACCGGTGCAAGCGTGCTCCTTTTGGTCCTCCTGCATAGTTACACGGCGCTGAGCTAGGTCACTGAAATCTCAACGATCTATTCGCTTACCTGTGCAGGCATGCTCGTTTTGGTCCCGCAAAGTCGCTTGGCGCTGCTTCATTGCAGGCACCTTGTCCACGTTCACCATCCAGGTACGTTCACCATCCGGGTATCCTAGATTTGTGTTTGCTTGTTCGTGGCTGGGATGGGGCCACAGGGCTTAGTGTCTGAGTGTGTTGAAGCTAGTTGGCAGGCATGTATTCCACTTTTCCTCTCGCTGGAAAAAATATATATAGGGGTCGGCGTTCAGTATATAACGTTATATAACTGTAACGTTATATAACAGTATAATACGTTATACACAAAATCCTTATAACCAGTGCCAAAATCGCGATTGGTGATTTTCTGGCCTTGCAGGGCACGAGTCTTTATTGTTTTAACTCCGGTTTGCTCTCATGAGCACTTCGAATGAGAAGCAGAAATGGATGGTGCTCGATGATGATGGGAAGCAGAAGCACGTGGGGCTCCTAAGCCCCATGACCTCTTGGCCAAGCTCAAGAAGGGAAGCCATCCCTGGGACGGCAAGCTTTACCCTGTGATAAGGGAGGAGTATGGTGGGGTGTGTGTGCTGGAATGCAAGGAATGCAAGCAGCCTCTCAGCGCTAACAACCCTTCCAAGTCCTACAAGGACCACAAATGCAAGCCCCAGAACTCGGCAAAAGCAGCAGCAATGAGAGCCAGCCCACCAGCAAGCCCCACAAGCAGCACGCAAGAAGAGGAAAGCCTGCCTCAGTCCTTGGGGAGCAGCATGACACCACCCAAGAGGGCTAAGGAGAGTGGATTGGACAACTTTGTTGTGCGCCCAGTCCTTTGTTGTGCTCCCAGTTTCCTCTGCTCGCTCACGCAGCCAAAGCAGAAGCTGCTTTCAGCACATGCCACCACAGCAGCTGCTGAGCGCAACTGGTCGGCTTGGGCACGCACATACACAGCCTTGCGCAACACGCTGAGCAGAGAAACAGCAGATAGGCTTGTGTACACCAAGGCAAACATGCCTGCCAGCTGGTACAATTAGGCAGCTCCTCAGCAGCAGCAGATTGGAATAGGCAACACCTCAGCAGCAGCAGATTGGATTAGGCAGCACCTCAGCAGCAGCAGATTAAATGCAGCTAAGGAGAGCCTTGAACTTGGCAACTAGAAGCAAGAGAGGCAGTGGATTCTATGTTTGCCCTAGACAGGGTATACGTTATTTGAAGAGTTTAAAACCTAGGAAATTTTCAACTTTTATATTTTTTTGACCCAACTTTCGGGAATATCTGTTTACAAGGGTAATACACCTACAATGAAGTTTTGGGGTCAGATGTCTGATCCCTTGGGGTAGATCTGCAATCCTATAACGTTATATCTATAACCATTTACGGTATATTCGGTTATATAACGTTATATACTTATATTTTTTACAGGATATACGGTATGCGCCGACCCCTAAATATATATGGCGTTTACATATGGAACTGGCCAACCCTAGTCACTTCTCTTTTAGCTGACAGCCTGGCAGGCAGGCATTCTGACTGGTGGCCTCTTCTTGTGAACAATGTACAACTTGACCAAAGCCTGCTTATTACCACCACCCTTATCTCGGTAGCATGTGTGCTGCTTCGTTGTATGGTGCTCACTCAAGTACATAGTGTATGCACATTGCACACTGTGTGTGCACATTGCACTCTGTGTATGCACATTGCACACTGTGTATCCACATTGTCGCCGATCTCCTACGCTCCTACAGCTCTGCTGCAGCTGCCTGCATCTGCACTGCCAGGCACTTGGGTTTGCTATGTGCCACCCTGCATGATGATGATGATGGCATGCTGTGTGCACTCAAACAGTCTTGCACTCCTCCTTATGCATGCTTGCACACACACACAGCATATTGTAGCAGAGCGGCTCAAACACCTCTCACAATCATGCCGCGTGCCTTCTATGAGTCAAGGAACTGATGCGCTCATACTGAGAATTCCTGAGCCGCGCGTGTCCAAGCATGGCTTTAACTGCTTTGCAGGACCCTGATCTCTGCTCCTCATCTTGTGGGTGTGCGTGTGTCCAAGAATGGGTTGACATGCTTTGCGGGACCCTGCTCCTTGTGTTGCGCCGCAAAAATGCAATATGTAGGGACTTCAGGAACCAGTCACCTATGTAAACCCCTGGCCCTCAACCTTGTGGTCCTTGGTCTTTGCAAATGATCTGCAGAGACCTTGCTTCTTTAATGAAACCGTATTGCAAGTCCCACCGGTTCACTGTGTTTAGGCCCTGCAGAGCCCCTGCAGCCCCTGCATAGTAGTCCAAGACATGCATATACTTGCCTATGCGCTTACCTTAGTGGATTCTTGCACTTTACAGTGCTTGCTCACACCAGATCTGCCCTTCCCATTTCTATAGCAGATCATGACCACTTCTACATTTCCATCGCATGTTGGCCAACGCAGCTGCTGTTGGCCATCACTAATTTTGTGCATCCCATCGCTTTTGCAGATCATGACAATTTCTGTTCTTTCCATCCCATGTATTTGCACACCAAGAATGTTCCTGCACCTTCCATTCCATATTGTTTGCAGATCATGACCGCAGGCGCAGCCCATGGAGCTATTGCGTACTCCAACCTAGTGCGCATGGAGGTCAAAGACTGGTGCGTCTCTATTGCTTCCGTTTCTCTTCTCTTTTTTCATTTATTCCTTGCCTGCTTGCAGTACATTTGTACCCAGCTCTCAAGGAGATTATGTGCATCCCCTGCCTGCATGAATTTGGCATTTGGTGGCCACAAGGAAGAGCTTCTTGCCGCAGCTGCATATGCTCAGACAGGGAAGCAAATGGAATGTTAGTATCAGAGAAGGCACAAATGGTCTTGCTTGAGGCGGCCTTGTTCAATCTATCTCTGCTTGCATGGAGTGTCTGCAGATCTTGCATTCTGTCAAATGCTCTCCCATGCAGCTCAAAAATGTGCTGCTTGCACGTTTGCGTGCACACACACGCGCATATGCACACATACACACACAACACCACACACACACACACACACACATACACTCATACACACCCCTGCACAAAGCTTCAGGCGTTGACCACTTGCTTAACATGATTCACACTTAAAAACCCTGCCCTCATTTGAGGTGCAGGTTCATGCAGCCCCCGTTCCTGTTTCAGATGCCTATTTGGCATGCCCGTTTGAAACGCCTGTTGGGAATGCATGCTCATGCAGCTCCCGCTCCTATTTGACTGGCTAAAATGAAGTATACGCACATAAAGTATGCAGGCTCCCGCAGCTCCCGCTTTTGATTGAAATGTCTGTTTGAAATACCTATGTTGTATGCAGGCTCATGCAGCTCCCGTTCCTGCTGGTGAACTTCGTGATGGCGGGGCTGCTTGGGGCAGCCTTCAACTCTATGCGTATGTGGCTATGGAAGATACGGGCATCAAAGACAATGCACATACAGGTGGGGGGCTCTGACAGAAAGAAAGCAGGATGAGTAGATTCCATCTTCTTTTTTACTACGCGCATGCAGCTATGGAAGTTATGGGCATCAAAGGCAATGCACATATAGGTGAGAAGTTTTGCACATGCAATGCAGGACGTTTCCATAGGCTCCATCTGAGCGTTTTTCCCTTTGGCACAAAGTCCACAGCGGTGTCACGGCTGTGCGGAGCTCTGACCTCAACTTTGACGGTTTTAGCAACAGACTCCAGAATGACAGCGTACCACCAGGCCCTGGTGTTCTCTGTTTCAATTTTGACAAATCGTCATGCTGGGGTTGTCGCCATAGATGATCTATGCCAGATCAAAATCCGGCAAGAGATCCGGAAAACCGCAACGTTCCGTGCCCCACTGTGATATCAGGAGGTTTCCTAAAAGAAGTTCTCTGCATATTTTGAAAATGTAACAGGCTTCCAAGCAGTGCTCTGTAAGCGTGTCTTTATGCCCCTATGCACTCTCACTTATCTTGGCCCACCCAGACAACCAATTGAACCCATACCTTTTGTAGATGTGTTTGTTGTACTGTTTCTATTGGGTCAATTACACATGATTTAGTTGGTGTGGAGTGGTTTGGGATATCATTTTTAACCATCATTTGCCCTCCCCTTACATCCCCTTATGAGCACCCTGGCGCGCGCACGCACAGACACACACACGCACACACACACACATGCACGCACACATTAAACATACACGCACCTCACACACACATGGTCTGCATGCAGCGCATTCTGGAGGTGGTGGGGCTGCTCGTGCTCGTCGGCGTGTGCGGCTTCTTTTTTGCATGGGCTGCCGGAACATGCATAGACCTGCCAGAGGACTGGTGAGGCCCCTCATATACCATTTGTGCTGTGCTTTGGGCCCCTCATCATGTTCTTGTGCTATTTTTATGCCTTTCTTGTGCGCTTATGCGCGAGATACTTATGGCTCCCTTACATGTGCTTGTGTTGAGCGTGTGTCCCTTTATCATGTGCTTGTAACTCTCTTGTTACCCCTCTTTTTGCGCTTGTGCTGAGCTTGAGGCGCCTTCCTATGCACTTCAGCTGAGGTTGAGGCACCTATTTGCGCTGGTGCTGTACCTGTGGCCCCCCATCATGCGCTTGCATGTTGTGCTGTTGAGACACTGGCTTTGAACGGCTGATGGTCATGAAAGAGCATGTTGGTGCAATGTATGCATCAGTGTGCATGTGTGTTGGTGACAGTGCATGCCTCAAAACATGTTGGTGCAGTGCATGTATCAGTAAATGTCGATACATTCATAATTAAACAATGGCTGTAATGCATGCAGAGTACGTGCTAATGCATGTATGCACCAGCCTGCGAGATAAGGCATGCAAGGAAGTCGTCCTTTCCCCATTTCTCGCTTTTCATGATCAACTATTTTTTAGCAATCTACAGGTGCTTTGATTTCTTGCACAGGCAGGTCTGTGCAGAAATCCTAGGTCAGGAGAAACCTGCTTCAGAAGGCTACCACACAGACAGCATTCACCAGATGCAGGCTTTGCAACTGGTGTGCACTCACCCACCTTACTGCTTGTAGGCAAAGGTTGTTGCGTGTCCCACCCTCCTTTATTAAAATTGCTACGGCAAGTAGGCACCAAGCAGGCTGACGGCTGACGGCGTACGTACTCTCACATGTTCACCCACATTTGTCTGTGCCAACCTTGTAACAGCAAGTAGGCAGCAAGCAGGCTGACAGCTTGCACGTATTCACGCACGCACCTATTCTTACATTTGTCTCTGCCAACCTCACACCTCGACTCAGTGAGATCTCTGCTCTCCCCTCCTTGTGGTTTCCTGTGCAGGTGGAAAGATGAACAAGTCGGGGGTGTGCGGGAGTACGGTGTGCGCTTTTTGTGTGGGGACCAACAGCACAACGACGTGGCGACGCTATTCTTGTCTTCCACCCACCACACGATCGTGAGGCTCTTCTCGATGGGGCGCCTGTCTTCAGTGAGTGTGCTCCTGCATGGAACACGAGTGCTTGGGAGCTTGCCAGGAATCAGGGAAGAACAAAAAACCAAAATCAGAAGTTTCACCCACCACGCAATCATGCGTATCTTTTCAATGGGGCGCCTGTCCTCAGTGAGGGTTCTCCTGCATGGAACACGAGTGTTCGGGAGGTTTCTAGAAATTAATTTAGGAAGAAGAATCAAAGTCAGCGAAGGTCCATCCACCACATTGTCAGGCTCTCCTCAATGCAGGGCCCCGGTTTTCTGAGTGTACTCTTGCATGGAACACAAGTGCCTGTGAGGTTGTAAGAAATCAGTGAAGGTACAACGACGGCTGCAAAGGGATATTTTTCTCATGGGGCATGTCTTCTATGAATGTGCTCCTCCATGGAGCACAAGTATACAAGCTTACAAGCTTTACAAGCTTGTCCGAAATCAGTGAAGGTGCAACAGGTGCTGCAGATGGATTTTTCCTTCCATGGGGCGTCTGACCTCTATAAATGTGTGCCCCTGCACAGCAGACAAGTGTAGCTAAGTGCTTGTGAGCGTGCGAGGCATTGATGGAAGTGCACCCAGGGATGCCGACAGAAATGGAATCCATGGGACACTTGTCTGTGTGCGTTCCTGCATGGAAGGTTAGGAGGCTCTGCAGTCAGTGAAAAAAGAAATAAATAAAGGAAAAGACATTGGCTTCAAGAGTTGTGAGTCCCCTTCAGTAAACAGTATAGGAAAAGGCCAACCAAATTAGCAATCAGCGATGAGCAATCGCTGGAAGGGGTGTTCCTAGTCAATCAACCCCTCCTGTGTAAGCTTCACCCCCAAACCATATAAAACCAGCTGCTGCCCTCGATTTGATCTCTGTATATTTCAGGTGGAACCCTCAAGCGCAGGCACCACCTCCAGCTCCTCCCCGGGTGCTTCCTAGTCAATGGACCCCTCCTGTGTAAGCTTCACCCCCAAAGCATATAAAACCAGCTGCTGCCCTCGATTTGATCTCTGTATATTTCAGGTGGAACCCTCAAGCGCAGGCACCACCTCCAGCTCCTCCCCGGGTGCCCTGGCCCCGTACACACACGCGCACACACACACACACACACACACACACACACGCACACACTCAGCCAGCCAAGTCAATAAGCGCGGGCCTCAATTGGCTACCCACATCTGCTTTGTTGTCTGCATTTTGTGTGTGTGGTGCAGGTGGACCCTTCAAGCGCAGGCATCACCTCAAGCTTCTCCCCAGGTGCCCTGGCCCTGTACACTTTGGTATACCTCGGCCTCATGTCCTTGGGAGCAGGCCTTGCCATTCCAGGCGGCCTGTTCATGCCCTCGGTCAGTGCACTGTGTGTGTGTTTGTGTGTGTGTGCATGCGTGAACGGATGTATTTATGCATGCACGCATGTATGTATGAATGTATGTATGAATGTATGTATGTATGTATGTATGTATGTCAGCGTGTATGCATGCGTGTACATGTACGTGTTTGAAAAGCAGGCCAGTGCCGCTTCCCTGGTTGATCTGAGGATGTTAACAGTACTCATGAATGAGGGGCTGTGTCTGGGTTGGGCCTCATGTTTGGCAAAGTGTGTATACACACATATGCATTTTCACACATACACACATATACACATGTACATGTATACACATACAAACCCACATACACACATATATATTTTTTCATACGTACAAAACACAAACACACACAGATTGTGGTGGGCGCTTCTTGGGGAGCAATGTGGGGCATCCTGGTGCAGAATTGGATGCCGCTGCATTGGAATGTGCAACCAGGGCTGTACGCGCTGCTGGCAGCCACAGGGGTGCTGGGGGGGGTGTTCAGGTGCGTGTGTGTGTGTGTGAGTTTGGGGTGGGATAGGGGGGGATGGGGGGGTGCGTGGTTGCCTGGGTATGGATATATGGGTGTGCGCGTGATCGCTTGTTTCTGGCAGCCACAGAGCTGCTTAAGTGGGTGGGAAGGTATTTGTGGGTGCCAGAGGGGATGGGAGGGTGTGAGTCACAAAAGAGCCCCTCGATGCCTGCACTTCAACTAAGGGATCGCCCAGAACCCCGAGCTTGTTCTTTGTGCAGAGTCGTTAAGCCAATCATATTTTGGACTCCTTCCTGCACTGAATATACATCCGCAATTCCAATGACATGTTAATTTTGTATTTGCCTCATTTGCTGCAAACACCCACGATCTCGCTGGCGGTGTTGATGGTGGAGGACGCACAGCGGGATGAAGCACTTCCTTAATTATCGCACCTTCGCTTTGGGCACTTCACACATCGGTGGTCTCACTAGCAGTGCTGCAATGGTGAAGGGCACGCAGCAGGACAAAGCGCATATCTTTGCCGTTTTGGCTTTGCTTTGGGCACTGCACACATCCGTTGTCTTGCTGGCAGTGCTATCGGTGCAGGCCACAAAAAGGCACAAAGCGCCTATCCTTGTCGCTGCCGTTCTGCTGCGTGGCCTTTGCAGGTCTGTGATCTCGCTGGTGGTGCTGATGGTAGAGGGCACACAGGGCATTGAGTTTCTGCCAGGCATCATTCTGGCGGTGGTGGTGGCCAACTGGGTTGCTCACTACATCCACCATGATGGTGCGTAGCAAAGCCAGTGGAGTTCTCGTATCACTGTGAAAGGCCCTTTTAGAGTTGCCAAGATAATGGCCTGTTGCATCCACCTTGATGGTGCATAGCAAAGCCAAGAGGGATGCAAACCCAAAAGGAGTTCGCTTTGCTGCGGAAGCCTCTTTCAAGGGTATCAAAATGGTGGCCCACTATATCCACTATGATGATGCGTATCAAAGCCAAGAGGAGTGCAAAGCCCAAAAGGGTTTGCTTTGCTGGGAAAGCCTCTTCTAAGGGCACCAAAATGGTGGCCCACTACATCCACCATGATGGCGTGTAGCAAAGTCAAGAGGAGTGTAAAGTTCAAAGGGGTTTCCTCTGCTGCGGAAGCCGCTTTTAAGGGTATCAAAATGGTGGCCCATTACATCCACCATGATGGCGTGTAGCAAAGCTAAGAGGACTTTCTTGCTTTGCTGTGGAAGGCTGTTTCTGAGGTGTCAAGGTGGTGGCCCGCTTAACCACCACCATGACGGTGCGTAGCAACCCCAAAAAAGAAGAATGGAACAGAATAGGAGGAAAGAAAAACTATGCAGGCAGCGGAACATCTTAATACAGAAACAAAGGCAGAGCTAGTATGTACAGAGTGCTTGGCTGTAAAAGAGAGGGCATGGAATGTGGTAGGTGAATGCACGCGCTATGTGTGTGATCTATGTGTGCGTCAGGCTGCCTGGTATATGCCTTGGTGTAAACCGTGGACTGGCCGCAGAGTGGCTACCCCATTCATGACAGTGCACAGTGAATGCCATCAACTGATAGGCAGCTACATCAGTTCTGCAGACTGTTTGTTGATGATCACCGTCTCCACCGTGTAATGATCTGACATACATATTGATATCATAGCATTGTATCGTTATTGTTGTTCTGACATGTATATAACATATAATTTAATGTTTGTGATTTGGCCCAACTGCAACGTAAATTGAGTCTAATTGCTCAGTTAGTCCTTACCAGTAGATTTCATCTTTGTGGTTTTGTACACTGGGATGGACTTACGGCATTGACCATTCGGTTTCGCATGCTCACAGGCATGTACAAGTCCATGCTGGACTTCCTCCCTCATCAGTTGGCATCCATCCATTTGGTTTGGACGCAGGCGTGTACGAGTCTGAGCTGGAGCGCACCGGTAACGTGTACATGCTGAGGGATGAGCCCCCGCACCGCCTGCACACGCTGACAACGCAGGACATCATGGCCACCGGTGTAGTTGGCTTCAAGAGCATCGAGAACGTGTCCAGGGTGCTGGAGGTATGTGTGTATGTGTATGTGTGTGTATGTGCGTGTTAGGTCTGTGAGGGAGGGGGGGGTGGCTCGCGCGCACGACGTTCCCTCCAAAAATGAGACTGCCCGCTTTCCACGATCATCAGGCTCTATGCCGTGAAGCATTTGCCTTTTGCTTCTTTAATTGAACGCCACGACTCACTGCAAATCCATGGAATGGGTGTGTTCCTGGTCAATCAATGCATGGAATGTCTGCAAAAAGTGGGCTGAGGCTCTTTGTGGTGAGGCATGCCTTCTCCAGCACACAAGGCACGATTTTCCGCAAATGTGCCCACTTTTGCAAACATATCAGGCGTCTTGTGGCAAAGAGCAATGCTTCACTGGTGGTGAAGAGAGAAATAGTCAGCTTCAGGCCCTCTTGTGGTGGAGTGAGAGATTCTTAGTAGTTAGTGGTTCTGGCTCTTTATGGTAAGTTGTGGCTTCTTTACCATTGAAGGGGCCTCAATTCACCGCAAACTGTATGACATGTCTGTGGAGAGTGAGCAGAGGCGCTTTTTTGTGAAGTGTGGCCTCCCTACTGAGGGAGCCATGATGACAGCAAATTGCGTGCAGTACTCATGTGGAATGTTTGTGTGTGGAAACTGGGCAGAGGCAACTCCTGAGCAGCACCATGGGCGAGGGCTCTCCTGCATGCAAGAGCGAGAATAATGGCCCCTGTGTTTCAATCCCTGCATCCAATGTTTGAAGGTGATTGCATGCGCGTGCTGGTACAGGCTTTGTGCAGCATTACCTGCAGTAGGACTTGAGCTGCATCGCCTGCGCAAGCTCAAGCTCAAGAGGGATGCGCGGGACCTATGCATCAGCGCCTTTTTTGTGCTTCCAGAGTGTGTGTATTCCAACAACAACAACGCGTGCATGTGTGTGTTTTACACGCACGTGCCCAGAGGGCAGTGTATTAAGAAGCACAGGGAGTAATGGCGTTCAGACTCTGCTGGGCACACATGTGCAGGTTGACGCTTGCATTTTTTGCTTTTGTGCGCAGGTCCTGAGCAGCACCACGCACAACGGATTCCCTGTGTTTGTGCAAGAGGAGGAGGATCTGCTGCAGGACTTCCGGCAGGCTGCGCTGGCATCCCCAACCCAAGGGGCCTCAGGAGCTGGGCTGCAGATGGGGTCGGCGCCTTGGGGTCAGCATGGCGCTGCTCTCAAGCAGCAGCACCACCACCAACAACAGCAACAAGAACAGCAAGTGCACCAGCAGCAGTATGGCAGTGCGCAGGCACACCCAGGTGGTGTGCAGCACTTGCTGGCACATGCAGGTGGTACGCAGGGGGTGCCGGCGTGGAGTCACACCCCCTCTAGCCCTTACACGCCGGTACGCCAGCCACACCCGCCTGTGCCCCTACCTCACTCTGATAACGACGGGGGTGACCTGGGTGGTGTGGATGGTTTGAGTGGGGCAGGGATTCATGGGGGCGTGCCTGGGGGGGTGAACGGAAGTAGGAATGAGGGTGCACAATGGAGGGCAAATGGCAGCATGGGTGGGGTCATGGGCAGCAATTTAGGGGGAGGCATGAGTGGGGTAAGGGGCAGTGCTGTAGGGGGGGCCAGGGGCGGGATGGTGGTGCCGGGGGAACGCCACACAACAGCTACACAAACGCCTACCGCCATGCATGCCTTGCAAGGCCTCCACGGCGCGCTGCTGCCGGGCGCTGTACCTAAGCGCACCACCATGCGCTTGGAGGGCTTTGTCCTGCGCTGCCAGCTGCTGGTAAGGGGGGGTGCGCATGCGTTGCACTGTGCGTGAGGGCGGAAGTGAAGGCAAGGAGGGTGCACATTTTGTACAAGGGATTGTGGCTCACACGTTTGGAGGGCTTCGTCCTGCGCTGCCAGCTGCTGGCACGGAAGATGTGGGAGCATTGCAGTGGGGGTCAGAAGGGAGGCTGAAGGCGCTAAAACGCGGGGGCTGCTTGGATGACGTTATGGGGACCTTAAAAAAGCTGCAGCCTTGAGCAACAAATGTGTGTGTGCGCCTTATGGTGGCAAAGGAAGGAGAGTATTTCATTGTGCTCTGGTGGTGCTGGTGGAGGGAAAAGGGAGCAGCTTGGAGTTGCTTTCCTGTGCCTCGCGGTAGCAAGGGAATGGGAGCGCTCCAGTGCTCTGGTGGTGCTGGTGGTGGGAAATGGGAGCAGCCTGGAGTTGATTTCATGTGCCTCGTGGTAGCAAGGGAATGGGAGTATTCCAGAGCGCTCTGGTGGTGGTGCTGGTGGTGGGAAATGGGAGCAGCCTGGAGTTGATTTCATGTGCCTCGTGGTAGCAAGGGAATGGGAGCGTTCCAGAGCGCTCTGGTGGTGGTGCTGGGGGTTGGGAAGGGGAGCATGCTGGAGTTGTTTTTCTGTGCCTCGTGGTAGCAAGGAAAGGAGAGTATTCCAGTGTGTGATGATGTGCTGGTGGTGGGGAAGGGGAGCAGGCTGGAGTTGTTTTTCTGTGCCTCGTGGTAGCAAGGGAAGGAGAGTATTCCAGTGTGTGATGATGTGCTGGTGATGGGAAAGGGGTGCACCACAATCATAGGCTGGGGGGGCTCTGCCCCCTGTTTGCCTGTCTCTTTCGTGTCTTACTTGCTTCATGCATCAAGCCAGTGGTGGGAAAGGGGTGCACCGCAATCACGGGCCGGGGCTCTGCCACCTGTTTGCCTTCAATTTTTTGTGTCTCACTTGCTTCGTGCACCAAGCCGGTCTGATTACAGAGCCAGACATGCCACTTGCACTTGTACGTATCCATCATGTGCCACTTACTCACCGTGCATCAACCCAATCTGCTCACGAAGCCAGGCATGCCACTTGCACATGTATGCATCGATCACAAGCCACTTACACATGCCACACATGCTACTTACGCATAATGCATTGAGTCAGTATGGTCACAGTGCCAGACATGCCGCTTGCTCAGCTACTGAGCATGAGTGGTTGGAAAGATCAGCCTTTGTGTGATCAATGACATTAAGAATGCAAAACATGGGCACTGTGGTTATGGGAAGTGGGGATTATGTTGCCATCATCCTCCTTAGATGTGCGGAAAATAGCCATTGTGGTCATTAGGACTGTGGAACAGTGCCCATATGGTTGCTAAAAGTGCAGAAGGTTGCTGTTGTGTCGATGGATGTGTGGAACATTGCCGCTGTGGTCATTGGAAGTGCAGGACATTGCCATCGTGGTCATCACAAGTGCGGAAGATTGCTGCTGTGTCGATTGAAATTGCAGGACATTGCCATCGTGGTCATTACAAGTGCGCAAATTTGCTGTTGTAAAGTTGTCATGTGAAACTGCTCTTGTGTACTGGAAGTGCATCATTGCCGTTATGTCATGACAAGTGTGTGAAAGCCACACATTTTTTTTATCACAATCAGTGGTTGCTCCCCTGTAGAGTGTGCAGGTGTTGCTGCAGCGCTGCCACTGAATGTGATGCAGCACCGCCATTGAATGTGATGCAGCACCGCCACTGAATGTGCAGGTGCTGCTGCAGCGCCGCCACTTCTGCGATGCGCATGGAAACCCTGTAGGGCGCGACCAGTGCGACAAGTGGGTGTGCTCTGGGTACTCTGTTCCTATACTTATGCGTGCGCATGTGTGTGTGTGTGTGTGTGTGTGTGTGTGAGAGAGAGAGAGGGGGGGGGGGCGGGTTCTGTTAGGAGCCTCCCTGGAAGCAACCAGCCTTGTGCACACTTGTGCATGATGCATGCTGTGCTCATGGTTAACAACACTTACTCATGCGCATGTGTGTGTATGAGAGAGAAGAATGATGCATGCTGTGCTTATGATCAGCAAGTTAGTCTCCTGATGCAAGGCCTGTTGTATGTTTTGTCATCCATGTTTGTTGCCTTGAGTATATGCGTTTTGTCGCCCGTGTGTGTTGCCTTGTGTATATGTTCATCGTTGCACACATGTGTGTTGCCTGTAGGTATGACCTTGAGCTGGAAGCAGAGATGCGCACGTTCTTCAGGCGCTACTACACCCATTCACGCTACCTGAGTGCAACACCAGCTGCGCTGGACAAACTCGCACTGCGTGGTACCAACATGCAGGAGGTGAGAGAGGGATGGTAAAAGAAGGAGGTCCATGGAATATTGTAAAAAGAAGTGGTAAGGACTGACGCAAAACCGGGGGGAGTACTAGCCAGATGCTGTTGCATATTACCAAGTCGTGTCAAGCATGCAGTTGGTTACGGCATGTACAGTGGTTCAAGCGTGTGCAGTGGTTTGAGCGTGTGCAGTTACTCCAAGCACGCAGCCGTTACGTTTCTAAAATCATGCTGAGACGGAGCCTTCCAAAGCAAGACTCAAGGCAAGGGCTGCTGCTCCAGAGATCAGATTTGGCCACCAGAGCCTCTAAACTGACCGCTAAGAGAGGCGCAAGTCAAGCCTAACCAAGCTAAATCCTAAGGGATGATGCCACAGCCGCCGCAGCCCAACTTCACTGACCCACACTCCATGCCTGAGGTGGAACTCAAACTGCCAGCCCAGTGCCAGCCCAATTACTTTTGGTAAAGCCCCAGTCATGGGGCGCAAGCCTTGGCAGGTTTGCTGGTGGATGTCAGGCCCCACACTCCATGGCTGTGGTGGGCCTCCAGCTCCAGCCCATTCAGGAGGGTGAAACAAGTTAGTGGACATCATGTCAACATTTTGGTGGATGTCGGGCCCCACACTCCATGCCTGTGGTGGGCCTCCAGCTCCAGCCCATTCAGGAGGGTGAAACAAGTTAGTGGACATCATGTCAACTTTTTGGTGGATGTCGGGCCCCACACTCCATGCCTGTGGTGAGCCTCCAGCTCCAGCCCATTCAGGAGGGTGAAACAAGTTAGTGGACATCATGTCAACTTTTTGGTGGATGTCGGGCCCCACACTCCATGCCTGTGGTGAGCCTTCAGCTCCAGCCCATTCAGGAGGGTGAAACAAGTTAGTGGACATCATGTCAACTTTTTGGTGGATGTCGGGCCCCACACTCCATGCCTGTGGTGAGCCTTCAGCTCCAGCCCATTCAGGAGGGTGAAACAAGTTAGTGGACATCATGTCAACTTTTTGGTGGATGTCGGGCCCCACACTCCATGCCTGTGGTGAGCCTCCAGCTCCAGCCCATTCAGGAGGGTGAAACAAGTTAGTGGACATCATGTCAACTTTTTGGTGGATGTCGGGCCCCACACTCCATGCCTGTGGTGAGCCTTCAGCTCCAGCCCATTCAGGAGGGTGAAACAAGTTAGTGGACATCATGTCAACTTTTTGGTGGATGTCGGGCCCCACACTCCATGCCTGTGGTGAGCCTCCAGCTCCAGCCCATTCAGGAGGGTGAAACAAGTTAGTGGACATCATGTCAACTTTTTGGTGGATGTCGGGCCCCACACTCCATGCCTGAGTTGGACCTTGCTCAAGCACCAGCCCGGTGCCCACTTGTTTTCCTTCCTTCCATCTACCCCTCTCATCCACGTCATTCACCAATTGATTTCCTTTCCTTCCATCCACCTACCCCTCTTATCCACGTCATCCACCAATTGGTTGCCTTTCCTTCCATCCATCTACCCCTCTTATCCACGTCATTCACAATTGATTTCCTTTCCTTCCATCCATCCATCCATCCATCCATCCCTTTTTATCCATATGACATCGCAGCATGCGTCGGGGCTGTACCTGGACCTCAGGCCTTTCATGAACCGCGCGCCTTTCACCATCCGCACTGATTGCTCTGCGGCAAGAGCACACCAGGTGGGGGGTGGGGGAGGAATAGGTGGGGGTGACATTTACAGATGCAATTCACCATCCGCACTGGTCGCTTTGCAGCAAGAGCATGGCTGGTGGGGGTGGGGAAGGAATAGGTGGGGGTGACATTTACAAATGCAATTCACCTTCTGCACTGATTGCTTTGCGGCAAGAGCACACCAGGTAGGGGGTGGGGGAGGAGTAGGTGGGGGTGACATTTACAAATGCAATTCACCTTCTGCACTGATTGCTCTGCGGCAAGAGCACACCAGGTAGGAGGTGGGGGAGGAGTAGGTGGGGGTGACATTTACAGATGCAATTCACCATTCCCACTGGTCGCTTTGCGGCAAGAGCACGGCAGGTAGGGGGTGGGGGAGGAGGAGGTGGGGGTGACATTTACAGATGCGCCTTTCACCATCCGCACTGATTGCTTTGCAGCAAGAGCATGCAAGGAAAGGGGGAGAGGAATTGGTGGGGGTGACATTTCACTAATGCAACAGAAAATGCAAGAGGAAAAGGAGGGCCATGTGAGGACCGTGAAGCGGTGGCAACAAAGCACAGGCTGAAGGTTTGGAGGTCTCCAACTAACATGCAGAGGGTTGCCCTATTCCATACATGTACGCCATACAAGTGTTGCATGTCTTCCCTGCGAAAAAGGTGGAAGTGTGTGGCACATATGTTTTTACAGATTGGCCAGTGCTGAACATGCGTGACATGAGGCAGACACTTGCTGCAAGGCATGTTGTTTGCTTTGTAGTGGGGGGGCACATGCCCAAGCATGTGCATGTGATGGTGCGTGCGTGTGTGTGTGCTTGTGTGTGTCTGTGCATTTGTTGCACGTGTGCTGTCCTTCAGACCTCACGTTATGCACCAGTGTATCGAACACACCCTTTCATGCACTGTTGCGTCCAGAGAGCTCTGATGCCCTGAAATACAAGCGCGCTGGAATGCAAACACGCTGGGATGCAAACACGCTACAATGCAAACGCGCTGAATGAAAAAGCGCTGAAATGCAAATGCGCTGGAATGCAAACACCCTGAAATGCCAATGCGCAGGTCTTCATGGGCATCGGACTGAGGCACCTGCTGGTGGTCGACTCTGCAGGCCATGTGGTGGGCATCATAACTCGCAAAGACCTTGTGAGTGCTTTGCATACTCTGGATAAGTGCTGTGCTTACAAGCACTGGATGAGCGCTTTGCTCTCACTGCGGGCAAGCCGTTGGGTCCCATCGCTTGCAAAGACCCTGGGAGTGCTTTACTCACACCGGATATGGCATTCTTTTTATCCCTCTGCAACGCCATCTTGCTCAAAAGTCACATGCAACTTTGCTGGCTCTTCTGGGCATTCTTCTCTTCTGGTCTTCTGGGCTTCTGGGCTTCTCCTCTGGGCAAGGTAGCAACGTATCACACAGAGGCCTTGCAAGTGCTGAACTCGTCAAATTATAGTATATTGCTATGTGTGTATTGAACACTGTTCTGCAGTAGCAGCATAGCACATAAGGACCTGGCAAATGCTGGACTTTCTGTACTACATATAACTTGTGCCACGCCATTAGTACCATCAATTGCAAGGTTCTAATAGCACCATCATCACTTTCATCGTCATCAACATCGACATGACGTAACTCCATTTTTTGCACCATCATCTGCACTGCAACACCTCGCACGCCCTCTCACGCGCACACGTGCGCATATGCGCACGTGCACGCGCGCACACACACACACACACACACTCTGGTACCTGAGCAACAGGCTTTACCTTGGAACAACGCCATTTTAAGATTGCCCTTGTTGACGCTGCTGTGTTGTCGCTTTTGCACAGAACCGCGCTGCTGGGCATGGAGAGTATGCTGTTTTCTGAGTGCTCTTATTGATGTTGCTGTGTTGCCGCCTTTGCACAGGACCACGCCGCAGGGCATAATGGTGGCATTGTTTTCTGATTGCCCTTGTTGGTCGTTGTTTCTGGATTGCACAATTATTGACGTCATTGCATTGCCGCCTTTGCACAGGACCACGCTGCTGGGCATGGATGGTGGCGAGTATCTGCGGTTGCTGGGCCACCTCAAAACAGCGGCAGCAGGACAACAAATAGGTGGGGTTGTGCTGCAAACGCTTTCTCACTTGCAGCAGAGAAAGAGGAGGGAGGGAGAGAGAAAGAGGTGAGGTGAGATGGGCCTTCCCCCTTTGTTTTAATAAGCATTTAATCAATGAGATCAGTCGATTAAATGCAGAACGCCAGCATTGAGAACGTATGCGCAGAAGAGGTGCAGCGTGTAATGCATTCGTCCTTAGCCAGCCTGCCCTGCCCTGCCCTGGTGATGACACTGTTTGACACTGTGAAGGAAAGCTAATTGTGCAGCGTGTAATGCATTCGTCCTTAGCCAGCCTGCCCTGCCCTGCCCTGGTGATGACACTGTTTGACACTGTGAAGGAAAGCTAACTGTGACGAGCAAGTATGTGAAGAGCGTGCATGCAAGAGTTGTTGTGGTGCATTGTGTGCAGGTTTTGTAGTGGTGTGGGGTGGGCTCTGCTTCCAGACTTACAGGCAGTGCCCATCGGAAGCATGCTTTTTGCGAGTCTACATAATCTCACTTCCGTATTTTGGATGTGAAACGGAGCGGGCTCCTTGCACAGCCTCCTGGGCAGCACCCTTAAACTCATTTCCTGTGGGTTTACACGATGTCAGCACTTCTGTAAGCAGGGTGTGCAATGGAGTGGGCTCAGTGCGCAGCCTCCTGGGCAGCAAGCACCCATCCAGAGCATTCTTGTTTGGCAGAGTGATAACATGATGTGTGATGTGGTGTGCAGGTTTTGGAGTGGTGTGGGCTTCTTGCGCAGCCTCATGGGCAGCACTCCTGGCAAGACCCCCAACCAGCAGCAGCAGCAACAACAGCAGCAGCACCATGCTGGACATCAACCACACGTACAGCAACAGCATGAGCAGCCACAAATGCAGCACGAAGAAGGAGGGCTGGTTCATCCCCCTGTGTGTCAATCAGATCTGTCAGAGCAGGGCGAGGATGTGGAGCAGCCAGGCATGCCGCAGGAGACGCAGCAGCTGCTGCAGTCGCCTCCATCCCATCATCCTCAGTAGTTGCGGAAGCGCCAGCTGTGCAGCAGCAGCAGATGCTTGGAATGGTGCCCTTTCCTGAAAAAGGGTTTGTATGAAAAGGGCCCTGCCCTATTCCTCAGCAGCAATAGCAGCAGCAGCAGCAGCAGCAGCAGCAAATATGCAAGGCCTTGCTGTCAGCTTGTCACAACAATATTTCCTGCTGATGATGGCAACACACAATTGAAAGCTTGATCTAGCCAGTTGGGCTTTCTATGCTGTGATGTGGAGTTGCTGTGGCGAGTATTAATGCCAAGTGTTTTGCAAAGATTGCCATAGCGATGCTCATCTGCTGCTGTTGCTAATGAAGGGGGAGGTATAGACAGCTGGCCAGCATTGCCGCAATGATCTGCTGTAAGCGTATCAAGAGTTGTGTTGTATATGGTAGACCGATGTGTGATGCTGGCGCCTACATTAAGCATGGAAAATAGGTTACCTACGGCTGAGGCAGACCTGGAGAGGTAAGCTCAAAACTTGCATGCATAACAAATACAAACCTGGCTCTGGCAATACATGTATTTGCTACTACAAAATCTAGTAAGAACTCATGTATCCGAGAAGAGCCAACCAATAAAGCATCAATCCCTTCTTAAGCAACCCCAAGATCACACTTTTAACAACAATGAACCCTCTTATGTACCGCACTGGCAAAAACATGCTATCAGGTTCAATCACACATCTGGCTCCGAGGCCAAATGCCGACTAAGTGGCTATAGGGTTACAAGAGGTTGGCCTGCAGCCCAAGACTCTGGCTGATTGGCTGCTGATGAAACATTCTCAACCAGCATCAGAAATTGAAACCAACTCTGACAAAAACTTTGTAATTCTGTACGAGTCTCTATTTAGTCTCAAAACCAGTTACATGTGAAAGCTGGCCAAAAAAGGAATAATGTCTGTGATTGAAAGCCGGGCAAAAGTATGTAATTGAAAATCAATGAAGAGATCGTTTATTTTCTGTATTTTGTCACGGCTCTCTGAGCCAATGTCTCCTTTTCCTTAATTGATGTAGGGAGAGTTTCCTCTGCCTACATAGTTTTTATTCTCTTTCTTGGACTTCAGCATACTCACACTTATCACAAATATATGAACCACAAGGGTTACAAGGGGTTGGCCTACAGCCCGAGAATCTGGCTGACCGGCTGCTGGTGAAACATTATCATCCAGCATGAAAAATTGAAATCAATTCTGACAAAAATTTGAAAACCTGTATGAGTCTTGATTTAGGAAAGCATTGACTTTGAAATCAGTCAAAATGTGAAAGCTCGCCAAGAAAGGAATAAAATCATTCAAGTTGTTTGGAAGCTGCTGTCAGGCTGAGAAAGTGACGCTGCCATAACAGTGTCTTAACATCCCATCTAAACGCAGCCACAGCTGCTCAATCACAGGTATGAATATCAACAGTCCAACTAACTCAACTAACTTGCAGCACACTCTCGATGCAGCAGACTCTCGTCATGACACTGGGCAAAAGTATGTAATGGTTTAAAAAATCAATCAACAGGTCCTTGTATTTTCTGCGCAGCTCACACAACTCACAGCAATTGCAGTAGAAAAGAAAATGTTTCTCGTCCTGGACTTCAGCACATCCACACTTATCACAAATATTTGAATCACCCAACCATTTACAGGACCCGACCTCCAAGCAGTGGGCACGAAGCCTGAACCTACTCACATTCCTCACGACTCCTTTATCCAGATCCTTAAATATATATAATGGGATACAGGGTTTGACAGGGTTTACGCCCTTTTACATTGATTAACCTAAAGCCCGAATGTCTGGCTGATCAGTCGCTGGTGAAGCATTCTCAAACAGCTATCACAAGGTTGACAAGTAAACAAGCTTCTACAAGAAGTTTAAAAAGAAAACTGCCGTATGCTATACTGTGCTTGTTTCCGTTTTGTTCAAGTGCTGTGTTTTGCATATGCAAGATATGTGTGGCTTTGCTCATTTAAAGTGCTCAATGTGACGTATGTAGTGTAATGGGATACAGAAGGGTATGCGTGCTGTTTGATTCATAGGTACTCCACACCAATGATGGTAAGTCACTGCTTTCCTGTTCACTTCTCGGGGACTTCGGGTGTCCGCTTCCCTTCAAACCTTTTGCTGTCTGTACCTCAAATCCCCAAAAAAATCCTGCATTGGAATCTTGGAAGCACTCAGCAATTTCTGTTTAAACACCTCCTCATTGGGCATGCCACTAATTGACTTAGACACATGCATGAACCACTCAGCCATTTATTCAACCTTTCAGCAGTGGGGACGAAGCCTAAACTGACTCATATTCCTCCTTCTTTACCCAAATCCTGAAATAAATTTGATGGGACACAAAAGGGAGCGCATGCCGTTAGACTCAATGGTTTTCCGCACCAATGGTGGTAAATAAAAGAAAAAAACTATGCAGGCAGTAGATAAAAGAAAAAACTATGCAGGCAGTGAAAACACTCCTCATGTCAATTAAGGAAAAGAGGATACCTACAAGGGTTACAAGGGAAAAAGGCCTCAGTCAAGACGTTTGACTGCTAGTCTGTTCATAGAAGCAAAGTTTGATTTAAAGTGTTGTTTTTTCTGCTAAAGAAAAATGTTCATGTCCATGGACAGTCATGACAGAGGGCACACACGTGTACTAAAGTGTAATAAGTACGAAAGAGAGGGCAGAGATGTACAAGCCAGAAGAAGTCCCACCACACGGAACACCTTCAGCCTTAAGCAGACTCCCTGTGAATGAGCACCACGCATGGACTCCAGCCAACAAGAGCTTGCAGAGCATTCCGGACACAATAAACCCTGTCTCAAGCTCGCATCCCAGCTGCTCCACACTTGCCCATTTACTAGCCCACCATAAGCTGCAGGCACATTATGCGGCATCCTCCACCTCGGCCCAAGAGGATACCTACTAGGCCTAGTAGGGCCGAGGCACCGTGTATCCCCTTCACCAAGAGAAACAAAAGAACCAATAGTGGTAAGTAACTGATTTCCTGTTCATCTCTTAGGGACTGAGGGCATTCGCTTCCTTCCAAACCTTATGCTGTCTGTACCTCGTTGAACTCAAATACTGCCCAGATACCAAACCCTTCAAGGGTAAATTACTCGGTCTACGAATAGCAGCTCCCCAACATCCTGACACACTTTGTAGACTTTGCACTCACAGCTTAAGAACAGCAAACAGAATAAGAAAGCGACCTTGCCACGTTCTACTGGGTTTGGTTTGCACTGTTGACAACAACTACACCATTGCTCCTCTGGTTCAGCTGGGCCTTACCAGACATAATGCGGAAAATGTCAGAGGTGGGCGACGAAGGCCCCCAAAAGGGGTCCTTTTGGAATGTTCCCTTTGCATGGTGGCCCCACTTTGCAGTTTTTGTGCCTAGGACCAAAATGTACTGCTCGTTAGTCAGTTTCCATAGCTTCTGAGTTTGAAAACTGCAAATTGGGGCCACTTCTGCTATTTACCGGAACGTGAATCCTACTTTTCACCACCAAAACTCCATATCTGACCACCTACTTCATCAAATTGGGTGATTGTAAGTGATTTGGAGTCCTTGTAATAAATGAATATCATTGCAAAAAAATGGAGTGAAAAGACCCAGTGGTTGGGGAGATACAGAATTTCAGCCATTTCCCTTAGAGAACATCCAGCATGAGGGGTGCCAAAAAGGTCAATTTTTGACCTCCTCCTTTCCTATTTTTGATTATGCAGGATGTTAGCAATTTATACAGGTGTTATAACTACAAAATTTTGGGAGTGAAAAATGGTCCCAGGGTGGAGCTGTGGGCCATTTTAGGGTGATCTGAAACTAGGAGAGTGATCTGGGGTCCTCCGATTTCCTTCATTTTTTGGTGAACATAGTTTTTATTAGTGTTATAATGGTTGGCATGGTCAGATTTGGAAAACATTGGTGGGAAAGAACATTTTCAGCGATTTGGGCCCGTCGCCCACCTCTGGGAAAATGTTGCTGCTTAATTGAGATGCCATGCACTCTAAAACTAGGCACGAATCAGATATGCAGGGTTCACCAAGTAGGGTATTTGCTGGGGACAAAGTAACGCATGGCAAGAGAAGGAGAGTCCAAGCCTGCAGACGCATGGCAGACAACCCTCCAGACCCTCATCAATTCTTCATGTTGGCTCCTAGGTTTGAAAAGACAAGGAAAAGTGTGCAAGCAGTGAAAACACTCCCCATGTCAATCAAGAAAAAGAGGATACCTAAGGCCGAGATACTGTGTTTTCCCTTCACTAAGAAAAAAAGAATGAGGTCAGTGGGGATCAGGAGGGTAACTAGCAGTAACCCGTGCCTAACGTCAGTGATAAAAGTTGAGAGAAGTTTTCTCAAGAGTGAAATTGGTGCTAACAAGTTGCTCACACCTAACAAAATGGTATGGAGGGTGACCTCAGTCTAGACGGGGTCATTTTCACCCCCCACACTTTGGAGCCCCTTAAAGAGCTTGATATTGACACTCACAAAGTCACCAACCTTGCTCCGAAGCTTCATGCTCACGCTGTCCAGTACGCTTACAAACTTGCTAGCATCAGATGCGCTACTGAGAAGACTTCTTTCAACTCGTCAACAAGATCAGGCACGGGCTACTGGTAGATACCCTCCTGGTCCCCATTGAAATTCCCTTTTCCTCTTAGTGGAGAGGATGCACGGTGTTTCCACTCTAGGTATCATCTTTTTCTTTATTGATGTGGGGAGTGTTTTCACTGCTGATGCACTTTTCTTTGATTGACTTAGCACAGCCTTCAATCATAGCCGCTTTTTTAAGTCTGCTTGCTTGGACCACTTAAAAAAAGGACACATCCATCAGTCATGGCAGCAGGTTTAAGCCCAATCCATAGTGCGTCTCACCAGGACAAAGCAAAAAGCAAAGCCAACGAATTGTGCTGTGCCTGGTGGTGGTGGTGGTGGTGCTGCTGCTGTTGCCTAGAGGGCTGGAGAAAGAGAGAAAACTTACACAGGCAGAGAAGACTTTCTCTACATAATCTGAGAAAAAGGATACTCGTCTGAGGTATGCTTGCGTAGGTCTATCAGGCACTTGCACAATGAGGGGCAAGGTGCAGCGCCCAGGGAAGGCTATGCAGACCCTCCATTGCTTCCTCTGATCTATCCAGGCGCTTGCACGATGAGGGTAAGGCACAGGTATTTCAACTTTATCAAGGCCTCCAGGAATAAACCTATTTAGGCACTTGCACGATGAGGGCAAGGCACAAGCAATCCAACTCTATCCAAAGCCCACATGGGTTAACCCTATCCAGGCGCTTGCACGATAAGGGGCAAGGCCCAAGTGAGGTGCTGCATGTGCTGCTGCCCTCCATGGGCATCGGGAGGCTTGCCCACGGCTAGCTCAAAACGCAGCACCCACCTGCAGGCATTTTAATTTAACCACGTGTGTGTATGTGCGTGCGTGCGTGTGTGTGTGTGTGTGTGTGTGTGTGTGTGTGCGTGTGTGTATATGTGTGTGTTGGGAGTGTGCATACCTGCACCTTAAAACTCAAAATCAATGAATCATCACATACCATAACGCTACTGCTTGCAAGTGAGGCCTCTAGCAAGCCTACTGGCTGGTCTGGTACTGCTGTGCAAGTTAAAAAAATGTGCTTCACATGTGCAAACACACACACACGCTTCCCTCCCCTCCCTTCTTTCCTCCAACACCCGCGCTTGCACCCATAGACCCACACACCAACACACCCACCCACACCCAACCACACACGTACACGCATGCATGCATGCATGCACACCCACCGCAAGCCAACCATGGGCGTCCTGAAAGAAGGGGTTCCACTGGCAGGAATGGAGAACACAAAGTGGGCAAGGTGCAGGTCTGTGGTTATTTCTTGATGCTCGCAGTGCAGCCTTCTGATCGCACCCCCCCTGCCTGTGCTGCTGGCTTTGTGGGGCTGGTGCTTGGGATCGATGATCTGCGCAAGTGCAGTTAGCATTGAGTGCGTTGATGGTGTGACATTGTGAGAGTGAGGCAGGCGTGGCTTTGTGGGGGGCTGGTGCTTGGGATCGATGAAGTGCGCGTGATACGTACTGAGGGTGATGATGGTGTGATAGTGTGCGATCGAGGCGTGTGTGGCTTTGTGGGGCCAATTCTTGGGGTCGATGGTCTCGGCAGACGTGATAAGTATTGAAGGGTGTATAATGGTCTGAGGGAAGAGCTCTGCTTATTCTTTGATGGAGCCATGGATCAATTGGTGTGTGGGGCTGATGCTATGTGTCAATGACCTGCCAAAGTTTAAGTGTGGAAATAAGAGAGAGCGAGGGCAAGCAGAAGAAGTGTGAGGGAAGGCCCTCGAAACGATGACAGGTCGCATTTGCTGCTTGCCTTGAGGGGCTTATGCTCTTGCAGAAGGAAACCTTCTATTGGAGCACTATGAACTATGCAGACCAATTAGGCTGATGCTGGAGTCAATGAGCAGCACGCAACCAACACGCACATATACCTCTTCCGTCTCAAGCATCAAGACCAGGTGGTTGCAGCGCATAGCGGAAGGCCATGACATGCACACGACGGAATGGCTGCAGCGTGCAATGGAGGGCCATGACCATGACCATGCACACACACGCACCTCCTCCGTCTCAAGCATCACGACCAAGTGGTTGCAGCGCACAGCGGAGGGCGCCTTGAGGCCAGCTGGCCTGAGGTCTAGCAGACCTCCAAAAGTGGCCCCGGGCTGCAGGGGTGTGTCCAAGGGCGCCTGTGCACAGGGTGCCAATGACAGAGGGCAAAAAAACACTTTCTCACTTAGGGACAGGTACATAAAGGACTCTCACCCAAAGGCCCCTATGAGTGGCCCCAGGCTGCAGGGCTGTGTCCAAAGGGGCCTATCCGCAAGTGATTGCACACGAGCGGCCCCACAAAACGTTGTGCCCAGGCTGCGGGGGTGCGCCCCTGGGGCCTATGTGCAAGCGATTGCGCAAAAGTGATTGGCTGTAGGGTGACATTGAGCATCGTGATTTTGAAGCGCTGCTCACTCGTAGGGTAGGGTGATCTTGAGCACCGTAATTTTGAAGCATCACTCACATGTGAGGTGATCTTGAGCACCAAAATTTTGAGACTACGCTCACCTGTAGGGTAATCTTAAGCACTGGGTGCTCCCCGGCGTTCAGCACAAAAAGGCGACCAAACTGTTGGGGGCGGGTGGGTGGGGGAGGGGCAGGCCCAGAGCCAGGGTAGGAGACCTACAAAGTCAGGCAGAAGGAGCAGTCCACCCATTCAAGTTAGTTGTCCGTCCAATCATCCACATCCATATCCAGCAGTTCATCCATTCATGCAGTTTAAGGCAGGCAGCAGGAGCAGTCCACCCATTTATGTGAGTTGTTCATCCATCTTTGCATCCATTCCTTCATTCATTTATCTATATTTGACGATCGAGCCATTCATGCAGACAAAGCCAGGAGCAAGAGCTCTTCATTTAGCTCAGTTGTTCATTCATTCATACCCAGCAACTCATCTACCTATGCAGACAAAGCCAGCCAGCAGGAGCACCTCACGGTAATTATTTGAGAGCAGTGATGGTGCCGTTCGGCACAACAAGCTTCTGAGGGGGCTGTTGGAAAGTCGGACAGAGCAAGGAGCCACCGGGGGGGGGGGGTGCTTGAATGCAAGGAGGTGCTGTGTGTAAACAGCCACTTGCGGGGATCACTTCAATACAAGGTCCTGCTGTCAGCAAGAAAGCCGCCGAGGGGGCTGCTTGAATGCAAGGAGGCGCTGTGTGCAAACAGCCACTTGAGGGGGCACCTCAATGCAAGGAGGGGCTGTGTGCAAACAGCCACTGGGGGGGCTGCTTAATGCAAGGAGGGGCTGTGTGCAAACAGCCACTGGGGGGATTACTTCAATGCAAGACGGTGCTGTGTGCAAAAACCAACCAGGGGATTACTTCAATGCAAGACGGTGCTGTGTGCAAAGGGCCGCTGAGGTAATTATTAGTAAGGCAGATGGTGCTGTGTGCAAAAGGCCATCAAGTGGGTCGTTAAATGCATGATGATGCTGTGCGCCAAGGGTCAAGGAGGGCTGCGGGGAGCTTGAGGTCAGATAGCCTAAATGCATAATACATGTCATGTGGTCGTTGGAATGTACGATGTACTGTCATTTGAACACACAACGTTGAACGCACAGTACATGTCGCGTGGTCGTTTGAAAGTACAATACTGTCATTTGAATGCGAAACGTTGAATGCACAGTACAAGTCGCATTGCCATTGGAATATGCAACTCTGTCTTTTTAATGTACAACGTTGGATGCACAATACATGTTATGTGGTTTTTTGAATGTACTAGACAAAAGTAAGACAGTGCTGTGTGCAAAGGGCCAAAGAGGGCCGCAGAGAGCCTGAGGTCAGGTAGCCTGAATGCGCAGCACGTGTCATGCGATTGTCTGGATGTACAACAGTGTCGTTCAAATGTGCAACACTGTCACTTGAATGTACAACGTTGAATGCACAGTACATGTGGCCACGTGGTCGTTTGGATGTACCAGACACAAGTAAGACGGAGCCCTGTGCCAAGGGCAAGGAGCACAGGCACACACAGCTGTGCCAAGGGCAAGGAGCACAGGCACACACAACTGTACCAAGGGCAAGGAGCACAGGCACACACAACTGTACCAAGGGCAAGGAGGGCCGCAGGGAGCACAGAGTCAGAAACGCAATGTGGTTGCCTGAAAGCACTGTGCATGTTATGTGGTTGTTGGTTATTTGAGTGCGCAAAACATATGAAGTAATGGAGACCGTGTTCTACATAGCTACTGCATTGCTGTGGACAAGAGCCTTTGCATAGGGCCACTGAAATGCTATGGAGATGAGCCTTTGTGCAAGGCCAGGCTGAGCAGCTGCGAGGATGAGCCCTTGGATGGAGCCGAAGCCTTTTGTGTTTGCACCCCAACAGTGCCATGTTTTTTCCTACTGCTGCCCTCACAGGCCACCAAAGCACCCTCAGCAGGTTATGTGCGCGCGTGCCAGCATAAGGCCACCAAAGCACCCTCAGGAAGTTGTGTGCGCGTGCCAGCATAAGGTACTGCCAGCATAAGGCCACCAGAGCACCCTCAGCAGGATATGTGAGCGTGCCAGTATGACATGAAGGTGTGCAAATGCACAAACACTTGCTGAGCATAATATGAAGGTGCGCAACTGCACAAGCACTTGCTGAGCATAATATGGAGGCGTACAACGCACAAGCACTTGCTGTGCATGAGTATGTGCAACATGTGCAAGCTTCCGCACACTCTCACCATGGGCCGCTGTATCGATGGCTCTGCCTTTTGTTGCCCCTTGGCTGCCAGAGCCCCCCCAGGAAGCTGTGAGGTGTGAGGAGACGCAAGGCCCTCCACCTCTTCTCCTTCACTGTCTGAATCACTCCAGCCCTCTTCACCACCGTCACCTGCAGTACATTTGATGAAACCACAAAGACTGGGTTAGTGCAGAACAACTGCTCAGCCTGTGCTCTGCCTTCCCCCTTCCTTTCTCAGTCACTCTTGCCCACTGCCACATGCAGCGCATGTTGGAACAGCCAGGAGTGCGGCAGCACAAGAGTCCGGCCTGTGCAATGGCTTCCCCTTTGCCTTGGGAACAATACTTAAGCCCATCATGCCACTGTTGCCTGCCACAGCACACTTTCTGTGCAGCACACGTGGCTTGAGAGCAGCACACATTCAATGCATCACTTCAACCCACTCTACCATTGTCGCCTGCCACAGCACTCATTCTGTGCAGCAGACATGCATTTTGTGCAACACGCAGTCATTGCAGCACACATGCAATGAGAGCAGCACACACTTGGTGCGCCACTCCCGGCCTCGGAGTCTACCAGCGTCGCCCGCCATAGCACTCCTTTCAGAGCACAGCATACTTGCATTGGGCGTAGCACGCATGCAATGCAGCACACTTAAATTTTGTGCAGCACGCATTCAGTGCAGCACACATACATTTTATGCAGCATACCTCAGGCACAGCATGCATTCAATGCAGCACATACATTCAGTGCAGCACACCCCGGGCGCAGCATGCGTTCAGTGCAGCCAGGAGAAGAAGAGGGGGAACAAAAGTTTGGCCTGCAGCAAATGGCTTCTCCTTTGCTTTCCCAATACTCCAGCCCATAATACCACTCAGTGACTGTTGCCTGCCACAGCACTCATTCTGTGCAGCACGCATACAGTTTGTGCAGCACGTATTTTGTGCAGCATACCTTGGGCGCAGCATGCGTCCAATGCAGCCAGGAGAAGAAGAGGGGGAACAAAGTATGAGGAGCATCATAAGGAGCACCTCATGCCCCCGCCCCCCAAACACGCACACCCACACGCACATGCACACGCACACGCAAACGCACGCACACACACACACACACACGCATGTTTGCATGCAGGATTACTCTGACAACCCTGCATGCGTTCCTGCCAGCTGCGCATACAAGCATGAGCCTCCCATGCCTGGAGGTGTAGCATGCAGTCATGCCAGTCATGCAGGCTGGAGTCTTCAATCACTCCAACCATTATTTAGCTCAGGCAGAGGGGGTCCAGCATTGGGCAAAAAGAGCCTCGCACGAGCCTCTTTGGGCCTCTCTGACCCTCTGTAAAACCTCTGTTGACAGATGCTCAACCCTCAGTACCTAACCCTCACCAATTATGCATGCAATTACACCATGCTTGCATGCATGCAAGCAGGAGCTTTCTAGGCCTGGAGCTGTGACCTACAGCCCTGGCAGTCATGCATGCAGACATACTGCCAAGACAGTCATTCACGCAGGAGTCTCCAACTATTACGCATGCAGTTACACCATGCATGCAAGCAGGAGCCTTCTAGGCCTGGAGTTGTGACTTACAGTCATGTCAGCAAGAGGCGATGCACACCAGCTTGTAGTAGGCATTGCAAGAGTGTGGCTCTTCATCTTGACGCTCAGAAGTGGGTTTCATGTGCCAATATGCTGTCTGATTTTTACCCTACACAGAAGTTTTCTGCTGCAGTTCAGAGTTCCAAACATGACTTGTATCCTACACACAGGCATGCACGCTCTCGTCAAGGCGCCACACCGACACAGAGGCCTTCTGCTGCTGATCAGAGTTCCAAACATGACTTTTGCCCTACACAGAGGCATGCACGCTCCCGTCAAGGCGCCACACCGACACATAGGCCTTCTATTGCTGATCAGAGTTCCAAAGATGACTTTTGCCCTACACACAGGCATGCACGCTCCCGTCAAGGCGCCACACCGACACAGAGGCCTTCTGCTGCTGATCAGAGTTCCAAAGATGACTTGTATCCTACACACAGGCATGCACGCTCCCGTCAAGGCGCCACTCCGACATTGAGGCCTTCTGCTGCTGTTCAGGTATTCCCCCGAAATGCTGGCAAATGAAGGAGGAACCATGCACCATGCATCAAGGTAAAGCATTCCGCACTACATATCATCTCAACAGCGCGGTGCAGCATTACCTCTCAAAGAGGACGTGAGCAACACGTATACAGGGATCCTGGCATCAACTGGAACCGAGACCATAAATTCCTTACCAACAACCATGATTTCATGTCAGAGAAGGGCATGAAGCATGCAAACAAACAAACACATGTTCCCTTGTGCGCACCTGCAGCACCATCGACGTGGGCGGCTGAGTAGGACAAGCTCTGGCTTGATGTAAGCAAGGGTGACGGAGCCATCCTTCTTTCGCCAGGCAGCCTGGATGCCTGAGTTTAGTGAGTGTGTGCGTATGTGTGTTTACGCAGCATGCTTCAGCTTTTGTTCACCCAGAACTTGGCAAAACAAGACCATCACTCCCACATAGCATCACCTCCGCACACCTGCACACCACTCCCTGACTCAGCATGACTTGAAGACCACCTGAACACCACTCCCCCATTGAGCATCACCTACACACTACTTGAACACAACCTCCCCATTCACCATCATCTGAACTCCACCAGAACACCACTTCCCCATTAAGCATCACCTACACACCACTTAAACGCCACTCCCCCATTTAGCATAGCCTCTGCACTCCTCAAAATCCTGTCCTGGTGACCACACACCTCAAGCAACGTGTTCCACGCCTCAAGCTTGCCCCACACACCTGAGGCAAGTGCTGGCATCCATGCTCCCTGGCTGCCCCCCCATTGGGCTGCTGCCCATTTGGACCCATGGAATGCAGAGTGCTTAATTGCGCACTGCTCCCCGTTGTGGTGCCCTTTGCAGAGGCGCTGCTTGTGGGGGCTGCTTGTTGGAGGGTTGGGGACAGAGCGGAGGAAGACCCTGTGGGGGGCAGAGGCGCTGTGCCCATGCCAAAAGCGGCCACACCACCTTTGAGGAGGGCGGCATCCACCGGCACCTCCTGCATCACAGAGTTATACAAGTCGGTCAGGGGTATACAATAGAGGGCACAATGCTGAGGAGTGTGAGGAAGATGCTGTGGGGGGCAGGGGCGCTGTGCCCTCTTCCTGAAGGTAAAGCAACCCCCCTTCAGGAGAGGAGCATCCACCGGCACCTCCTACATCACAGAAGGATCAACAGCGGACAGGGGAGCACACAGTAAAGGGTCACAATGCTAAGGAGCGCGAAGAAAGTGCTGAGGGGGGCAGCGGCGCTGCGCCCAAGCCAGCGGCGGCCACACAATGCTTGAGGAAGGAAGGCAGCAGCCGCAGGCTCCACCTGGCATTCCTGCCAGTCAGGGAGCACAGGCTGCATGCATCAGCAGCATCTGGATGGATACGGATGAGTGTTCCCTCAGCCCAACCATTTGCAGGGGTGGTGGCGTAGACGCCACCCTCCAGCAGAGGCGTCCGCATCACCACCATCACCACCCCTGCAGGTGATTGTGTCAAGGAGCAAGTTTCCAAGTGGTGCTGCGTGGACAGCCTGTGCTCCCTGTCCCCCAAACGAGTGGCATCCAAGGAAATTAAGGGAACAGGCATGCCTAGCAGAGGGCACATTGCTGGAGCCTTGAAGGGAGCATTCATGGGCGCCTCCCGCATCACAGGGAAAAGGTTTAAAAGGGGAAGGGGAAGGCATTTGCGTGGGCGCCTCCCGCATCACAGGGAAAAGGCTTAGAAGGGGAAGGGGAAGGCACTTGTGTGGGCGTCTCTCGCATCACAGGGACAAGGCTTAGAAGGGGGAGGGGAAGGCACGTATGGTGGCAGCATGCGCGCCTGCGGGCAAGAAATCTGAGAACACGCATCTGAGGAGCGACTGAGGAATGTGCAGGAATGTGTGAGGAATGCTCAAGTTGACGCCTGAGGCATGTCTGAGGAGGGTGCGGCTGCATGCGTGCCTGAGAGCAGGACTATGCAGCAGCATGCATGCCAGGTGGGGCGTGCAAGCATCTGATGGGGCGTGCATCCGGGCTGATGCCAAGTGGATCCGGGCTGATGCCAAATGCATCCAGGCTGATGCCGAATGCATCCAGGCTGATGCCAAATGCATCCGGGCTGATGCCAAATGCATCCGGGCTGATGCCAAATGCATCCAGACTGGTGCCAAATGCATCCGGGCTAAAGCCAAGTGCATCCAGGCTGATGCCAAATGCATCCGGGCTGATGCCTGAGGAGCCTGAAGTGACGTCAAACGAGGCATGCATGGATCTGATCTGATAAAGCACAAGGAAGCACAAGACTGCTTACAAGTAAGGTATAGCATATCCTGAGGCACTTCCTGCACCACATGGTTGGCAAAATCACAGCAACACAACAATGATGGCTCTCACAACAACGATGGTTCTCACCAGAGAAATCAAGGTTGGGGTAAGTGGAGGAGGCAAGTGAACGGGCAAGGGAATTAGACGAGTCTGAAGGGAGATGCGTGCGGTAACTTTTGAATGAAAACACATGATGATGATGATGGCATACTGTTCTTGAAGTGGAGATGCTCAACAAGGAGCACCCAAGAGCCTGGTCTGAAAGGGATGCAGTGAAACATCCATAACTGGATGGGTCAGTGCCAGTCCAAGGAGCAGCACAAACATGTGTGCGTGGCAGGCTCCATGTGAGGATCCTCTCCAAAACAAAGGCTGTGTGTTAAGTGCCTGCCTAATTTTAAGCCCTCATCAAAGAAAAGAGAAAGGAAAGAATTTAGTACGCACCCTGAACTTTGCACGCACAGACCGCTGCAGCGCATACTCCAAGCAAGGCACATCCATATCATCCGCTGTGCGCGCCACGCCCACTACAGCACTTCCCTGTGAATGTCAGCAAGTGTGTGGGAATGTGTGTACGTGATAATGAAAGCGTACGCACACCATGGCATGTGCTGGCGAGCGCCAGATTCAGGCGCAGCATACCCCTGCGCTGCCCTCCCTCTTTCATTTGCAGTGACAGGGTCTGGCACTCCATGCTCACATGTATCTATGTCCACTTTAGTCCATGCCCATATCCGTCCATGCTCAAATCCATCCACACTCACATCCACCCATGCGTACATCCATGAGGATGCACTGCATGCCAACCTGTATACTCCATAGTAAGAGCTCACCCAGGTAGCCCATGAGGATGCGCTGCATGCCATCCCTGTGCATGCCCTAGTGAGGTGAGAGCTCACCCAGGTAGCCCATGAGGATGCGCTGCATGCCATCCCAGGTGGCCCACAATCATGCACTGCATGCCATCCCTGTGCATGCCCTAGTGAGGTGAGAGCTCACCCAGGTAGCCCATGAGGATGCGCTGCATGCCATCCCTGTGCATGCCCTAGTGAGGTGAGAGCTCACCCAGGTAGCCCATGAGGATGCGCTGCATGCCATCCCTGTGCATGCCCTAGTGAGGTGAGAGCTCACCCAGGTAGCCCATGAGGATGCGCTGCATGCCATCCCTGTGCATGCCCTAGTGAGGTGAGCTCACCCAGGTAGCCCATGAGGATGCGCTGCATGCCATCCCTGTGCATGCCCTAGTGAGGTGAGAGCTCACCCAGGTAGCCCATGAGGATGCGCTGCATGCCATCCCTGTGCATGCCCTAGTGAGGTGAGAGCTCACCCAGGTAGCCCATGAGGATGCGCTGCATGCCATCCCTGTGCATGCCCTAGTGAGGTGAGAGCTCACCCAGGTAGCCCATGAGGATGCGCTGCATGCCATCCCTGTGCATGCCCTAGTGAGGTGAGAGCTCACCCAGGTAGCCCATGAGGATGCGCTGCATGCCATCCCTGTGCATGCCCTAGTGAGGTGAGAGCTCACCCAGGTAGCCCATGAGGATGCGCTGCATGCCATCCCAGGTGGCCCACAATCATGCGCAGCATTCCATCCCTGTGCATGCCCTAGTGAGGTGAGAGCTCACCCAGGTAGCCCATGAGGATGCGCTGCATGCCATCCCTGTGCATGCCCTAGTGAGGTGAGAGCTCACCCAGGTAGCCCATGAGGATGCGCTGCATGCCATCCCAGGTGGCCCACAATCATGTGCAGCATTCCATCCCTGTGCATGCCCTAGTGAGGTGAGAGCTCACCCAGGTAGCCCATGAGGATGCGCTGCATGCCATCCCAGGTGGCCCACAATCATGCGCAGCATTCCATCCCTGTGCATGCCCTAGTGAGGTGAGAGCTCACCCAGGTAGCCCATGAGGATGCGCTGCATGCCATCCCTGTGCATGCCCTAGTGAGGTGAGAGCTCACCCAGGTAGCCCATGAGGATGCGCTGCATGCCATCCCAGGTGGCCCACAATCATGCACTGCATGCCATCCCTGTGCATGCCCTAGTGAGGTGAGAGCTCACCCAGATAGCTTGCTAGCCTGTGGGAATCCTTCATCCCTCGAGCCCTTGCATCCCATCCTTCTACAGGGAAACAATGTTTGCTGCGCTTGGCAACAATGCCTCACAGTTACCCCATCTCCGCTTGCTTCACCATGCACAATCATATGTGTTTGAGTGTGTTCACCAGGGCAAGAGCAAACCCGTTCCCTTTCTGCAGCAACTCTTCTTTTTCCCATGGACATGCCCACGGCCAGGCACCTTGACAAACGGCACCTTGCCACCTTGACAAATGGCACCTTGCCACCTTGACAAACGGCACCTTGCCACCTTGACAAACGGCACCTTGCCACCTTGACAAACGGCACCCTGCCACCTTGACAAACGGCACCTTGACACCTTGACAAACGGCCACTTCATCTTTGTCACCGTGGCCATCCACGCTGTTCTTTTGCCAAAGCATCCTGCCTGTGTCCAAAGCAAGAAAACCCAACCCCGCACCTGTGCGCCCGCGCCATAGCTGCTGGAGCTGCTGCTGTTCCGCCTCAACAGGCTGACATTGCCAGAGATGCTCGGGCGTCGTGAGGTGGATGCACTCTGCGAGTGGATGTGCATGCACGGACAAATGGGGTGATGCATGTCTACACAATGGGTGTGCGCACCTGAATGTCGTGTGTATGTGTGCAATTATGCATCAATCTGGATTACTGGGGAGGCCCCCAACCATGCACCCCAGTTTCACCAATCACAGTCCACTGCGCACAATCCTTCACACAGAATCCTTCACACGACAAGACCTGCATGCACATCTGGCACAGAGAGCACACCTCTTGGCCTGGTGTGCTTGTGGACACTGCCACGAGATGACAAATGCAGGGATGAGACCCGCTTGTGGACACTGCCACAAGATGACAAATGCAGGGATGAGATCTGCTTGTGGACACTGCCACGAGATGACAAATGCATGGATGAGACCCGCTTGTGGACACTGCCACGAGATGACAAATGCAGGGATGAGACCCACTTGTGGACACTGGCAAAGGTTCCGCTTGTGGACACTGTCACAAAGTAGCAAAAGTGATAACAACATGTGTGCTGTGATACCCGCAATTCGAGCATCCTGGGCAGGCTATTCTGTTTAAACCCTTTAAAAGGGCGTGCTCAAAATTTTTGGATGAGACCTGTCCACCATCAGTGCGCAGGTCCAATCACATACACTGCACTGCCACCACTTCCCCCTCTGCCCTGAAGTCCTTTGGCATGTAGTAAAGTACAGCATGAGTAGTTCCCTTGCCCCTGCAGCCCCTGCAGCAGCTACAACATCACCATGCGCCATGAACACACCCTCTGCCGTCAATTTGTTCTGGCATATACTCAGGCATGCATTGTTTCTTCAATTTAGGCTGATGCTCACCCCTGTTGCGATGGCATCAGAAGCGGCTGCACCATATCACAGCCATGCCCTCATCCTCTACAGCACGCACCATGCCATAGCCACACCCTTGTTTTCTATGAGGCTGTACCGCATCATAACTGCGCCCTCATTTCCTGCAAAGGCGAACCACTCACAGCCACACCCTCATTCTCTTTTGGGGTGTACCACGTCATAGCCACACCCTCATTCCCTTTAAGGGTGTACCACATCATAGCCACGCCCTCGTTTTCTATAAAGCGCACCACTTTACAGCCACACCCTCGTATGTTATGAGGATGTACCGCATCACAGCCACTCCCTCGATTCCTATGGGGCGCACCACATGATAGCAACACCCTCATTCTCCATCAGGGTGTACCACTTCACAGCCATACCCTCATTCTCTATAGAGCACACCACTTCACAGCCATTCCCTCATTCCCTATAGCGCGCACCATCTCATAGCCACACCCTTATATTCTTTAAGGGTGTACCAAATCACAGCCACTCCCTCAATTCCTGCAAGGGTGAACCGCCCACAGCCATTCCCTCATTCCCTACAGCGCGCACCACATCATAGCCACACCCTCATATTCTATAAGGGTGTACCACATCAGTCACTCCCTCAATCCCTGCAAGGGTGAACCGCCCACAGCCGTTCATTCCCTGTAGCGCGCACCACATCATAGCCACACCCTCATATTCTATAAGGGTATACCACATCACAGCTTCACCCTTGTTTGACACCCTTGTAGCCTTACTAAGAGGGTGCGCCACATCACAGCCGCACACTTATCAGAAATGAGTGTCAATCCATCCCCTGCCCTGCCCTGTGCCCATCCCGTGCCCTGCCCCTGCCCTGCCTCGTGCCTTGCCCTGCCCTGCCTCGTGCCTTGCCCTGCCCCTGCTCTTCCCTGCCCTGTGCCCTGCCCAGCCCTGCCCTGCCCCATGCCTTGCCCTGCCCTGTCCCCTGCCTTGCCCCGTGCCCTGCCCTGGCCTGCCCCTGCTCTTCCCTGCCCCGTGCCCTGCCCCTGCCCTGCTCTGCCCCTCCCCTGCTCTTCCCATCCCCGTGCCGTGCCCTGCACCTGCCCTGCCCCATGCCTTACCCTGTGCCCTGCCCTGCTCTGTCCCCTGCCCTGCCCAGTGCTCCATCCCCTGCTTCATGCTGTGTCTCGTTCTGTCTCGTTCTCTGACATGTACGCAAGCATGCCTTGCTCCTCCTTTCCTTTCCTCATGTTTGTCGCCCACACCTAAAAAATGCGCCAGCAGCAGCAGCAGCATTACACTGCTGCCTCAACTTCCCCCCTACCCTCACTCTCTGACATGGACTCAGGTATGCACTGCCATATTGCTCATGGACCTCACCACAAGCTGCTGGCTTCCTCGAGGTGAAAGCGCCAGCAGCAGCAGCAGCAGCAGCATTACACTGCTGCCCCAACTTCCCCCCTACCCTCATTCTCTGACATGGACTCAGGTATGCACTGCTTCCTCACCACCAGCTGCTGGCTTCCTCGAGGTGAAAGCGCCAGCAGCGGCTGCGCCGCATTGCTGCCTCAACCTCCCCCTGTACCCTCATTTTCTGACATGGACTTAAGCACACATTGCTCTCACCTTCATCTTGCTACAGTCCTCGCAAAACTCACCTCAGAAAGCCTATGCCAACAACCCCAGGTCTACTCATTACCCCTGGCTCATCTTGAAAATTGCACTGAGCAACCGCAGCTTTCCATCAACTGGTGCTACCAAGTGCGTTATCACCTCAAGCTGCTGGCTCCCTCGTGGCGACGGCGCCAGCAGCGGCTGCGCCGCATCGCTGCTGCTGTCGTCCTCCCACCTTTCTGCGATGCTCCTCAGCGGGCTGGCAGCACTTGGCAGCACTTGGGGGGCGCAAGGGCCCAGAACCTTCAAAGGAAAGGAAAAGAAAGGAAAGGCTGGGGTCGACACCTTCATAGGACAGGGAGGTTTGGGGCTGACACCTTCACAGGCGAAGACAGGGCTATAACCCAGGGGTTACATCACGGACCTGGGCTACAAGCTGTGCCAGACCACCATGGCAGCATCTGCTGAAGCAAAAAAAAGAGATGCCTGCATAACCAAACACCTTCAAGGGCCCCTTCAGCATGGACGACCCTACTGCTGCTGCTGCCACAGACGCTGATCTGTCGTTGTCTACTGACGCTGGTGCCACCGCTGCTCCTGCTGCAGCGGCTGCGGAGGAAGGCATGCCCTGTGCAGGTGGTGCTGCGTCTCCCTCGGGTGGTGCTGTGGGGTGCTGCTGTTGTTGGGTGCTGTCCCTATTGGGCAATTGTGCTGGTGTTGATAGGCAGGAGGGCAATGCAGAGGCCACAGGCTCTGCTGTATTGCCGTCTTCCGGGGCTGACCTTGCTGCCACTGCTGCTGTATCTGTGTGCGTGCTAAAGGGGCTTGGTTGCGAGGCTGCCAGGGGGGGCTGAGGCAGCTGCTGCTGCTGCTGTTGTTGCTGCTGCTGCTGCTGTGGCAGCTGTGGCGGCTGCTGGCGCTTGAGCATGATGCTGCCCCAGGTCGTGGGTGTGGGCCAGATGAGGAGGGAAGTGGTGGCAGTGGTTTCGTACAAGGGGGGTGGGGTTGAAGGGGCAGGGTGGCCTGCAAAGGGCATGAGCACAAGAAGCATAATGTAGGCTGAGTATGAGGCATACAGCATGAGCACAGCAAGCCTGAAGCGTAGGAAGCAGAAACCACAAGGAGTACAAAGCATACAGCATGAGTACAGCAAGCATGAAGTGCAGGGGGTAGGGTGGCCTGCATGAGGCATGAGCACAGGAAGCTGGAAGCAGAGAAAGTAGAAGCCATAGGTTGGAGCACAAAGCACACAGCATGAGTGCAGCAGAGCGCAGAAGGCATGAAGCACAGGAGATGAGGTGGCTTCCGTTAGGCATGAGCACAGGGAGCATCACTGTATCAAATTAACTGGACTAAAGGTACAGACGCATAAGCGAAGCACCATTTCAGCTTTTTTGTGAAGCTACAGGGGCAGGGTGGGCTGTATGCGTAACAAGGTATATGCACCTGATATGAAAGGTACAAAGGGGGCTAGAGGGACTGGTTGTCCATTGCCCCACGCATCAGTAAGAGGCAAGAGCGCAGGGAGCACTGCTGCGCAACTTTGGCTGACACGTCAGTATAAAAAGCTATGCATGCGTGAAGTATGAAGCCAGCTTACGTGCAGAGGTATGGGGGTGGAGTAGCTTGCAACAGGCGTGAGCCGAGGAGGCATGATTGTGCCGTCCACGAAATGGCATGGCATGTGTATGAATGTGCATTAACTGCCAGAGAGTCAACTTGGCCATTCTGGGGGGTTCTGTCACAAGAAATATGTATGAGCCTTTCTGGTCCTGTCCCTTTCAAATTTTTTATGCAGCCCTACTCTATGATTATAGAAGCACAGCTTTGCATAAAAAGTTTTGGAAAAATCGGCTTGTTATGTGTGCTAGGGTTCTCAAAAAGAGAAAAAGGGGTCAATGTGGTGAAAAATGAGGCATTTCCAACCTACCCCATTTTGTCAAACATACCTCAGATATGAAGCAGTGACATAACAGACACATTGCAAAAGGAATGGGGTCGATTGGTGGCCTGGCTGGGTCAGGGTAAGCTAGAACATCTGAGGGGTAAAATGGATCTCTGAGCCCTGACCCCTGTTTTTTCTCAGGAGCACTCCTCGGGAAATTTACCTTTTTTACACTACCACATCTTTTCCATCGAAACACGCCTAATTCAAAAGTTGAGGTCGAAATTCCAAGGTTTGCTCGGATTTCAAGCCAAACTTTGACAAGGCATGGATCTTTGCAGAACTAGTGTGGCAGGATAAAAATCAATGCTAACAGTGTGCTTTCAAACTTATCGCTTCTCATCATGGCACCTGATTCTGCACAGAGTTTCGGCAGTTTAAAAAAGTTGCACACATTAGTTGGGACCCTGTGATATACTACACATGTATGGAGATGTGCAGCTTTGTTCACCAACAAATCATCAATGGATATCAATCGATCAACCTTGAAGTATGTTCATATCAATTGCTCATGCAACCATTGGTGGCTTTTAGGGTTTTGCTCATGCAAGCATTGGGACTGTTAGGGTTGCTCATGCAACCATTGGTGACTCTTAGGGGGCTGTTAGGGTTGCTCCTGCAACCATTGGGGCTGTTAGTCAGGCGCCACAACCTATGCCATAACTGGGTGATATACTGCCGGACACTGTATACCCCGCTTCTGAGTATGAGGGGTTGCTTCTTTCAAGCAAAGGTCTGGTTTGGCATGCTGGGAACAACAGGGTGTGGCTCAGGTAGGGCTCTGTGCACCAAAAAGTAGCAGTTCTCTCGTTTGAACACACCAACTCCAGCTTCGAGTATGCAGATGTTTTTTCTATTAATATCTTAACAATTTTGGAGTGCGACATGTGCCCAGTACCTGCACTTCTCGGTCACCCCTGGTAAATGCCATTTTTTAGAGGGACGCTGCTCAAGCCCAAACTGCAGCAGCGAGTGTATGGGAAGTCTGATGATAATATTTCGAATGGTCTGGGGTTGTTGCGAGGGCTCCTGGTGCTTGTCGGATTTTCATCGCATGGAGAGGCGCATAAAGGCAGGGAGGTCCGGCCAGGCCCTGACAGGCCACCTCCATGCCCGCTGTTTGTCCTGGCCGACGCCTGGGGTTGTCAGCATCAACTTTGTGCTGCAGGATACCATGCTGGGCGCCAGGGAGGAGCTGCTGGGCTCCGCAAAGTCGCTGGAGCTTCTTCCTCCCGAGTTCTTGCTTGTGGGGACACGTCTGAGGAAGCCATTGAACATTTGAAGATATTTTTCACAGACTATCAGCTCGGAATCTTGAGTTTGCATCTGTCTGCTTCAATATGGCTGGCATTCTTTGTTGTAAGAGTTTCTTGCAAATTTTGAGCTGATGTTGTTGTTATGATTTAATCAAAAACAACGTTTGCTCCTTCGCATTTGTGGCTGTCAGCGGAGTTTTGAACAAAATAAAGATTTGAAATTCAGGCCTCGTCCTAACACTCCACTGAAGCATCAAAATTTCATCAAATATTAATATAATGCCATTCCTTTTCATCATCACTCCTCTCGACTGCCTTTTGATTACCCCCCAAAACAGACCCCTGCCAGCTCGCAGCAGGTGGCCACCTCTGCACTCAGGGCACACCCTGGGGTCCATCTGCAGGCTTGGGGGTGCAGCTGGAGGGTCAGGGGGCACAGAAAGTGAATTTGGCTGGTTGAGCGCACAAATATGCAAGCCTAGCACACAGCAGCGTTCACCAAACGGGATCAGCTCAGTGCTGAAAATTTGCGTTTTTTACTAGCTTTCAGGTGGTATGCTCAAAATTGACAGAGGTGGCCTGGCTGGCAAAAGGCAGGATATCACACAGGGATGTGGCGCCTGACTGTTAGGGTTTGCTCATGCAACCAATGGGGCTGTTAAGGGGCTGTTAGGGTTTGCTCATGCAACCATTGGGGCTGTTAGGGTTGCTCATGCAACCATTGGGGCTTGTAAGGCATCACACAAAACAAAAAGCACCAATATTGTACCTTGGACCAGTGGTTTCTTGGGGGCAAGAGAACATGAGGTCCAAGCTTCAAGCACAAGCACAGGGCATCACACAAAACACAAGGAACTGGTGCTTGTACCTTGGGCCAGTGGTAAATTGGGGGCAAGAGAACATGAGGTCCAAGCTTCAAGCACGAGTGCTCTGAATGCTTTGGAATTGTTCAGATGCCTTTCAGACACAAAGACAGTGTGTGACAATGGTGGTTGATGAGAGGTGCTACGTTGTACTGCTGGTGGCGGTCATGCTGTGCTCAGCACTCACAGTGACTCAGGAATCACAAGCGACCCTTGTTACTGTCATGAGGCTTTGGGTCCTCTCATCCCTGGTGTGGCATCCTTTTGCTCTGCGTCTTTATCCTCCCATCATTACGGTCAGAAGAATCCATCACTGGTGTGGCATCCTTTTGCTCTGAGTCCTTTCCCCTATACATACATACATATATATGACTCATATAAAAGGGCTTTCACATCTGCCGCAAAATTCACTTACTTGAAAGCAAACAGAAATGTACTGTTCACAATAATCAAGTAAGTTCTGTTCACCTTGATCCAGCTCATACAGGGCTTTCACATCCACTGTGTAGTTGAAGCGAATGGAGCTGCCTCGAAAGGTGGGGGGCAGGTCACCTGGCAAACGGAACCTGCAGGCAGGTCAGGAGTCAAACCAGCAGGCAGGTCAGCAAGCAGATCAGCAGAGAAACAGTACCCTGCAGTACCTGCTGGCTGGTCAGCAGGCAAACAGGAGCAGCAGCAAGGGGACAATTTGGCTAGCCATAAGGACAGTCCGTAAACATAATCAGCAGGTTGATCACAAGGGTAACTGAAATTGAGGACCAGGTTGTTACAAGCATCGAAATGCAAGACTACTGTTGGAGGTTGGTAACTCAAAAGGGGCACCTTGCGAAAAGCTCTGGCATCAACAGAAGCTGGACAATAAAGCAGTCACTAAGCAAGGTGCAGTTAGTCTACCTTCTGCAATGTTCACAGTCTGTGTTTTGTATTCGCACCAAAAACTATCCAGGCAGCGAACAGGACCTTGGATTGTGAGAGGACAACCTAGGGATGATTGACACCCAGAAACACGCTCACTGCCAGAGCAGGGACAGCTCAATGGAAGGGACGAAAACAGTTAACAATAAAAAAAGACGACGGACAGGAACAACTCACTTGATTGTGAATTGGTGAGCGCCACCCATTTGCAGCTCCCAATTCCTCATGAGCATAGCCCCATCCGTCTTGAACAGCGTGCGCACGCCCTTCTGCTCAGGCACACACATTCATACAAAGCATAGAACTACTGGATTTGTGGCAGCAAAAGTGCGCGCGTGTGTGTAAGTAGTAGCTGTTGTAGTAGTCAGAACGCACCAGCTTTAAAATGATTATAAGGCCTAATTACAAGGGCAAATAGAAGGTCCATGTCATACTCAAGCATCCAACTTCCGTTGTGTTCAGCAGGGGCGGGTAAGACAAGAAGCCTTAAGACGCAACCCCCTTTGAGTATGCGCTTTTGATACAGCCCCTTCAAGCTTTTATCTTTGCAAACATGACAGTAGGGAGAATAATAGAGTTGAGGAGAGTCAAATAGTCCAAGATGTGAGTTGCAATGTGACCGCCTGAACAGAGGGTGGGCCTGAAAAGCAGGCACTCCTGAGACGACCTTATAGGCTTGCACTTGAGATACACGACAGAAGGGACAGCGATGAAATTGAAACATGCATGATGTAGGTTCCAATGTCGTCTGTATGAAAAAGATTGGACATGATAAACAAGCGTTCACAAGGTCATTCATATTAAAGGTTTAGACGAGCCAGACATGCAGCTTCACTCGCACGCATTGTGGCCGACACATTGACTCTGCGCATCAAACCCATCCATCCCTCAATCAGCTCCCTCAATCAGCACTTCAGTAGCCAAGCATTACTAGTTTTAAAGACACTGGCGCTACCTCTTGAGCCCGCCTGATTTAAGCAGGCTCCTCCTGATTGCCTGTTTGAGAGCCCTGAGTAAGGGGAACATGCCTTGACTGAATCGCACTCATGTAGTGAGCAACACGAGAACGAGGGATGAGTGATACGAGTGTGAGGCAACGAGTGACATGAGTGAAGTGGAATGAATGACATGAGTGGAGTGGAATGAGTGACATGAACCACACGATAAGTGGCGAGAGTGCTATGCAGTGAGTGACATGGGTGCAGGGGTATGAGTGACATGAGCGCAGTGGAATGGGTGGCAAGAGTGCAGTGGAATGGGTGATAAGAGTGCAATGCAACAAGTAAGATGGGTGAAATGCTTGTTGTGGCATGAATGCGATGCTATGAGTGACATGAGTGCGAACATGGCACAAAGAAACCATCCCCTGTTCTGTCCATTCACTCACGCATCCGTGTGCCTGTTGCCGCTTGGGGCTTGTACAGGATGCTGATCCAACCTGCATCTGTGCTCAATGCTGGCTGACAGTACAAACAACACTTCCCCAAACCATCCACTCACTCGTGCATCCGTGTGCTCTGTTGCAGCCTCGGGCTTGTACAGGCTGCTGATCCAATTCGCATCTGTGCGCTCAAAGCCAGCTGACAAGAATACCAACTCCTGGATCCGGATGGGGGCTGCGCCAGCAGCTTCTGGGTCGTTGTACACCTGCTGGGGAAAGAGAGAAAACATGTCATCCACAGAACAGTCGTTCACAGATCAAGATTGTCAGCTTATGCCTGTTGTTTGAAGGCAGAACAATAGCGTCCAGATTCCATTGAGGGCAAGTGCAGCCCTTTGAAACAGTGGTGTCATTGTACACCGCTCCATGTGCACAATGTGCATGTGCTCGCACAAAAGCAGGTGCGCGTATACATATCAGTGGCGTAATAGGGCGACCGCACCCACGACAAGCGCATCTACATAAAATTCATTGAGAGTAGAAGCTAATGCATGCTGTAATGTTACAAACCACGAAAATGCAAGCATTTCAATGTGTGTGACTGCACAGATCATTGCAAGCATGAAGCATTCTGCGCAATAATGTGTCATGAGAGTGCAAGCATTGATTGCGTGTGTGTGTTCATGTGGTGTGTGTGTGGAGGGGGGGGGGGGCGTGTGTGTGCGCATGTGCGTGTGCGTGTGCGTGTGTGTGTGTGTGCGTGCATGTGTGTGTGTTCATGGTGTGTGTGTGTGTGTGTGTGTGTGTGTGTGTGTGTGTGTGTGTGTGTTGTGCACGCGCACGCGTGCGCGCTTTTCGGCTTTGCCTTTTTTGCAGGACTGCTGTCAGACAGGACACCGATGAAAACTTGCCTGCACTGTAGATACAACACTTCCACCTGGCTCATAGTACGGGCGATTCAACAAGAGGTGCAGCCTGAGCATGACCACTCTAACTGGGAAGGCTTAAGCAATGAGCTGTGAGCCATCATTGAACATGGTTAAAGAAGTGGGTTGGATCCTACGGGAGAGTCTGGTAGGGGGAAAAGTCAAAAATTTTATCTCAAGTGGATGCCGTCAAAGAGCTTACAAGTTCTGTATATATCATTCATCAATTTGAATTTTAATAGGCCAATTCGTTCACCATTAATATGGACAATTGTCGACCCGATGACTCTAAAGGCCCGAGGCAATCTTTGAACGAAGAAGTTAGCCTGCAGGGAGGGATCCCGGCAAGGGCATGCGCATGATGCAGTCAACATGAGGATTATGTGCAGGTTGTCCCCTTCTCCTTGAAGGTGTTGCAGCAAGCAGAATTTGCAGGGTTCCCTTTTTTTGGTTGCAAGGCTCCCCGATGATCTCTTGTTGCCAGACAGGTGCCCTCTTCAACCAAAAGCACGCAGTACGCTTCAAAATTTCTACCAGTCTACAATGCCCTTTTTGTGGGGAGCCAGACAGTGCCCTGCACATTCTTTCAGGGTGTAAACATTCCACCATGTCAAATATGGTGACCGAGCGCCACAATATTGCTGGCAGAATCCTCCTTAAAGGTGTCAGCAAAGGCTCTCTTGGGGCAGGCCTTGCATCCATGGACATTGGCAGCGCAGATCGTTATGCTTTACAGAACCTGCAGATCCCTGAACACTCACCAAACAGTACCCTTCCCAAATACATTTCCCCTCGTCGTTTCTCTGACAAACAAAGGCTCACTTCTAGTCGCCCCGATGCAATATTAGTTGTTCCAATGAAAAGAGTGCCAAGAACCAATTCCCGGTATCCATTGAGAAGTAGAGGGGGGCATGGGGGGAGCAGGGAGCACTCAGCGCCAGCCACAGCCACTCCACTGAATTCCAAAGTTCGTCACCCTAGTCAGCTTCAAGAAGTTCTTCCAGAGCAGAGGAACGTCCATCTTGCGGAGGTAAAATACTTTGAAGGCACCCGCCCTAAGGACCAGCTGGAGGCCTCAAAGCAGCAGCACCGCGACCTCTGTCGTGACCTTTCAAGGGCCTTAGCTCAAGTCACCCTCCATAATGTTTTGTTAGCGGTGGGCGGGGTGTAGACAAACCCGCCCACCCTTCACACTTTAAAACCTTTCACACTTAAGAACCTCTTACACTTTATAACCTTTTAAAGAGCTTGGTCTTGACACTCAAAAAACACCAAGCTTGCTCTGAAGCTTCATTCTTATTCTGTCCAGTTGCCTTTCCTTAATTGAAATGGGGAGTATTATCACTACCTGCCAGGGTTGGTGACTCAGAGTTGGTTGGTTCAACAGTTGGTATGTATCTGTGCGATTGCGGTGCTGAGGCTGCATTTGGGATGTACAGCTATCCTGGCTTATGAAGATGAAAAACAGAAAATTATCCGGTTAGAGTTGAGTCTGCATACAATGTTTGGATGGAGAAACTATAGGAATCTAGCTAGGATAGAAGAGCCAGCTTTCCACTGCATGCATAGGGGACTCATTGTGTTAAGACCTTTGTTAACGATCACGACCTCACAAATCGGCTGCATGCGCTCATCTGGCTTTTGATAACACATGCTATCCCAGCAGGAGTGTATGCCAGCCAGATATGGGCCACTCCTTACTTACGGCAGGGCGCAAAAAGGGACAACGCGCTGCAGAGGTGGATTCTAAATGTTCTGCGGGACATTCTTGGGATGAGAACCACAACATCATCTTGGAGCATTCTTCGAGAATGTGGCATTGAACCTTTTCAGTTCAATTGATGCCGTGCCACTATGTGTTTCTACACCTCGCTCACTAAGTGCAACAGTCTACTCCTCATGAAGGTTCTCCATGCAGACATCAGCCTGAGCTCCAGAACTAAATCTCGTTGGATATCACACCTTTTGTCTGCGCTGGATGGTCTGGCACTCTGGGATCTGATGAAAAGTCAAATTATGGCTTGCGACCATGTGAACCTCTGTCAATTTGTGGTGGACCTAAGATCCAGACACCTTAGCTACTGGAATCAATCCACAGCCCCTGATCCCTGGTTAAACAACATTAAACAGCTGACATATTATCAATGGTGCGCACTCCCTCAGGCATGTGCATCTCTGACAGGCTGTCAGAGATGCACATGCAATTCACCCTCCTTATACAATGCCTAAATACATGTACTTGGATATTTGAGGCTTTTGTGGGAAGGCGTGGTTTTGGGGTAACTGTGATAGCTGCCAACTCTTGCTTTGACTACATGAGCTTGTATGAGGACTCGGAAAATTTACAGTGCATTTGGATTCGGTGCAACAAAGTCTTGTTTGGGTTTGAGGATGATGTCATGCTTCGTGCAGCTTATGTGAACCCGCAAAGTGCACAATTTTTGCGTGATGATGTTACTAACTCTTTCTCTACCTTGTTTGATGAGTTTTTGTGTGCTGCCCAGGTAGCCCCGCATTTCCTATTGTGTGGGGACTACAACGCAAAAATTGGTGGATTGAGTGAAGTCTCTGATGCTCATGGTGGCCTCCTCACTGAGTACCCTGCCCTTCTAAATGCCCGTCGATGTAAGTGTGCCAGTATCAACACTGCTGGCAGGCTGATTATAGATTTTACCAGCGCTGCTGAATGTATAATAGGCACGGGCAGGGTACAAGGAGATGATGGTTAGCCTACTTTTGTTGGATCCATTGGCCAGAAAGTTGCAAGTAGGCCCGATCATGTGCTGATGTCCGGCAGAGTTTATCAGGCTGCCGAGAGTGTTCACATTCTTCCTGTCAAGCACATGAGTGATCACTGTGTCCTGAGTATGAATTTTCGAGTAAATGATGCGGGAAGTGAAGGCATTGACTGGAACTTGCAACCTCCTCATGTATGTAGAGGAGGATGCGGGAGTAAAATGGTTCTGAAATGGAACCCTGAGCGTGCTAAAGAATATGCTGAAGTCCTTGCCAACAACAAAGAAATCCAGGAGCAATTTGAACAGGCAGTTGATGAAGGTGATCATGAGAAGGCTTGCTTTTTCCTGCGCTCTATGATTGTGCATGCTGCGACAGATTATAGAGTTGGCATGTCTAAAAACATCAGCATCTGTGCACCTCAACGTGCTAGTCATATTGGTTCTCGCTATCCTCCTTGGTTTGATGCTGTGTGTAAACAGAAAAGGAAGGTTTTTAGGGAGGCTGTGCAAAGCGGCCAAGCTGAGCATGCTTGCAAGTTTGCTCACAAACAATTCCGTGCTACTGCTAGGCGAGCAAAACGTGCTTACACTAAACATCAGAAGGCTGAATTCCTGGGTAGGCTTTACAGTAAAAACCCTGAGTTGCATGCCATGCTGAGGCAACCCAAGCGGGTGCAAATAACACCCTTGGCTGAACCAGCCTGGGTTGTATATTTGAATGAGCATTTTCGTCCTGCTACACATCAACAACCACAGCGTCCCCTTCATGGGCGCCAAGGTCTTTCAGCTAGGGAAATTGCAGTGCCATTAGGACGTAATCACCCTCCTCCTGAAGTTTTGTTGCGGCAAGGTACCCGTGCTGATTGGATCCCTGAGCCTGATTCTGTATCTACACCGAGCTTGGATACTATGCGCAGTCTGGTTGCGGATCAAATTAAGAGAATGAATGGGAGTGCATCTTCTGGTTTTGATGTCATTGCTGCACCTTTTATTAAAGGCGCTGTTGTTTTGCGGCCCAAACTCGATGGGCGAGGTACAGAGAGTGTCAATGTTTTGGAGCCCTTCGTGGCTAAGCTTTTCAAGTTGCTCCATGACAAGGCACGCATCCCTGCTTCTTGGAAGCATGCAAAATTAAGCCCACTGTATAAAAAAGGGCCCCTGCTTAACCCGAACAGCTATTGCATGTTGGCAGTCAGTGGCACAATGTATAGGATGTATGCCAATGTTGTACGTGCTTTCAGTAGTACTGACTGACTGGTGCCAGGAGGCTAACAAAATACCAGATACTCACTGGCAGTTTGGCTTCTATCCTGGCCGTAATACACTTCAGCCTTTGTTTATTCTTCGCCATCTGCAGCATGCTGCACGCACTTTGCGACCAAACAACTCGAGTAGATTGCACGCGGCATTCATAGGTTTCAAACAAGCCTACGACACTAATCCTAGGGAGGCTCCCTGGCAACACCTCCGCCGCATCAGCATGCCCACTTCTATGCTGTCGATTATCCAAGACATGTATGCTGCTGATGAGTATGTTTTGAAGGATGGTGCAAAAACTGCACATGTTCATCCTATGCAAGGTGTTAAGCAAGGGTGTCCTCTTTCTCCTCTCCTTTTCTCACTTTACATCAATGATGTTGACTTGATTGCTGAGGATGTGAGAGGGGCAGTAACTGGCACAGAGAATGTTCGCGTGACCCACATGTTGTATGCTGATGATCTCACATTGCTTTCCAATGAGCCAGGTGCTCTTCAAACCATGTCAAGCAGGCTGAATGTGTATGCTAGGAAGAAGCATCTCGTTATCAACACCTTAAAGTCAGAGGTTGTGCACTTCAACTCAAAAGGAATCAATCTCCCTGTTTTTACGATTGGCAGTGACACTCTTGCTCATAAGGACTCGTTTAAATATCTTTCCATGATGTTTTACAGGACCTTGAACATGGCTAAATCGGCAGAAAATGCAGCTCGTGCTATGCTTACATCTGCTTATAGGATTCGTCGTTTTGTACGTGAGCACACACTTGCAGATAGGCCGCATGCTTCCTTGTGTCTTGCAAAGACGTATGTTATTCCAGCTGGTATGTACGCGAGTCAGGTGTGGGGTACAGGTTTCACGCAGGCAGGCAAAGAGTTCTCTAGTGCTCTGCAAATTTTGCATCTGAATTTCTTGAAAGGTACCTTGGGTGTGAAGTGAACTACCACTAACTGGGCTGTTTTGAGAGAATATGGGCATCAACTTGATGTTGAACCACTGCAGTACTATTGGTTTAGAGCTGCAGTCAAGCTGTACAACAGCATACTTGGTACAAATAGTAGTACTTTACACCGTGTTATGCAAGCCGATTTGAAGTTACAACCTAAGGATGACAAGTGCTGGACAGCGCAGTTAATGCAAGCCTTCCAAGGTTTGCGTGGTTCTGAAATTTTTGAGCAGGCTGTGAGGTCAGGAGGTGCCATTTCCATGAATGATTTTAGTCCAGACTTGAGGTACAGATCGCAAGGAGTTTGGAGAGAAGCTGAGTCAGTGGATCCAAGGGGAAACAACAATAAACTAGCTACTTACCAAGCTTGGTTTGCAGCTCCTTTTGCTTGCAACGCTCGCCAAACCTATGCACCCCTGCCTTGGTATCTTTCTTTGGATTTGCCTAAGCAAGTTATGCGTAATGTGAGCAGGTTCCGGCTTCGTGCTCATACTTTGAAAGTTGAATCGGCTGTTTGGCAGGATGATGGTACCTCTGTGTGTCCTTGCAACCAAACTCGAGATGAAGCACATGTCCTTTTTAACTGTACTGATGAACACGTTTGTTCTCTGCACCGCAAGTATCAAGTGCTTTTTGAACCTTACTTCCAGGATATTCTTGAGACGCAACCTTTTTTACTGCATCAAGTGAGCTCTCAATTTGTTCATCAGTTCCTTCATCAGTGAAACACAAAGCTTTTCTTTTTTGTGTCTGAGCTTATGGATTTATTTTTGGCTGGCAGAGACCAGCCACAAGCCGATCAGCCAAACGACCTGGCTGAAGGTCACCCCCCATTGTAACCATTGTACTTGAATCTTCCTCATCACGTTCTTTGCAGCAATGCCAGACTCAGGCTGCGGGTCCACGCTCTTCAAATCGAGCAGGCTAATTGGTCCAATAGTTATTCTCCGGTCTGTCATATCTGTGATTCTGATAACATACAAGATGAAAAACAAGTGCTGTTCAGATGTTCCAATCCCCAGGCCTGCTTTCTTCGTCAAAAGTATGCCTCACTTTTTGAGCACAACTTATCTTTTCTACATTTTCATATCTCCCACAGGATGCCCTGCCTAGTACCATTTACCATGCGAATTCCCATTAATAGGTTTCTAAACCAGGATAACAACATACTTCCTTTTTTCCCTCTATAATCTGATACTTGACCACCAACACGCCAATAAACTTGCTCGCAAACTTCATGCCCATTCTGTGATGTATGCCAACAAGCTTTTTACCACTAGGCGTGCTATTAAAAACAAGAATACTTCTCGCAGCCAGGTTATGGAGCTGAGTGCTTCCAGTAACCCTCCAGATCCCCATTAGGGTCTTCTTTTTGTAGCTTCGTGGTGGAGGAGGCTCACGGCTCTTCTGAGCCAATGTGTCTCCTTTTCCTTAATTGATGTTGGGAGAGTTTCCTCTGCCTGCGTAGCTTTTCTTTTCTTCTCTTTTCTTTCATCAGGGTGGCTTAAGGTGAGCTTAGAACAGAGAAGGCAATCACGCACACAAGGTAGCCCAGCCTGTATTCAGGGGGAATCATAAGAGTGCTGGCTCAGGGGCCCCCCTGAGACTTGCAGCCCCCCGGCAGCCCCTCCTGAAAGGGCAGCTCAGCATGTGTGAAAGCAAGCACCTCAGGGGCTCAGGGGCCCCCTGAGACTTGCAGCCCCTCCTGAAAGGGCAGCTAAGCATGTGTCGGACATTGTGTCCAGAGCAAGCACCAAACAGACCTCAGCCACGAGAGCAGAAAAGGGTCAGAACGAAATGGGTAATCTAGGGCACGTTCATCTCAAGTGAAAAAGCCGGTGATTGCAAGGATCCGTAAGACATTTTGTCCAGAGGGTGTTGCTGCTGCTGGTGTCCAAATGTGGAAGCAAAATCTGATAATGAACTCGATGGCTTGCCCAACACATCCAATGCCGTGGTTGGAATGCAAATGGAGCAGCATCTGGGAGGTCATGAAGGGAAGCAAGTTTGCGGCAGGATTAGGATACCTATATGCATCAGCTGTACCCTGGTTAGCTTTATCAAGGGCTATCCAGGTGATCTCAGGGAGGAGTTCACCACCTGGACCCGCGCAGGGATGCGCTTCCCATGCAGCTTTAAAATTCCAGAGTGGTCCATTCCAATTGGTGAAGATAGCAGGCAGACCTCAAAATTGTAACGTGTGCATTTGCGCCGCACAACCTAGCTCAGCCTGATCTTGCGTGCAGTGCTGAGGGCGCGCAGCGCTGTGAGCTCAACCTGAGTGTCCTCGTGTGCACTGTCAGAAGCAGCAGCTGCGCCTGATGCTGCTTCCTTGAATTGGTCATCTGGAAGGGCGGCAAAGGCCTGCAGGCGTGAGCGTGTGCAGTGGGTGTTTTTTTACAGCTCTGTGGGCGTGTCACATAGAAAGGACAAGGCAGTTGACAGGTCAAGCCACATATACACATGTCATGCGTGAATCTATGCCCACATATGTACATACATGCATGCATGCATGCATACAAAAATACATACATTCATACATACATAAATGCATGCATGCACAGATGCATTCATCAATTCATGCATACATAAATGCATGCATGCATGCATGCACAGATGCATTCATTGATTCATGCATACACATACGTGCATAAATACACACACATCTACATGCATGCGTATGCAACGCACGCACATGCACACGGACACACACACACACCTGGATGGTGAGCAGGCTGGGCGGAGGCACTACATGCAGAGCAGACATGACATTGCAGAAGTACTCTGCATCTGCAGCCAGCTGCGCGCCTCCCTGCGAATGTGCAAGCATAGCACCAATGAATTTGTAGTTGAGTGCGCACATGAAGACATAGGTGGAGGCATGAAGAGGACAACAACACATGAAGACAGATAGGTGGAGGCATGAAGAGGACGAGGACAACAAGGAGGGTCCTCACAGAGGCGAACGCACACAGAAGACAAGGAGAGAAGGAGAACAAGGAGAGGACAAGACACAGGTGGAGGAGAACAGTGGACAAGGCAACCACAAAATTGGTTTGCAGCACGGTCAAGAAAATCCAGTAGAGAGGACAAGGGAGGGCAAGGGAGCCTGTCGTAGGGGACGAGGGAGCCCACTTATAGCAGGAATCTGATTCGCAGCAGCGCTTCCACGTGTCCATCAAATAGCACAAACAAAAGTGATTATCCAGAGCACTGCAACTCCACCGTGAGTGGTTGCTGCAGTGAAAAGCTCAGAAATGAGGACTAGAGCTTTTCCTGGACACTCCACCACAGAAGCGAGCCCTTCTGCTGGGCACAACAGTCCAGAAAATGAGCTGGAGTCAGGATCCACGCCCCAAACCCTGTCTCCATGATGCGTAACCCATCATGCCAAAAGCCCATGCCTTGGATGCAAATCAGAACTGGTGTAGAAATCAATCATTGGATGATAACCGTCAAACAGATGGCCATGCGCCGTTTCATGCTGGTCCTTCAACCCACTCGCCTATGCACACTCCAGCTAGGCTCTGGAACACTCTGCATGTTTGCTTACACACCGCAAAACACTCATCCTGTGTTTGCTGGACCTCAGCAAAGAGAAAATGAGTGTTGTGCAACAAGACTACTTGCGTCCAGGACAGTTCCCTACACAGCAAGCAGGAAGCCTCTGACTTGCACAGAGGAGCGTGGGTCGCCTGCACCGACCTCACTGGCCAGAAGGCTATAGACTCTTCCAAATCAGTTAGCAGATCCAAGAGTGGAATCAAACAAAGAATTCAGGCTCGAAACGTTGCTTGCAATGACCTTACTGGCTGTTAGGCTGTTGCCATTGAAGCCAACAAGCAGAGAGGAGGAACATAGGATAGGTGGGACACAGTAGAAAAAGCCAACTCAGCATCTCTCCTCCTCACTCTTTCACGTGTGTAGATGTGTGATGTGCGGCGTGCTGCATGCTGTACCTGTTGCGTGACGTGCGGCACTTGTGCAATGGCTTTGGCGTACACATTTGCAGCAGCAGTTACAGTGATGTCGAGCCATTGGGCTGCGAGGCCCTCCACATCCACCTCCTCTTCCTCCTCAGCTGCGCCGGTGTGAGTGCCGTCTGCATTGAAATGTGTGCGCGCATGTGTGCATGAGTGTGTGCCTGCGTGCATGTGCGTGTGTTGTGTGTGTATATGTGTGTTGTGCATGTGATGTGTACGTGTGTGTGTTGAGTGTGCTGTGTGTGTGTGTGTGTGTGTGTGTGCGTGTGTGCGTGTACTGTGTGTGCTGTGTGTGTGCGCGTTTGCGCGCGCGCACAGGTATGCTGATTTCCTCAAAAAGGTTGAAAGTGTACAAGCAGGTGTGATGCCACATGCCTCTCACCTTCACCTGCGCCTCCATCGCCTGCAGCCTCAGATTTGGAGCCGCCCTGCAGGTAGGCAACATCGAAGGGAGACATGAACAAAGTGCGCTGCATTGAAAGGAGTATGAACAAAGGGTACCAATAGGACACATCAAAGGGAGTCATGAGTCATTGGATAGGGTGCACCAAAGGGAGTGCCCTGCAGATATAAGCCACATCAAAGGGGGCCCTCAACAAAGTGCACTGCATCAAAGGGAGTCATGAACAAAGTGCACCGCATGTAGGGCGATACGCCACATCAAAGGGGGCCCTGAAAAAAGTGCACTGCATCGAAGGGAGTTATGAACAAAATGCAAAAGCATCTCTAGTGACTGCCATTTTGTAACTGCACCGACCACTATCTTGTTGGTCTACTGGCACGCCATGTGATGTGTTGTACTGCGCACACAAGCACATGACCATGACCAGCCCACCATCTTGTTGGTCTACTGGCACGCCATGTGATGTGTTGTACTGCGCACACAAGCACATGACCATGACCAGCCCACCATCTTGTTGGTCTACTGGCACGCCATGTGATGTGTTGTACTGCGCACACAAGCACATGACCATGACCAGCCCACCATCTTGTTGGTCTACTGGCACATCATGTGATGTGTTGTACTGCGCACACAAGCACATGACCATGACCAGCCCACCATCTTGTTGGTCTACTGGCACGCCATGTGATGTGTTGTACTGCGCACACAAGCACATGACCATGACCAGCAAGAAGCCTCACATCCAAGCGCAGTATCATACAGCAAGGAGACTTGGCTGCTATGCTTGCAGCCAGGGGCTGTACGATTCCAGCTGTAAGCAACAGCCCTGTGCTCATGCATGCGACAGGGGTCTTTAGCTGTAACTGCTCACACATAGATGTACTACCATTGCCCAAGCATAATGCTCTCAGCAAGCGTTTCCAACCGTCAGCAACAGCCCTGTGCTCTTGCATGCAAGAAGCGTCTTCAGCTGAAGCTGCAATCACAGAGGTCTGCCAGTGCCCAAGCACAGTGCACTGTCTGCTCCCTCCGTCCATTGTGCTGCACCAACGCTGGCACGCACTCTGAAACGCAGTGCAGGAACAGTTGCTGTTGCACATGAGCTCAATGCCGCCGTGCGTGCAGATCTACCACTGTTGCACAGAGCTGCACACAAGCTCGCTGCCACTGTGCGTACAGATCTACACACGAGCTTGCTGCCACTGTTGCACAGAGCACAGAGCTGCACATGAGCCTGCTACCACTGAGTGTGCAGACCTACACATGAGCTTGCTGCCATTGTTTTACAGAGCACAGAGCTGCACACAAGCTCGCTGCCACTGTATGTGCAGATCTACACTTGGGCTCATTGCCATTGCTGTACAGAGCACAGAGCTGCACACAAGCTCGCTGCCACTGTGCGTGCAGATCTACACATGAGCTTGCTGCCACTGTTGCACAGAGCACAGAGCTGCACACAATCTCACTGCCACTGTGCGTGCAGATCTACACATGAGCTTGCTGCCACTGTTGCACAGAGCACAGAGCTGCACATGAGCTCGCTGCCACTGTGCGTGCAGATCTACACATGAGCTTGCTGCCACTGTTGCATAGAGCACAGAGCTGCACACAAGCTCGCTGCCACTGTGCGTGCAGATCTACACATGAGCTTGCTGCCACTGTTGCACAGAGCACAGAGCTGCACATGAGCTCGCTGCCACTGTGCGTGCAGATCTACACATGAGCTTGCTGCCACTGTTGCATAGAGCACAGAGCTGCACACAAGCTCGCTGCCACTGTGCGTGCAGATCTACACATGAGCTTGCTGCCACTGTTGCACAGAGCACAGAGCACACAGCTGTACATGAGCTCGCTGCCACTGTGCGACAGAGCTCTACGCCACGTGACAAAGCTCTACGCCACAAGAGCTGCCCCCTTGTGTTTTTAAGGGGCTCCTACATTTCAAGAGGCCTTGAGGGACGCCTTTGCATAGAAAGAGTTGTGAAGGGGCACCTGTCCTTTGAAGGGGCCTCGAATGGCCCCCTGTGCTTTATGGGGGCTCCTGCACACTGAAGGGGCCTCTGAAAGGGGTGTGCTTAGAAGGGGCTTTGAAGGGGTGCCTGTGCTTCGAAGGGGCCTTGGATGGCCGCCCATGCTCTGAAGGGGTCCTTGTGCACTGAAGGGCTCTCTGAAGGGGGATTTCCATTGCTTGAAGTGGCATCAGAGCATCACCCAGAGGCCATGAGCGCACACCTTTAATATGTTGGCCTGGGCAGATGCCGCCGCTGCGGCCTGGGCGTCCATGAGGTGGTGGGGCAGGAATATCAGATATTGCCTACACCAATGTTGTCCCCAAGCTCACCTTGCCAATGTTGGCCTGGGCAGATGCCGCTGCTGCGGCCAGGGCATCCATGAGCTGGTCGGGCATGAGCATCAGGTACTGGCCACAAGAATTCTTTTTCTCAGACTCACCTTGCCAATGTTGGCCTGGGCAGATGCCACTGCTGCCGCCAGGGTATCCGTGAGCTGGTCGGGCAGGAGCATCAGGTACTGGGCCACAACAATTCTTTTTCTCAGACTCACCTTGCCAATGTTGGCCTGGGCAGATGCCGCAGCTGCGGCCAGGGCATCCATGAGGTGGTGGGGCAGGAGCATCAAATACTCGCCAACCACGGTGATGTAGGGCAGAGGAGCGGCACTGAAGCTGGGCATCGGAGCAACTGTGAAGCAGGCAGCACAAACACAGGTTCTGTGAGGAAGCAGCGGTGCCAAGAAAAGAGATGGTGTGCCAAAGGTGATGCGCAGAAGAAAAGAAAGGCAGCGCTGGAGTTGGGCATTGGAGCAACTGTGAAGCAGGCAGCACAGACACAGGAGCTGGGGCATGCATTGCAGCAAACCAAATAGTGGCATGGTGCATCCAAGATGATGCAAGGAAAGGGGGATTGCACTGAAGCTGGAAATGGGAGCGGCAGCAAAGCAGGCAGCACAAGCACAGGTGGGAATCAGCAGTGCAAAAAAAGGAGATGGCATGTCAAAGATGATGTGGGGTGAGGGGGCAGGGCTGAAGCTGGGTAAGGGAGCAACGTGCAAAGAAGGCAGCTTCAGTGGAATTGTGAACTTCAATAAAAAGCAGCAGCATTAAGTGCTCCCCACCACAGCTATGGAGGGCCTAGCGGCAAAGATGAAGTTGGGAGTAATTGCAAGATTTGCAACGCTTGTGACAGCCCAAATGGTGAAAGAGCAAAGACAATGAGCTTGAGGGTGAGCAGACAAATTATGAAGGCAATCGTGAAGGATTAACAACATGAACTTTATAAGCTTCAAGAAGCAAAATTTCCTTTTTCTCTTTAAGAGTGTAGATTGTAGATCATCTAAAATTTATTAACTGCTATCAGGATTCCAATGGCAACTCACACAAACAAAGCTGGCTGACCAGGCTGGCATACTACAGAGCAGTATTTAATAAATTGCTCCCTGTGTATGCCCCATCCAGGCCAATACAAAAACGGATTCTCGTACAGATTTCTGTTTCACACCTCAATCCTTCAAAAAGCTACAGGCAACAACTTTACAGGCAAGAACTTTACACACAGTACTTCTTTGTTCCAACAATCAATTCTGCATGGCTACGCACCCTACGAACAAGTGCTTGCTTCACTACTGAGTGCCTCTTTTCTTTTTTGTTTGCCATTGCCTGGCCCCTCATGCTTTGCCTACTCAAGCATAAATGGCACCCTGCACAGACACAAAATCCACCGCCACTCACCACTGCCTGGCCCCTCCTGCTTTGCCTACTCAGGCATGGATGGCACCGCTTGCACAGACTATAAAATGCACGCACACAACACCCCCGCAAAGACTCTAAAGTCACAGCCACTCACCACTGCCTGGCTCCTCCTGCTTTGCCCACTCAGGCATGGATGGCACCACCTGCACGGACTCCTTCACATGCGCAAGCAGCACCTCAAGAGCACCCGCATGCACCGCATCTCCAAGTTCAACCACCTGCAAGGCAGGTCATATGAGGCACAGTCATATGTGACAAGTGCGATGGAGGTGCGCGCGCATGCACACACACGCACACACACACACACACACACACACACACACACACACACGAGCATACAAAGAAAGCAAGAGAGAGAGAGAGAGAGAGAGAGAGAGAGAGAGAGAGTGAGAGACACTTTTCTCCTGTAGACTAGATTGCCAGACAAGTGACTTGAGCTTGCCCTTAGGGCATGCTGCCCATCAAGCGCACTTCATCTTGTCTGAGCACAGCAATGCCTCTCATCCAGGCACAGCAGAGCAAGACCTCTCTGACTGATGTTGCGCTCATCAAGCAGAGCAAGGCCTCGTCACCACATTTTGCACTCATCAAGCCGAGGTGCACCCACATGCCATGGTGCTTTTCCATGGTGCATTGTTTTCCTGATCACTCTTCATGTCTTGGTGCCCTCAACAAGCCCTGATGTGTCCATCGTGCCATGGCACTTGAGGTGGTCTCCACAACCAATGCCCTGATATTCTGCTCTATGAAGCGAGGCCCTTCAGAGTTCCCCAAATGTGTGCTTCAAGCAGCCTCAAAAGTGCGAGATCCGTCGTTGCACACCTCGTCAGCATGGCCGCAGCAGGCTCTGCGCATCCATGCATCGACTTTCTCTGTGCATCTGTGCACCAATGCTGGCCCTGTGTATCCTTGCTTGGGCTCTGCGCATCCATGCATCAACTTTCTCTGTGCATCTGTGCACCAATGCAAGCTCTGTGTATGCTTGCTTGGGCTCTGCGCATCCATGCATCAACTTTCTCTGTGCATCTGTGCACCAATGCTGGCTCTGTGTATCCTTCCTTGGGCTCTGCGCATCCATGCATCAACTTTCTCTGTGCATCTGTGCACCAATGCTGGCTCTGTTTATCCTTGCTTAGGCTCTGCGCATCCATGCATCAACTTTCTCTGTGCATCTGTGCACCAATGCAAGCTCTGTGTATGCTTGCTTGGGCTCTGCGCATCCATGCATCAACTTTCTCTGTGCATCTGTGCACCAATGCTGGCTCTGTGTATCCTTGCTTGGGCTCTGCGCATCCATGCATCAACATTCTCTGTGCATCTGTGCACCAATGCTGGCTCTATGTATCCTTGCTTAGGCTCTGCGCATCCATGCATCAACATTCTCTGTGCATCTGTGCACCAATGCTGGCTCTGTGTATCCTTGCTTAGGCTCTGCGCATCCATGCATCAACTTTCTCTGTGCATCTGTGCACCAATGCTGGCTCTGTGTATCCTTGCTTGGGCTCTGCGCATCCATGCATCAACATTCTCTGTGCATCTGTGCACCAATGCTGGCTCTATGTATCCTTGCTTAGGCTCTGCGCATCCATGCATCAACTTTCTTTGTGCATCTGTGCACCAATGCTGGCTCTGTGTATCCTTGCTTAGGCTCTGCGCATCCATGCATCAACTTTCTCTGTGCATCTGTGCACCAATGCTGGCTCTGTTTATCCTTGCTTAGGCTCTGCGCATCCATGCATCAACTTTCTCCGTGCATCTGTGCACCAATGCAAGCTCTGTGTATCCTTGCTTAGGCTCTGCGCATCCGTCCATCGACTTTTCTCACATACCCCAAACAGCCCACACTCAGGCAGTTGCCTGTGTACCCGGCAGTTCTTGGCTTTGTGCCCCAGCAATACAATGATCCTGCATAGGCAGTACTTTTGCAGGCAGCACTTGGCTTTGCGCACCTTGCTTTGTGCGTAGGCAGGAGTTGCGTAGGCAACACTTGGCTTTGTGCATGTGCAATACAATGATACAAAGCAACGCACTAACAAAAAGGCTGCGCTGCTTCTTGCACACGCGCACACACAGACACATACGCACGCACACACGCACACTCTCCCTAGAGTGTCCCACCTGTGCGGTTGTCTTAGGCAACAGTTGGCTTCGTGCGTCTGCCATGCTGGCAGCCAGTTGCAGGATTTGCTGCAGGAAAACAAGCAGGTAGAGGTGATAGCTTGCTTGACAGTGGTGCCCCTTTGTTCATGTTGTCGCATATCTGTACATGGGGCTTATACTGGCTGCCAGTTGCAGAATTTGCTGCAAGAGGACAGGTAGGCTTTGTGCAGATCGTGGGCCACATGCAGCATCATGGGCGTTGCATAATCCAACCTACAGTCAAGAACATGATGGGCGATGCACAGCATCATAGGCTCTATGCAAACCGTGAGCCACAAGCAGCACCACAAGCATGGTATAACCCGATTCCCAGTCAGGGACATGTACTGCAAGATGGTAGGCAGGCAGGCTGGGTACAAAATATCAATCCCCCCTTGTACACACCATTGCACACTCATGTCACATGCACGCGCAAAGAGGACGTTCGATACGACCCAGTCAGCAATGCGCTTACTGTTGTGCTGCAAGGGGAAGCTACTGTTGTCCCTTTTGACAAGTGGGGAAAGCGTCGCAAGCGACGTTGAAAATTTGGCGATTGCTACATGTATAGCTGCGTGCAGTAATTACTGCATGCGTTGCTGTGCGCATTGTGGCCGCGCATGGTGTTGCCCCTGCTTGTGCCTGCCTCTGCACCAAGGCACCAGTACACAGCTCACCTGTAGGTATGTGCAAACTAGCCCACTCTTCCACATTCCGTGCTAAGCAACAAACGAGCATTGAAGACAGCAACAGCGGCAAGCTTTGCATTATTTTGTACATTATTTACACTGAGACGCAAAACCATCGCGGTCAGAGTTTCAGCGTCGGAGCTCAGCAACTCAAGAGCAATCAAGGTATATATGGGCTTAAATGGGCTTACAAAGGTGATAAGAACAAGGTGGTGTTACTACGAGTCCCTTCGTGAAGTATAGTTCTCTCAACACCGCTTCAGCTGTGTTGCCACAAGGATGAATACCACTGTCCAACTAACTCAACTGACATATATATATATATATATTCAGCTTCATCTTGGCTACCAAACTTTGAAATTTTGGCTCCCAACCTTTGCCTACTGCATTGACCGGCCTCCCGGTCACAGATTTTACGATGAAACTTTTTGCTCTCAAAGCATGCCGAGTGTCAGGGTGGGGGGTGCGCTGGGCAGGCCATGCTGGGCATCTTCTGCTCAGCTACCAAACAAAAGAGTTTCAGAACACTTTGCACAGGGCCCCATCTGCCCCCCTGACATTACAGGGCTGGCTGAAGAAGTTTGCTTGGCCTGCATGCCGGATTTCAGGAGAGGGTATGTGCTGGGAGGGCCTGGGCAGCCTAGTGTGAACTTTACCGGGAAAGTGCCAAACCCAGGGGCTCACGCTCCATGAATAAGGCTTCGCCAAAAATGAGGTTGTTCAGGGATTTATTTTGCGTGTTGCCCTCTCATTACACTTGTGCAGCTGCTGCTGCTGCTGCTATCATACATATAGCAAGCAAAAGTACTTTCAAAAAGAGTGTGTCTTAAACCTGCAGCAGTGTTCGTGCTGCCATGTAGTACAACATGCTTGCTCATACTTGCAGCTGCACCTAAACAAGAGCATGAGCCTATGCAAGCATCTGCACCTAAACAAGCGCAGGAGCCTATACAAGCAGCTGCACCTAAACAAGCGCAGATGCCTATGCAAGCAGCTGTGCCTGCACTTGCAGCTGCACCTAGACAAAAGCAGGAACCTATGCAAGCAGCTGTGCCTGCACCTGCAGCTGCACCAAAATAAGAACAGGAGCCTATGCCAGCAGCTGCACCTAAACAAGCAAAGGGGCTTATGCAAGCAGCTGTGCCTGCACCTACACCTGAACAAGAGCAGGAGCCTATGCCACCAGTTGCACTAAAACAAGTGTACGAGCCTTTACCAGCAGCTCAGGAGCCTTTGCAAGCAGCTGTGCCTGCACCTGCAGCCGCACCAAAACAAGTGTACGAGCCTCTACCAACAAAAGGGCACGAGCATGCAACTGCACCCGAATCAGCGCACAAGCTAACGCCAGCAATTGCTGCAGCTTTGCTGCCATGCGCAGTCTAAAAGCATTTCCATCTGCATCTGCACCTGCACCGATGTTTGGACAGGCATACCTGCTGCATCAAACAGCACAAGCGTACCTGCTGCATCACACATGCCTGCAGCTGTTGCGGCTGTGCTGCCATGCGCATCCTGAACTTGTCTGCACCTGCACCAACATCCGCGCAGGCGGACCTGCTGCATCACATACGCCTGCAGCTGTTGCGGCTGTGCTGCCATGCGCATCCTGAACTTGTCTGCACCTGCACCAACGTCCGCGCAGGCGGACCTGCTACATCAAACACGCCTGTAGCTGTTGCGGCCGCACAGCCTGAACTTATCTGCACCTGCACCTGGACCTGCACCGACGTCTACGCAGGCGGACCTGCTGCATCAAACCTACCTGCAGTTGCTGCGGCTTAGCTGCCATGCGCAGGCCAGGAGCATCGGGCAGCACCTCTGCTTTCGCCCTCGCTGCAGCAGCCTGCAACGGCAAAGCATACACCATGAGGGGGCAACTCAGGGCAGCAAGGGGAGCAAGGCTTCTCCAGGAAGCCTCAAACAGCAACTCTGCTTGCGCTCTCACTGCAGCAGCCTGCAACAGCAAAGCATACACCACACACCAAGGAAGCATTTACAGCATGAAGGGACAGCTCAGGGACACATAAGGCGGGGCATCACCTCTGCCTGTGCTCTTGCTACAATAGCCTGAGGGGGGACACAAGCCATGAAGACATGGTTCAGAGCATGAGAAGGCATTGCAGAGCATGAACGGGTGATTCGTGGATGAGCGAGCGGGGATCTACAATGCTTCTGCGCCATTGCCTATGATGAGCAGGAACACCTGTAAAACAGGACATGTTACACTCACCCGCCCGTCATCAGAGGAGGTGGTGGGTACACACACGCGCGCACACACGTACGCACGCACAAACACACAAACAAACACGCCCTGGCATCGTTGGGTGCAAGCAGAGCTTTGACCTTGACCATGCAAGCATGCAAGCATGCGAGCAGCCCATGCCTCTGCTTTGAAACCCCCGCACTCACATGGAGTGTGGATGCTGGTGTGGCCAGAGAGGCGCATATGCTGGCCTCCACACACATAGGTTGCGCTTTTGACTTGCCCATGCAAGCGCACAGCAGCATATGCCCTGCTCCTCACACACACACAACACACACACACACACGCCTGAAGGGTGGAAGCTGATGTGGCCAGAGAGGCGCGTATGCTGGCATCCACGCGCATAGGCTGTGCTTTTGACTTGCCCATGCAAGCATACAGCAGCATATGCCCTGCTCATCACACACACACACACACACACACACACACACACACACACACACACACACACACACACACCTGAAGGGTGGAGGCTGATGTGGCCAGAGAGGCACGTATGCTGGCATCCACGCGCGCAAGCAGAGCGCTGCTCCCCACCTCCCATGCCAGCACCACCATCTGCATCCAGCAGCCCAGCAATGGAGGAACCCCACCTTCCCGTGCATCACCCCAATTTCTGCCTGCCTGCGTACGGCAAGTACACACACAAGAGCTTGGTTAAGTCACATCCAGCAGCCCTGCAATGGGGGAACATCCCTCTCATGTGCGCATCCACAACCGTTGCCTGTGGGCATGAGGTACGCACACGAGCATTGTCATCTCGCATTCAGCATTCAGCAAGGGGGGCACGCTGCCCTTGCATGCACTGGTGGCCCCAATCTTTGTCTGCCTATGCTCAACTCATGCACGCACATGAGCTGTGTCATCTTGCATCCAGCAGCACAACGGTGGGGGAGCACCACCCTTGCATGCACTGGTGGCCCCAATCTTGCTTGGGTTGCATGAGAATCATGAAGAAAGCAGAGAAGACCAATCCTACCTACAGCGGCAAGCAGGCTCATCCGGTGACCTGCCATCTTCAGGTAAAACATGCTCCACCGGCATAAAAAAAAATAGTGACTTGAGGAGTGCGTCTTTGGTGCAAACGAAGCAAGGTGGAGTTCACTCGATGTGCAGGTCTGCAAAAGGGGGTGTGCCTCCTCTCAACCGGCCCCTCTTTCTTTCTCTTCTTTTCCCCTCCCCTATTCCTCCTTCTCTCTCTCTCCTCCCCTACTGCACTCCAGCACAGCATGTTGTTTTTGGCCAAAAAAGATGCAGGCAAAGATGTTAAGCCCATAAGCATACACTCTCGCATGCAGCAACCTGGGCAACAAGAGGGCCCCATTCTTTTACAGGGCTGCTCAAACACCTGCCTGTGCTTCTCGGGGTGTGCGAAGTTAGGGCACTGTCGTTTCACAACCCTCTCACGATCTACCCAGCAACGGAACGGCATGCCCTTCTGTCCACAAACAGGGAGCGCGCAGAGAGGCTTTACCCAGGACGCGTATCATGACACATCCCCACCTGCTGCTCCAAAGCTCGTGCCAATGCAGTCAGCCTTCCCACAAACGTGGACAGCTGCGAGTCAAGCGCCTCTGCCACAGCTTTGACTTCACTGCCCCCGGTCACGGACTCACTCCTGAGGACACAGAAGCAAACAGTGGGAGGAGCAGAGGTAATGATTCCGAGCCATGAGCGCCTCTGCCACATCCTCGATATCACTGCCTTCAGTCACTGATTTAATCCCAAAGGTGCGCAAGCATACAATGTGAGGTATGTCCATCCTATGGAACCATTAGGGACCACAGGCAGCAACAGAGGAATGCACATGGACCACAAGGGCTGGCAAACTCTGGGCGTTGACACACATCAATGTGTCACAGCACACTCACCAAGTATGAGCTTATTATGGGGTACGTAGGGCTCATGTTAAGGGATCGGCATTCTCCCATAGCGCTATAGATCAAATCGCGCTATATAACACTGTATAGCGCTATAGAAGACCCTCGTTTGGCGCTATATGTAAGGTGCGGTTTATTGTTTTTTTTCTTCTTTCAAAATCCTACACTACACATTATATTATATGATAGAGTTATTATATAATAACCCCCAAAACTCAAGAATTCATTTCTAAGTGGGTGTGGTGGGAGTTTTACACCTCAGAAATTGATTGGTCAAGTCCCTGCAAAATAAAAATGATTAGGAAGATGGTTGAAAACACAAGCACAGATAATTGCATTCTTGCTTTAGCTGCTTTGTTCAAGCGGCTGTTTAACTACTTATCTTGCCCAGACTGAAACTGCCCAAAAAAGCATCCAAAACTGGGTACCTCCTAATCACTGTTGTGCGCAGTTGTACAATAGCTGCTTTGTTCAAGCGGCTGTTCAACTTTCTGTGTTGCCACGCTGGAGCTTCCCAAACAAGCATTTAAAACAGGGTATCTCCAAAGCATGCATGGCCTCTGCTCTTGGTCTGACACGATCACCACATCAAAGCCCTCCTTGTGCTTCTTGCAGTGACTCTTTCAGTGGCGCTTGGCCTCAGCAAAGGTTCTGTGGGCCTCTACGCACACCTGGGGCGCACCACGCCATCATCATCATTCGTTTCAGCTAGCTTGCTCTGTCCTTCATTTGTTTTAATGTTGGACCTGCCCAAAATCGGACTCTGAAGTTTTTGAAACCCTATAAAATCTAATATGACATGAGCGACATGTAATACTGTGCTACCAGGTGTTGATCCCGCACCCCCAAAACAATTAATCATTTTCACAATCCCGCACCACTCCCGCACCCCTCTCAATAATTATTTTTTGCAATTTCACACATTCCTGCAGAGTCAGTAGCCCCCTTGTTGATCCTTGAATTCTCGTAATTATGCATTTTCACTTTCCCCCACTTTTCTGCAGCCCCTGAAATAATTATTTCCAGGTTGTCCCGCAGTCATCCCGCACACCTCAAAAACATTACTTTTGCAGGATGATCTAAAAGTAGTACGGTATGGAATAATATAGCCATGTCATATTATACAGTAAATACCGTACAGCTCCGTGACCAGTACGCACCCCCTTTTTTCAGCAATTGAATTTCTCCATTACGCATCAGTACGCACCCTGCTCAAAGTTTTTTTTTGCATTACGCATGTTGTATTACGCACCCTCAAGGAAAGCCTGCCCAATTATTACCAGCATTACGCACCCTCAAGGAAAGCCTGCACAGAAATTTCAACCATTACGCACCCGCCAGCAACCTGATTTTTTGCAGTTATAGCCTTCACCATGCACTTACAAGCTCAGCAGTTGCTCTACGGCTATATAGCAGCTGAGTAAGAAACTTATTTGAGCTGTTTGCCATCCATAGCTAGTGGGTTGAAAACTGTTAGATCCTAGGTTGCTGCTGTTGATGAAAGCACAAAAGCCAAGCAAACAACACCTCATGTAGCTAACATAAAGTACAGAATCTGTTCATTCAAGATGCACCGCTTGCATTGCTCTTCTTGCTTTTCAAATTCAGCATTTTGCCCCCAACACGCCAATCTTCAAAGCATTTAAATGTCCTCCCATTCCACCTCATCCTGGCCCTGTGCCCCCCTCTCTTCTGCGCTTAGAGCTTTCAGCTCAACCCTCAGCCATTTTGCATTTTCTGCTGCCGTTTCAGCAATCCATGTTGTCCATCCGAGCCACTTTGCCATGTAGTTAGCATCCCACTTGTCCCCACGATTGATTGCATTCCCCATGTCCCTGCTGGCACACTCTGCCTTTGCTGTGTGCGAAGCATGCTCAAATTCCTTTATTCAAAGCTCTTTGTCCTTCCTCTGGCGGGCCTTGTGGTGGTGGGCAGGCTTGCGCTGCTGATGCTCTTGCCGCTGTTGTGCGTGCCGCCTTCTGTGTTGTGCCCTCTGCCTGTGCTGCTGTCTGGTTGGGTGGCCTGGCTGGAAAATCCTCCAACACTATGACTTCTGGGCAATGCGGCGGCAGCTGCTGCTGCTGCTGGTGCTGCTGGTGCTGTGGCCCATCTGCCATGCTGCCCTCCCCTCCTGCACCTGCTGCATCACTGAGGGGCTGTTACTGCTGCTCATGCGCGTCTGCCATGCTGCCCTCCCCTCCTGCACCTGCTGCATCGCCAAGGGGCTGTTCCTGCTGCTCATGCACGTCTGCCAAGCTGCCCTCCCCTCCTGCACCTGCTGCATTGCCTTCCGGGGGGGGGGGGGTCTCAGGAATTTTTAGCCATTTATTTCCCATTCCGCACCTGTTTGCACTCCGCTTCAACGGGATAATTTTCCCATTCCGCACTAGTTCGCACCCCCCTGAAAACCCCATTCCGCATTACACAGCCCTTGAAAAAAGATATATAATGCGCAATGATCACCTAGCTGCACGTTAATATTAGTTGGGCGCAACGCACCCTAGCTATATGCCGATCAATAGGAAGCGGTATTAGTGAATCAGCACCCTTACAATGTAGTGCATAGTGCTTTATGGCGCTTAAAAGTGTGATGTATAGCGCTACGCGCTGATCCCAAGTAGTGTAACATGGTGCATCATGTCTTGATTTTGCTGCTTTAGCCAAAAGCTCAAGCCAAATGGGAGGGAAGAGGGGGCCACAAAGCGGCACATATACACAGCTCAGACTCATGCACGTGCCTTAGAAGCTTTGAAGCCAAGTTGCAAAGCTTTCATCAGCAATCCTTTTCATCTTGACACCTCAGCCGGGACCAGATCACAACTTGGGTAGACACCTGAGCAAACCTCAGAAATTCGAACCCAATTTCCAATGAGGCTTCATTAGAATTGATACCAATTTATCTCTTACATGTAAATATGCACAAAAAGCTCCCAGGGAGTCCTCCCTGAGAGGAAAGAGAAGTTAGGCCCCAGGGGTCCACCTAACCCCCTCGACGTTCTCATCCATCCTGCCCCCAACCTGAGAAAGATAACAAATTGACACATCTAGATAATTCATTTACCAAAATTCTTTTGCAATGGTATCTGCTATATCAATGCTACACGCTTAATGGTGATGTTCGCAAGATTGAGAGGAGGCTTACAAACTTCCCATTCTCACCGCACCTCTTTCTTTTATAGGCGCCTTAGCAAACACATCGAGCTGGTTGTTTCAGTGTCTATGAAGAAATATGCCTCTGTAATCATAGAACGGGATTGCACAAACATTTGGGGGTGGGTGGGGCTGGGGAGGCTCAGGAAAGTTCCCTGTGATAACCCCAGAATGGCCAAGAATAGGGACCCTCTGGAATTGAGCCTCTTTCAGATCAATGCAGCAGATCACAGTCAGCAGGCCTCACCAAAAGTCACCAAGTGTCACAAAGGCATTGCATCCTCACTAATTTCATGACTTCACTCTCCTTACTCTCACCGACAATGTTTTTTCGTTGAAATCCTGCAACACCAAGGGTGAGTTAGCCGCACCTATGGATTGCTTGCAAGGCAAGCGTGCGTGCCGCCCGCACGCCGCCACCCACACTCTGTAGCAGAGATTCCATGTCCTCGGTACTGCATATGCATACAGGAGAAAGAACCAGGATGACAAGTGGAGAGTTGGGCCGTTTACACATGCTGAATCACTTGATCACAAAACAAGAGAAGATCCATGAAGCATTGAAGCAAATCCAAGCTGACCTCACAGCTTAACAACCAAGCGTGCAGACGTTTGAGGCGTTGAATAACCACCAGCTTGGAGGCTCATACTGGCTAAAATTACAGCGATGACTCCTGAGGGAGGCACATACTGGTCGTCATCGGCAACGACTGTCATTCATTCAGCTTAGACAACACTGTTCTAGACATCCCCATTACAGGATCACACATAAAAGGGAACCACAAGGCATGCATGACAGGGCACGCGGAGCCCACCAGACCCAGCAGCACCTCAGGTTATTCAAGTAGATGAGACAGCCACGCCAGGTTTGACGTTTGTAACAATGAAGCGACAACGCTTCTTTGCTCTGGATGAATGTGACAGCAGTTTTGCGTGTTCATAAGCAACTTTGCTTCATTGATGACGGTTTGATTTTTGCCACGGTAGACCAACGACAAAGCATAGCTCAGTGTCTGGAGCAAAGCAGCTCCCCTTAGCCACCAGCATGAAGTAACAAGCATTTGCTGCGCCAACCCATCACCCAAGATCAGCGCACAGAACAAAGCTGCTGTCCTTAGCTCGTCCGCTCACTGAAGAACTACCTCAATGGTTGACAAACAAAGTGTTTCTCTCCCTAACTACTTCTCCTGTAATAACTCTTTCTGGCCATTTGACTCCTGCTGAAGCAACTATTTTTGATAAAAGTGCAGCATCGTTTCCAATGCATATTTTGCAAAAAAGAATGCACGCATCCCTACACAGTGGTCTTTTAGAATGCAAAAGCCACTCAGTCAGAAGCTTGCTTGCAAGAGCCCATAAGAGTATAGACAATGATCTGCTTGAGCATATCACATCATGCAGTCACAAGCCCAAAACATATTTGTCACAGCAGCTTCAGTAAACATCAGGGTTGTTCAGTGCGACGAACGGCGCACTTCATCGAACTCGCATCTTACACGCACTTAATCGCATTTTTCATCTCAAACCGTTGCACTGAACAACCCTGGTAAACATGGAGCTATTCTGGGCATAGGAATCACAAAACACACAGGGCAGGCTGATTTATGCAAAGTGCACATGAGCAAGCACGAGAGCATATATAGAAATTGACCTGCAAACACCTGGGTTCTAGGGTAAACACAAATGACACACACACACATACATACACACACCTGGCTTCAGGGGCACACAGCTTCTGCGACAGATCCACAGGGAGCACAGCATCCATGTCTGTGGCCAGTTGCGCGCTTTCTAGTTCTGCCCATCGAGAGACCTGCGCATGCAGAGGACTCACTGGTTCAGCTAAGCAGCCCTCATAGGCAGGCACAGCTATGTATTCCCTCCTTCAGTGCAGAGAACAAACGCTTTTGTGCACATGTCGTAGCTGTGACCATTTTTGCGGCCAGCAGAGCACCTTTCAGCCATGCCCAACAAAATCAGCTCAAGCACAAACACCCAGCATACACACATACACACACACATTTCACTTCACGGGGCAACAAATGAAATTTCAACAAAGGATGGTCAACTGCCATGTATTGCCAGACATGCTCTTCCTTGCGTTGTTTTATTTGACCATGTCAATCATTATCATTATCAGAAAATTCACATCCACCAAAATCAACGAGGGCCCCAGATCACTCTCATGGCCTCACATCACCATAAAAGGGCCCACAGCTCTCCCTTGGGACCATTGCTCACACAAAAGATTGGATTCCTGTAACCTAAACATGATATGGAGGTATGTTGCAAATTTAAAGCGTGTGTGGCAGTGGTGATGTGATAAAATGGCCACTTTCGTGTGCATGCAGTCACAAAAAAAAACACGCGCACACACACATACACACACAAATCCTACATTTGGTGTTCAGTGCGTGCTTTCATACACACAGGAAATGCACACAACAGAGGCATGCAGACCATAAACAATGCACAATGCGCACAGCAAAGGCACTCAAAAGCACCAACATCAAAAAATCAACGATGAACAAAGCACAATACACACAACAGAGGTGCCCAAAGCAGTGCACAAAGCACAATGCACAATGCACACAACAGAGTCACCCAGAGCATCTGTTCCACACAGCTGGCACCCACCCAGTCCTCCAGCGGCTGTAGCGCAGCGGACAGCAGCTGCCGCTTGGCCTGGGCATCGAAGGCAGGCCCAAAGCAGGAATCCAACAACCCACTTATGCCCCTGCAACACGCCGAGAATAACTCTCAGTGTAGAGTAAAGCAGAATGTAATGGGTGTGCTAGGGCGTCAAAGGCAGGCCCCAATTAGGAATCTAACAACCCACTCATGCCCCTGTAACATACCATCTGGTGGCACAAAAAGATGAAAACACCAAAAGCACACCTATGCCCCTGCAGCTCACCATGCCTGATGGCTCAAGGGATGAAGGTACCGACAGCCCACTTATACCCCAGCAGTACGCCGTTTTAAGGTCACAAAGGATAAAAATGTGCACGCAGTCACTCTTGTATAATGTCTTTGGGACACAATGGTTTTTTTTTGCGCATGCATGCCCCAGCAACACACACTTAAACGTGTAGACTGCAGTCAGGTGTACCTGAACAATTGAGCTGTTAACACATCATCCAAAATGAAGGTTCAAAACACAGGTGTCAGAAAAACAATGTGTCAACAACTATTTCCATGGGCCCCAGAGCACAGTTTGAAACATGTCTCTGAAGAATGGAAACACGTAAATGTTAAAAAAAAACAGGTCGTTCTCTCGTTTTACATGCCAGTGGGGTCATCTCGTGGTAAAGTTCCAGGAAAGAGGTGCACCCCAACGCTTCAGTCGCGCAAAACTGGAAACTCCAGTACAAAATAAGTGGCCATATTATGCGCTCTACATGCCTGCAGGGTACCCTTGAAGTTATGCACCAGGCAAGAGGTGTTAACAAACCCTTCAGTAAGGCACCAGAGGGGGCCAACAGGCCTATACTGCCGGACATGATATTCCTGACGTTTCTCTCTCAAATGTAACCATGCCAACCATTGGTTTTTCCGTTAAATATTATGCTCACCAAAAAGAATGATGGAAATCGGAGGACCCCAGGTCATTTCCCTGGCCTCAGATCACCCCAAAATGGCCCACAACTCCCCCCAAGGACCTTTTTCACTCCCAATATATACAATAATATATAGCAAGGGTCCAAATGGAGATTTGGTGGTGAACTAGGGTTTACACAACGGAAATTTAGGCAACTGTACCCCAGTTGGAATCGTTGAGGTCTAGTGCTTTAAAAACTTGTTGATTCCCCATTTAAGCACACCTATGCAGGTAGCATGCAAAAGGCAAGCGATTTCAGGCCTTAGATAACCCCCTCTGGTAATGCACTCATTAGGTACTGCACTTGACGTTTGGTGCACTCCTATGAGTTGAAGCGTGTGAAGCACTTTCACTCTAGGTGCGATTTTTTTTGGTGCAAGTGGATGAAGTAAAGCACAATTAGGTGCATGAAGCGCAATTAGATCTTGACACAACTTTTGCAGCAAGACCCCTGAAGTTATAGTACGTATCCCATCACCCGTCAAACAATCCTGCTTTCCAGCATTGTCAACATCTGTTCATGCAATGTGAATGTGGGCGGCAACAGATCCACACCCAATGTCCTCCGGCACGTACGTTGAAATTTGAATGAAACAGAGAAGATTAGCATGGCCCCTGCATCAGAAATCCAAACTTTAGTGTTATCAATGCCTGCAGGCAGTGCTGCTGCTGCCGCTGCTGCATGTCCATGCAAAGGTGGCTTGCAACCAGGAGATATCCAACCCTGCGCTCTTGATGCCCACAGACGCTGCTGCTGCTGCTGCTGCTTCAACAATAGTACAAATATCCATACTTGCGTGACCCGCAGACGCAACAGCAGCTGCTGCTGGTGCTGCTACATGTATCCAAAATCAACCTCAGCTGGAGCAGGCGACTGCAGTCACCGAGCACCATCCGTTCCTTCATCTCTGTGTATTTGGGGCAGCATTTGTATTGCACTTTGTAAACTCATTATGCAAATTTGGAGGTCTCTGCAGCCGTGGCCTGAAGGATTGTGATCTTTGATTCTCCGTGCCTGGTGCCACCCATTTGCCTTGCACTTTGAGCACTCACTGTGCAAATTTAGAGGTCTGTAGCTGCAGCCTAAAGGAATGCGACCTTGGATGCTCCGAGCCTGGTGCCACCCATTTGCATGGCACTCTGAGCACTTACTGTGCAAATTTAGAGGTCTCTGCAGCTGCAGCCTGAAGGATTGCGACCTTGGTTGCCCCGTGTCTGGTGCCGCCGCCCCCGCTGCTGCTGGTGCTGGATTGTTGTGGCAGTCGGTCATAGGCAACTTTCAGAGACTGCCGGACCTGGGAAATGTGAGCAATAGCGACACCAATGGTGACAACAAAGAAGAGGAGAAATGCTGCAGAGGGGGACGGATGAGGTTCAAACTGCTTTTTGCAACCTCCCAACATTGTTGCCCCCCAACTGGCAGATTTCAGGCTTGGTTGCATTAGACTCTATAGCAAATGTGGATATTTGGATATTTGCCGCGGCGTGAAGTATTTTTTGCACCACCAAGTTTCCCTCTCAGATTACCCACTGCACCTAAAATCCATACAGACATTTCAACTTCTCAGATCTAATATATCATAAAGGAAGCACAACTGTTGTGCTTTGAGCTCTGAATGACCCCTGGTTGGGAAGTGGCTAGCCAGAGAGTGTGAGTAGGCAAGCCACAAAACAACAAAGAGAGTGTTATTAAGTGGTAACGAAGCAGGACCCATATCAGTGACACACGCCTTAAATAATTTGTTCGACCTGTATTGCATTCTAAGTATAGTTCTTTCCGTCCTTTGAATTTAATTACAATTTCATCCATATCAACGTCTTGGAATCCAATATTTAAGTGAAATAAGTAGCCTGTTACAGGAATCAAACCCGAAAACTTTGGTTTACCAAACCATTACTTGAGGTTCTGCAAGTTCCTCACCAGCGCTAACACGGATGCCATAAACACTGCCAGCAGTGTGTGTGCATGGCTGGGGAGCACTCTCCCACACCACCCCGCTTCAGCCCGTATCAAGGCAAGCAAGCCTGAGTGTGCCTGTGTGTGTGTGCGCGCGTCATTGAGCAAGATTGACAACAGGAGGGTGGCAGAGCCTTGCAAAATCATCAAAATTGCAGTAGCTTTTCTGAAGCATCATAAGCACTGGCCTGCTGTTGCTGGTATCAATGCCAAGCAAGCCTGCATGTACCTGTGAGCATGTGCGCGTAGGTATGAGTGAGCTATTGGGCAAGATTGACGACAGGTTCAAGAGGAAGCAGCAGAGTCTGATATCAAAACATGCCATCATCTGCACTGTCGCCTGGCACTACAGGCTTTCAAAGCCAGCAATGCATGGAGTGGATCAGCCTGAGTGCGCCTGCGCACGGGAAGTATGTGAAGGACTACATTCGTTTAAGAGGGCCTGCTGTCACATGTGAGTGCATGTGGATGTATGTGAAAGACTGCATTTGCATGACACATGGGAACAAGCTGGCCTGCACCCATAAGTGCCTGCATCCATCATAATGGGGGGCCTGCATGCAGTCATGTGAAAGCAAGCAGACCTGCATTCAAACGTGAGTGCATGCAATTATGTAAGATGAAAGCGAGCGGGCCTGCGGGTGCAGGAGGAGCAGCAGCACAGTGGGAATGCAGCAGGCTACCTGGGAAAGTCACAACACACAGACACACACACCTGGGCCAGCCACACAGGCAGGGGTCCCTGTGGAGGTGGCCAAGCCGAGCTGGTGGCCACGCCCACCACACCTCGCACAGCTGGAGGCATTGTAGAGGGCGGGGCGGGGGGGCCTGTGGGGTTGGCTGTGCTGCTGCTGCCGCTACTGCTGCTGCCCATGGGGGCCTGCTGCTGCTGCTGCTGCTGCTGTGCGTGTTGCTGCAGGAGCGCTTGCCACATGCGTGTGGCCATTACCATACGGGAGGCCACAAATTGTTGCTCAATTACACCATACCTGTGTGTATGGGGAGGGGAGGGGGGTGAAGAAGTTGTGGTCAACACAATGCCCATTGTGTTTGTGTGTGTTGGAGTCACTTGTTGTCATCAAGCGTGCTAGTTAGCTGAGACCTCAGCGACTGCATGCGTGTTGTGAAATAGCCACACAGCATTCTTGTGCCAACCAGAGATCTGCTGCTAACAGTGCCTAGCTTGCATGCTGGTCAGCTCAAACCTCAGTGGCGCCAGCCGTGAAGAAGCCAAACATCATGCAAGCGCGTTCACTTGCAGCTCACAAACGACCGCAAGCCATCCGCGCATATACCCCATGGCTGGCTTATAGGACGCTGCACGGTGCTTTGACCGTATTGATGGGCTGCAGTGCCATGTATGTCCGGCGTCATTCATGTCCGCAGCCAAGAACAGAGAGCACACAGACTCGGCTGGCTTGCAGGACGCTGCGCTGCGAGGTGCTTTGTGTGCATTAATGGGCTGCAACACAATGGGACGATCACTGATTCTCCAGGTATATAGGGTGCTCACTGCAACTCCACACACGGCTGGAGCACAACAGCATGCTCACTGCTTCCTCACGCACAGGGGATGCTCACTGCGTCTCCACGCACGGCAGCAGCACAAAAGGGTGCTCACTGCTTCCTCACGCACATAGCATGCTCACTGCAACTCCACGCACGGCTGCAGCACAACAGCATGCTCACTGCTTCCTCAAGCACATAGCATGCTCACTGCAACTCCACGCACGGCTGCAGCACAACAGCATGCTCACTGCTTCCCCACGCACAGGGGATGCTCACTGCGTCTCCACGCACAGGGGATGCTCAATGATACTCCACGCACAGCTGCAGCACAACGGGATGCTCACTGCTTCCCCACGCACAGGGGATGCTCACTGCTTCCTCACGCACATAGTATGCTCACTGCAACTCCACGCACGGCTGCAGCACAACAGCATGCTCACTGCTTCTCCACGCACAGGGGATGCTCAATGATACTCCACGCACATGGGATGCTCAATGACACTCCACGCACAGCTGCAGCACAACAGCATGCTCACTGCTTCCCCACGCACATGGGATGCTCACTGCGTCTCCATGCACGGCAGCAGCACAAAAGGGTGCTCACTGCTTCCTCACGCGCATAGCATGCTCACTGCAACTCCACGCACGGCTGCAGCACAACAGCATGCTCACTGTTTCCCCACGCACAGGGGATGCTCACTGCGTCTCCACACACATAGCATGCTCAATGATACTCCACGCACAGCTGCAGCACAACGGGATGCTCACTGCTTCCCCACGCACAGGGGATGCTCACTGCGTCTCCACGCACGGCAGCAGCACAAAAGGATGCTCACTGCTTCCTCACGCACAAGGGATGCTCAATGATACTCCACGCACAGCTGCAGCACAACGGGATGCTCACTGCTACTTCATGCACTTCTTGGTGGCAAGGGGTAGAGCCAACGTTGAGGCCCTCTTTTTGACAGCGCGATAAGGATTGAGGAGCTAGCCTGCTTGCTGTGTTCGTTTGCTCATTTGTAACGCTGTAACGCATGTCTGAACAGGCACAGTCACCGATGCCCGCAGCCGAAGGACACACTACACAGCAAGCAGGCACGCTGAGTCATAAGGCAAAAGCATAGATGTGGGTAGGAAGGGTTGAGCATTCATCAAAAGGTGCTTTACTTAGTGGTGAAGAGGGGCTTTACATAGTGGTGCTTTACATAGTGGTGAAGAGGGGCTTTACATAGTGGTGCTTTACATAGTGGTGAAGAGGGGCTTTACATAGTGGTGAAGAGGGGCTTTACATAGTGGTGCTTTACATAGTGGTGAAGAGGGGCTTTACATAGTGGTGAAGAGGGGCTTTACATAGTGGTGCTTTACATAGTGGTGAAGAGGGGCTTTACATAGTGGTGCTTTACATAGTGGTGAAGAGGGGCTTTACATAGTGGTGAAGAGGGGCTTTACATAGTGGTGCTTTACATAGTGGTGAAGAGGGGCTTTACATAGTGGTGAAGAGGGGCTTTACATAGTGGTGCTTTACATAGTGGTGAAGAGGGGCTTTACATAGTGGTGAAGAGGGGCTTTACATAGTGGTGCTTTACATAGTGGTGAAGAGGGGCTTTACATAGTGGTGCTTTACATAGTGGTGAAGAGGGGCTTTACATAGTGGTGCTTTACATAGTGGTGAAGAGGGGCTTTACATAGTGGTGAAGAGCCATAAAGAGGCTGTTTTGAGCTTCTCCTGACAAATGCTCAACCCTCTTTACCCAACCCTACCCATGCATACCAAACCATCTGCCATGGCAAATACCAAAAGGGGCAGACACAAGCAAGTGCACCCATGATCGCTTACCTGCCTCCAGCAAACACAGACCATACAGCCAGCAGGAACACCAAAAGCCATGACTCATGCGCCCTCATGCCAAAGCTCAAGACATGGCAACACAAAAGGAGGCACACATGATCGCTTACCTGCCTCCAGCAAACACAGGCCACACAGCCAGCAGGAACACCAAAAGCCATGACTCATGTGCCCCCGTGCCAAAGCTCAAGACATGGCAAACATGAAAGAGGGCGCGCGTGACTGCTTACCTGCCCACAGCCATGACCGAGCCAAACAGCGTTTGGATGGAATCGTCCACTGCAGTAGGGTCCAACCCATGTAGCTTTTTTTCTCCCGCTCCAAAAACAAAGAAGGGCACACGTGATTGCTTACCTGCCCACAGCCATGAGCAAGCCACACAATGTTCGAACGCGGTCATCCACTGCAGCAGGGTCTACTTGGGGCTCTGTTTCTCCTACTCCAGGTGCTCCAGAGCTGCTCACTGTCGAGCGCAGGTTGCCTGACAGGGTCAGCGCCTCTGACAGCTGCCCCTCCACCATACTCTGCATGTGTGTGTTTGTATGTGTGTGTAGGCAATGCTGTCCATTTCACATGCCAGGAACTCGCCACGCATTTCCAAGGTTGCCTGACCATCCAAGCACTCTCAAAACCTGTGTTTCCTGCAGAGCTCTGCATGTGCATGTATTTGACCAGATCATACTGACGTGCAGGCAAGGCGAGCATACAAGCAGCAAGTTCATCAGGGAGGACTGTACTCACGTACATTGGCTTGACACCTGTTCTCCTCCTGCCTTTTGCGCAAACACACACTCATGAACATGCACACGCGCACATACACGCGCACACACATAGACACACAAACACACAAACACACGAACACACACGCATACCCACCCACCCACGAACACACACACACAGCACAAACAGATCGGCGACTTTTCCTAAAACATGAAAAATTTTTCCTGCGCCATTGAATCTCAGGTACACTCCCAACTGCCCTCCCCACTCCTCTTCTTCAGCGCACACCCGAAACTAAAGCAAAATTGTACCTGCAGTCGGTCCTCGAGCGTACGTAGCGTCTCTCTGCCCTCCCGGAACTCAGGCACATCCCCTACAAGGCTCAGGCTGCGGCGCATGCTGCTCAGCATGGAGGCTACCACCGCCAGATCGCCTGCTGCAAACACCTCCTCGACCTGTGTGTATGCAGGCATGCGCATGAGTGAGTGCATTCATTTGAAGCTGTTCAGCTTGGAGGCCATGGCCGCCAGCCCGTCCACTGCAAACCCCTCTCACCCTATGTGCGTATGCAGGCATGCACACGTGTGAGGACAAGCACTTGCGGCTGCAGGATGAAAACGCTGCTCAGCTTGGAGGCCGCCATCGGCAGACCGCCCGTCGCAAATCCCTGCAAGAGCCTGGAGAGAGGGAGCCCACCTCTCCACAGACTTGGACTTGGTGCATGTTCAGGGTGTTGTAGCCCTGATGTAGACACAGGGTGTCACACCTTTTTAAAGGTACAGTATGCGCCCACTGTCACGCACACTATCCTTGACAAAGAGCCAGGAGTAGATGACATTTCATTTGACCCTGTTCTCCCATCTTCAAAGATAATGCTTGTGACATTCGACCCTGTTTCCACAGTTGACGCTTGTGACGTTCGACCCTGTTTTCCCATGTTCGTTGATAATGCTTGTGACACCTTCAGTGGCTACGAGCAATCCAGGATCAGGACCTGGAGCACCCACCTTCACAAATAGGCTTGACAGCTCAGTCGCTTCTGCAAGGGTGGAGCTGGCGCTCTGCACATTGCGCTTGACCATGTCCAACTGTGCAATGTTGGCCACAGAGCTGTTGCTCTCGCGTGCATCAATGGCCACCTGCGCACATCAAGGTACCGGTGTTAACAGCAGCGTGTCAGCAGCAGTGTGTGTCACGTGCGTCGATGGCCACCAGTACATGTCAAGGTAAGAGCAATAGGAGCAGCACTAGGAGCAGCAGCAGCAGCAGCACCTTGGTGTGTGTGCACGTGTGTGCGTGTTCGTGCATGTGTGTGTGTGTGTGTGAGCGCATGCGCTTGTGTGTGCATGCAAGAGTGCTCCAGGGGGTGCTTCCCATCTTTCCGGAAATGTTACAAGCTTGGGATAAAGGGAGCAATGTGTTCCTTCTGGACCTCTGCGGGTGCAACATTCTCCTGCTGTCAACTGTGTATGCTTTCTGTGCAATTGGACCGTTAGGGCAAAACAAATTCGAAAGAGAAACCCTTTTTCTTGCAGCACTGGTCATGGAGTATGCGTAGAGAGGGTGAGCTTCATAAGGCAAAAGGAGAGTACAACATTTAGTCTGGAAGCAAGCAAAAGCATGAAAGCAATATTGATCTGGCAGCAGTTCTGGAAGTCGAATCAATCTGAAAACCGGTCATTATAGGTTTTTGGACGATTGTGGCCTGATCCAGATTGCTCTGCTGAGCGCTTTTCCAGGTCTGCTACAGGTGCTTTACCAGGTCCTTACCAACACTTCTGCACCATCATTCATGTTTGGCTGGACTTTTTCTTGTGCTCATGTCCCTACTGTCCTCCAGTGGGTGCTAGGCACAGACACTGGAGAAAACTTGCCTTATTCACTTGTTGTTAACCTTGTGGAAGCTGGTTGAGAATGTTTCACCAGCAACCGATCAGCCAGAGATTCGGGCTGTAGGTCACCATTGTGAACCCATGCAATCTGGAAGCAAGCAGAAGCATGTAGAGCAGCGTTCCATCCAGAGGCATGCAATGCATACTCGTTCGCATACATGACAAGATGAAGAAGGTTTACGCTCAGCATGCCATGCACTGCAGCCAGTCACGGTGAAAGCCTGGATGTCTTCAAGACGCTCAATCAGAGCAGGGAGCATTGGGATCAGGAATCCACACTAGAACGCAGGCATATGCACATGTTTAAGTGTGGGTGGGTGTGTGTAGGTGTAAAGGTGGGAGGGAGGGCGAGCGGGTGGATGGGTATGGGTGTGGGACTTACCTGCTGGGAAGTGGCCTTCACGCGGTCCTGCATGCCTTGGATGTCCCCCTGCGTGCAACATACACGCAAGACGCGTGCTGCTTTGTTCACTGGTGCCGTCTACATGAGAGCGCACGCGCACGCGCGCGCGCGCGCGCGTGTGTGTGTGTGTGTGTGTGTGTGTGTGTGTGTGTGTGTGTGTGTGTGTGTGTGTGTGTGTGTGTGTGTGTGTGTGTGTGCGCGCTTGCGTGTGTGATTTACTTGATGTGATCGTCTGCAAGTGTTGGTCATTTGTTACGTCCAGGGGGGCCTTCAACTTTCTTGTTCCCTCCCTCCAACTCCACCACTGATGGGCAGAGTCATTGGTCACAGAGAGTGGCTGTGAGCGGGGGCCTCATGTCATGACTTTGACCTGGTTGGACACCAGATCATCACATTGAGACAAGAGCATCGTACCACGACATCCTCACACTGCTACTGGAGCAACATCAGACCCTGGCACTGCTTCAGGAGGATCATCAAACCATGATGCCATCACACTGCTTCAGGAGCATCATCAAACTATGACGCCATCACACGGAGACAGGAACATCATCAAACCATGACATCATCTCACTGGTGCAGGAGCAACATGCCGTCTCACTGTTAAAGAAGCATCATCATACTATCAGCTGCGACCTCATCACACTCTTACAGGAGCGTCACTCATGCTATGACGTCCCCACACTTGGGCAAGAGCATCTTGTAAAACACTTACATCTGCCTGCAAGTGGCAGAGATGCATGGGGCATGCCACGCACACTGCATACTGCACCAAGCCTGATTTCATTCAAGACAAGCCCTGACATTAGCTAGCATAACTCTTTACACATAATGAAAGGGCTGAAGGTAAAACTCTGCAACCCTGACCTGCTCAAGACCGCACTTCTCAGCCATTGTGCAGCCAAAGTGAGGTTTTGGGGAGCAAATTAGGATCTGATAGGAGCCCTGAACTTGCCACACATTTGGACATGCGTGTTCTTTTACCCCAAGCCTCATTGATTGTTCATCGTTTTGCACATCTAGAACTAGTTGAACGCGAGTACGGGTATGAATACAATTATTGGTCATGAATATAACTGCGTACACTTGCGTCACTACATGTGTGTGTGAACGTGCGTGCGTGTGTATATGTGTGTGTGCGTGTGCGTGTGCGTGTGCGTGTGTGTGTGTGTGTGCGTGTGTGTGTGTGTGTGTGTGTGTGTGTGTGTGTGTGTGTGTGTGTGCGCGCGCGTGTGCGTGTGTGTGTGTGAAAGATGACGATCAAGTAACAGTCACAGCATGCATGCACGGCCCACCTGCAGCCTGTATATCTCTTGCACTGCAAAAGGGATCCTGCGCAGGGCTTGGTTGCTGCTGTCATGCAAGCTGGCCTCAATTTCCTCTGCAGACAGCTGCAAGCGCATCTCCATTTCAGACAGAAACTTATCCAGAGTCTCCTCATTGCTGCCCCGCTTCTGGGCACACAGTTTGTTCACCCAGCCCACGACATCAAAGTCCTCGTTTCCAAACTCTGCGACGTTAGCCATTGGTTATTTCACAACCATTTATTTCAATTGTTTTCCATTTTATTTTGGATTGGATCGGGTCCTTTGTTAGCTCCTTTGTTAGCACACAAGCTCACGTACATCCTCACCAAGGGGGCTCAGAGGGTGCTGGGCACCATGAACATAAACTCCCTGCTTCCCAAGAATCAGAGGGTAGGTGCCTGAACATGCTCTTGAAAGATCTTTGTTCTAAGCATATGAGTGCTAGTGGAAGCAATCCTCATGCTGCCAACTACCACCTTCTTCTTTCTGCAGAGGAAGCCTTGTTGTAAGAACAGAAAGGCACCATGGATGGAAGGCACGGTGGGTTTATTTAGCATGCTTGTAGCCCTGGATGCCAGTCAGGTCGGCCACATGCATACAAGGCACACTCATGGCACCCTGCTTACCTAAGCTACAGCTTACCTTGATTACGCAAATACCCCGCACAACATTCTATTGAACATTATTGTCCTTCTTTTTACTTCTCAGTTGGACACGACCTACAGAGAGAACTACGTAGAAAAGGAGATACCGCGTGAGACAGCTAGGCCTCGAGGTAGAGACAAGGAAACACATGTTAGCAACGTTTTTACAAATGAGCATGCAAGTACTAACACTGTCCACGCAACTGCTGGTCCGCATGCCTTGGCAGGATGCAGATGCTCACGTCATGCATGATGCATCCCACATGAATGCATGCTCTCCTTTTCCTGGTTTTGTTCAGCTAAGCTCCAAATTCTATTAGAACATTTATCTGATGTTTGATGGAATCCTCAATTCATCGAGTTTCAGGGTACTCAAAGTAGGGTGTTTGCACCTGTAGCTTTAAAGCAAGCGTGTACGAAGAAACCCTCATCCCCTCTTCACTTGTGTTCCTCTTTTGTCACCATCGTTTGGTCAGTTGCTGCCATCATGGCTTGAAAGTGCGCAAACCGTGTTTCCTAATCCACCCTGCCTGGCCCTGCAGAGCCTTTGTTCAAGGACCCGACGTTTCCTTTTGATGGCACCACAACGATGAATGCAGACTACAAAGTATGTAAAATATGTTTTACTTATAAACACCCAACATGATCTGCAAGGGTAATATGTGAAAAAGTCTGATGCATTTATGAGAACTAGTCTGGAGAGATAGCCAAGTGAGGCGCTTGCAGCCTTTGCTCGGTGCTAGCAATGTGAATGGCGCTGCTCAGCAACTAAGAGTACTCGAGATGATTTTGAATTTCGACACTCCAAGCTACATGTCTGGTTTCTACAGGAACTTGATAATTTTGTTTTTGACCAGCATCCCTAAGGGAAAGCACAGTAGCCAGAACTGCCACCTGCAGCAGCTCACCATGTTTACATTTGAGAATGTGCAAGCACACACCCAGGACAGTGGATTCAAAGGCTGTGGACATATAATCAATTGTGTGCCTTGTGAGTGTGGTAGCCTTGCAGCTTTCACCTTACAACCTTGTTACTACGGTTAACAGCCTGTATGGCTCCTGCATGCTCCCACGGATGTACACCTGTAGTGCTTCCACATGCTCACGATGCTCACACAGCTGTGCACACAAATATACGCCTGTAGTGCTCTCACAAGCCCATTTTGTTCACAGAAAGGTTCCAAACAGACAATGCATGCCAAGTCCGTCTGTGTACATTAAGGGAAGATCCCCAAACCAGCAAGGTTCACAAGAGCCTTACCAATGGCTCACACAGATGTTGAAGACTAGGTATTCATACTCTGATGACGCCCCTTCACGCGTGTGCCTTCCTGCTCAATGAATTGTAGCCTTTCCAAGTCCAGAGAGAGGGCCCAATCAGACCGGCAAACACCATCATGAAGGACAATGCGCCTTTCAGTGGCGACTCCATGTACAAGGCGGTGCGTGAAAAGCATGCTGAGCCTGATGGTGTTGCTTTCATTCTATGTATGCTCATCAACAGTCTTGTGGTATAGTATGACTTGATAGGACTGAAGAACCAGGACATGGCAAAGCTGTACTCCTTTCTCCTGCAAGTGAGTCGTTCAGTCAGGTTTGGTCATCGATTTTAGTGCATCACCTTCAATGAGAGCAAGCGCGTTGTCAATGTAGGGAATAGTTGTCCCAGCCTCAGCATGTAAGATACAGAGGGCTAAGAGGGTTGGGGACGCGTGCTGTGCTCAAGTACAAGGAATTTAAAGTTTTATTTATTTGTCTATGGTTTGGGTTTGGGGCACCATACCACATAGGATTAAAGCACTTAGGTATGGCCAGAAGCGACACGCCAATCAAGCTGCTCAAGTATATGGAATATCACATTCTAATTACTTTTCATCTCATGGTTTGAGCTTGGGACGGCATGCCACATAGGAATAAAGCACTTAGGTATGGTCAGAAGCGACAAGCCAACCCAGCTGTCAAGGATACATCTGCGTGCAAGCGCTGCTTGCATACATCATTTGGAGTATAAAACAACTTTGCCTCTTGGACAAATTCCAGATTCTGTGCCTATGGTTACACTGCCCAAACCCCTTGCAACTCAGGACTATGGACCCAAAGAAGCCAAGTATGAGCGGGTGCGCCCCAGGAATGCTTACCAGCCCAACCCAGAGCCATTTGATGGTAAGCAACTTGGGCATACGAATTGCCAACCTGCTGTGCCCAGTGGACTCCCAACCTTTATTTTGCTTGGGCTTGTAGACAAGATGTTGGCAAAGCCTGTGTTCTGCTCCGCGAGGCCACCACAGCCTGGGAAAAAGACCACACAAGCTAGGTCCGGCTGCGTGCATTTAGGAAAGGCTTCCTAAACTAGCAAGCTAGCTAGGGCCTTACCAAAGAGGCTCACAGGCCCAGCCTAAACCATCTGTGGCAATCGCAGGCCCAATACATCACAGGGCATCTTGGGACCACATGATCCTCTGGTATGGACAATGGGTGGCACAAGAAAGCCTTTAAGAAAGTGAAATGAATGTGTGTGTGCTCGCGCGCATGTGCGAGAGAGGTTTGGTGAGGGGAGGGGAGATCAGATGTGCATGTGCTTGGTGGTGAGAAAGGAAAAAAATAGGAAGGCGTAGAAGAAGACAAGAGTCCCTTCATTGCCCTGTTGTCCCTGTTGCGCTGGCTGCAGGCACGACTACACAGAAAACAGATTACCAGGCACGAGGTGTTCCCGCACCCCCACCCCCTGCAACAAAAGCCTCCAACTTTCCAGTCAGTCCAGGACCTTTTGAAGGCACCTCTGTGTACAAGGACACATATCAGTGAGTGCAGAGTGTAGACCGCCTGCCCACACTTAGAGCTCACACTGTGTCCACACGCTCAGAGCGTATGCATGCATGTATGCGCCCAGAGCACACACTGCATGCACAATCTGAGCACTCAGTGCCTGCGCACTTCCAAAGTCAGTCATCTTCAAAGCTCTGGCTACCTGCACTGCGATCATGTCTTCTGCCTGCATGGTAATCTTGTTTTGTGCCTCCATGGCAATCCTATTTTGTGCCTGCACCACAATTTCTTGTGTTGCCTGCACTGCAATCCTGTACCGCGATCATATTTTCTGCCTGCACCGCAATCATGATTTCTGCCCGCACTGCAATTCCATTCAAGATATGGCAAGCCATTCAGATGGTGGCCATCCTGTGTCATCATCGTTCCGTTGATTGGTTGCCCTATTACGATGAATGGCGTCCCCCCTGCAAACCTTGTTCAGGAGGTGGCCTGCCAGCAAGCGAGAGCCAGCACCTGCAGCCAAGGCGTCCAACATCATGAGTGGAGGCTCCTTTGACGGAACCACCATGTACCGCACCAACTACGTGCCCATGGAGATTGGGAAGCGAGAGGCATGCAGGCCACAGGTGAGCAGGCACAGAACGACAGTCCTGCGCAACACTCTAGCATAGGGGTGTCACAGGTGTGTGGGCCTTTGATCTCAAATTTGACCACAGGTGAGCAGGCACAGAACGACAGTCATGCACAACACTCTAGCATAGGGGTGTCACAGGTTTGTGGGCCTTAGATCTCAAATTTGACCACAGGTGAGCAGGTACAGAACGACAGTCATGCACAACACTCAAGCATAGGGGTGTCACAGGTGTGTGGGCCTTTGATCTCAAATTTGACCACAGGTGAGCAGGCACAGAACGACAGTCATGCACAGTACCCCAGTCAACCATTTTTCCAATAACGGCCGGAATAGGGAATGCACACAGGCACTTGGAACAGATATGTCTGCCAGGCAGGTGATGCCATCCTAGGGGCCTCAGAGGCTCCTGTGCCATTACAAGCAAGACTGATGCTGCTGTGGAGTGTTGCTGCTGTGGCTTTAATCGACAAAATGTTTGGCGCGATGCACCACAGCAGGGCTTCCTGCAGACACAATGTTTAGCGTGATGCACTGCAGCAAGCTTCTATTAAAGAGCAATCATGCACTGAGTTTGATTGTGTGTGCAAGGAATCTGCGCACTCCACCACTTTTATCATGCGCCATTGAGATGCTTGGTTGGAAGGACCACCCTGTACAAAGATTGTCAATTGAGATTCACGTTGGCTGGACTGAGCAGCCAGAGCTCCTGCTCGTTCCCCAAAAATCCCTTTTGCTATGCGTCCTGCTCACACCCTAGATGACCCCCATTAGCAATTGCATCCAGTCACAAGTGCTGATATTGTGCATGAATTGCACAACCGCTTTCAATCATGTTGTTCGTCCTCTATCATCTGTGCTGACCATTTGCATTTATCACGCGCCCTTTGCGTTCAGGATGCTAACCCACAAGTAGGACCCAGGCACTATGACGAGATCCCAAGCTCAGAGTACAAGAGCACATTTGTGGGCAAGGATGTGCCTTGTGAGTATGAGAAAAGTGGTGAAGATGAGCGCAAGAGTTTGTACAGATCAAGTGCAGAGTACAAAAGCACATTTGTGGGCAAGGATGTGCCTCGTAAGGATGAGACAATATGCCTCATGGATGAAAGGATGTGCTTCATAAGAATGAGAGGCATGCCTTGTGAGAAGAAGGATTTGTTTCGTGAGTATGAGACGGGTGTGCCATGTGGTTGTAAGGATGTGCCTTGTGTGTATGCGACGGGTGTGCTTCATAAGTATGAGATGCACATGCTTTGTGAATGCAAGGATGTACCTTGTGAGTGTGGGATGTATGTAACTTGAGATTGTGAGACAAGTTGTAAAAATGTGTACAAGGGTCTGTATGGAGCAAGTGCACCATACACAGGTGCCTCTTATTTTGGTGTAGGCACAGGCATGTGCAAAGGTGGAAGAGGTCTGCAACACACAATCAACGGCATGCTTTTCTTCCTTCAGCTGGATTCAGTGAGTAGAGGAGATATTTAGCTGAAAGACAATGCAACTTCGATGAAGTTATTTTGTATTTGTGTGCAGTGCCTAGTCAGTGACAAGATGATGAGATGATAAGACAGGCATGATACAAAGTGATCCTTTCTTTGTTGCTCTCAGGACGTCTCTGTTTATCTTTGCACATTATGGATTCTAATCCTTTTGCCTGCTGATCTCTTCCAAACTTACTGGAAGCCATCTGAAGCACCACACAATGGAAATGGATTGTCTTTGCCTGCTGTTCTCTTCTGACCTTACTGGTAGCCATCTGAAGCACCACGCAATGAAAATGTGTGAGCAAAGACAGCCATTGGTTTTTGCATGTTTTACAAGACAGCCTGCATTGCCTTGTCAGCCGCAGGTCAGGAAACACCCTGACATGCCTGTCCTCGCAGGTCAGAACTGATGCCCAGGATGGTTGATCAGATCATGCTGTGCTTCAGATCGTCTGGCTGGTTGGGATGATCCATGCTGGAAGGTGTCCTTTTGGGATCATGAATAGCTGGTCTACATTGCACTCAAGCCTGTCTGACAGGATGAAGCTTTTCATCAAAACACCTTGAACATCACCTCCTGTGGCATTGCTCGCAGCTCCAATGCCTCGCTCAGTCCGCCCCGCACATTTTCAGCAGCCCTCTGCACCATTCGATGGTACGTGGCTCACAGGCGAAGCTGAGGAGCTGAGGCTTGACTGCTATTAATAGTATAAGGGTTGCCCATATTGGAATCTCCTGAAGGTCTGGTGGTGCATGCACCCTCCAATATTTGTGAAATTTAGCCGAGGCATACTTACAGAGTAAATCATTACATTCTTAAAGATGGAGCTTTCATTTTAATAGGCAGGCGTTTCTGAGCAGAGCTCATGCGGGCATGATGAGTCAACTTGCAACCCCTCTCCTATTGCTGTTTTACCCCAGCAGTTATAGCGTTCAAAAAAAATGAGCGGATCTCATGATAACATGATTCATCAAATCGTAGCCCCTCACTTGCTGCTACTTTACCCTGGCAGGCTGACAAGTGTTAATCTTTGCAGCATGCTTTATGTTTCAGTCCATCACAGGCATAATGTGGGCAATATGTCCTGCAAATTGCCAGCAGACATAGATTTTTGACAGTAATCTCTGTACACAAGCATTCTCATAGTGATCAGCAGCAACTCTGCTAGCTGTCTTCCTAATCCACAGGTACTACAACAAATAAGACGGATTTTGTACCCTATCAAGTACCGGCAGAGGGAGCTCGAGCAGCTCGTCCCCAGCCAGCTCTTCATGTAGAGAAGCAGCCCTTCCAAGGCCAATCCACATATCGTGATACCTTTATCCCGAGGGTAAGACTATTCTTTTCCTTAGGAGTCGGAAATCAGAAAGGGTAAGCCCACTCGAACTTGGAAATGTTGTCGCTGTGTAGGCAGGAGGAGCAGCATTGAGGATCCCAAAATGCCCTTGTTCCTGATTTTAGATACTTGGAAACCAAATGGATAGGAATTTGTAAAAAGCTGGAGTCCAAACATGATCGTTTTGATTCTTAACCTGAGGCAACCTGCTATGTGTTTGTGGCAGTATCAACATTTTCGAAAAGACATGCAAACTTATATTTGCATAGGTGCCTTCAGCACAGTGCTCTTTCGTCCAGGTGGTTCTGTGTGCTTTGGTGACCAACATGCTAAGCGTCTGTGATTGCTTGCGTGAAATGCAGGACGCGCCATACAGGCGTGTGAAGCCAGATAATTCCTTCCAGCCCAATCCTGCACGCTTTGATGACACAACGACGCACAAGACAACCTTTGTGCCCTTTGCTGTGCCAGTAAGTGTAGGTTAAAGTAGCCATCTTTGCCCTTTGCAATGCCAGGAAGGGTGGATTCGAGTGGCTGTGTGTGCCCTTGGCAGTGTCAATGTAAATCTAAGCGGCATTTTATGCCCTTTGCATTGCCAGGAAGTGTGCAGTTAAGCGGAAAGAATAAGATCATATTTAGAATCTTGTTGTGTATTTTTAAACCATACACGTCATCTTCAGACAAGCAAAGCTTTTACCGTACAGCTAGGTGATCATTACGCATCATAGCTTTTTTTAAGGGACGCGAAATGTGTAATGGGTTTTTAAGGGGGTGCAAACTGGTGCGGAATGGGAAAATTATTCCGTTGAAGCGGAGTGCGAAATGGTGCGGAATGGGAAAAATAGATGGCTGAAATTTCTTGAGGACCCCCCCCCCAAAAAAGGCAATGGACAAGTTTGTGCGTCGTGTAGATGGAAAGACAAGGGATGCGGACAGGAGGGGGCCAAGCAGTCAAAGAAGGCAAGCATGGTGAGCAAGGGCAAAGCACTGCAGCAGAAGCGGAAAAGGGAGGAAGAGCAGAAAGCAAAGAAGGCTCAGTGAAAGCAAGAAGGACAGGACCTGGATGAGGTGGAATGGGAGAACATTTGAACGCTTTGAAGATTGGCGTGTTGGGGGCAAAATGCTGAATTTGAAAAGCAAGAAGAGCAATGCAAGCGGTGCATCTTGAATGAACAGATTCTGTACTTTATCTATGTTAGCTACATGAGGTGTTGTTTGCTTGGCTTTTTGCTTTCATTAACAGCAGCAACCTAGGATCAAACAGTTTTCAACCCACTAGCTGCATGGATGGCAAACAGCTCAAATTGATTCCTCACTCAGCTGCTGTAAAGCCATGGAGCAACTGCTGAGCTTGTAAGTGCATGGTGGAGGCATCAAGTTAAATGGACTTGCTGGAGAGTGCGTAATGGGGGGGCGTAATGGTTGAAATTTCTGTGCAGGCTTTCCTTGAGGGTGCGTAATTCAGCATGCGTAATGCTGGTAATAATTGGGCAAGCTTCCCTGGAGGGTGCGTGACACAACATGCGTAATGCCAAAAAACCTTTGAGCAGGGTGCGTACTGGTGCGTAATGGATCAGTTCAATTGCTGGAAAAAGGGGGCGCGTACTGGTCACGGAGCTGTACGGTATGCTATTACCCCAAGGAGAGCATGAGGAGATGGAACTTTCACCTCCACTTGTTTTCACAAACTTGCCTCCAGACCTTTTGGTACAATTGCAGCTCAAAAGGTTTGCCCAGGAGGAGCGTGAACAATTTCTTGGGACTGATCCGGACAATTAAGCTAGAGGAAAGTTGATCGATCTGAACTCTCTAAATAAATCCAAAGTGGCTAATGTATTAGATTTGGTTGCCTTCTTCAAATGTCTATACATATTTGCTGGCATGACTATGGAGGGGAAGAAACGTTCCTGAGGTCCCTGAATTTCCCTGTAAAGGATCGACCCCTGAAGGTACAAACCCACTCATGCATGCTCTCTCACACACACACACACACACACACACACACACACACACACACACGACTGCTATACAACTGTCTGTCTTTCTGTGTATCTACATCAGGCCACAAAGCAGTTCAAGAATTGTCAAGCCTGCACACAGAATTGTTAAGCACGCACGCAGAGGCAACCATCTTCAAATGAGAACAACAACTGTAGAATGAGCATAAGTCAGCTTGCCCATGCTGGTCGATGAAGACAGGAAGCTTCCAAGACGTGCACGATTGTGTCAGGATTCAAGCCGTGTCTCCCAACTGCTTCAGCATGTGCTTCAGCATGTGCTTTAGCATGTGCTCCGGCCTGGGCTTCTTCCCATTCTGTGCTTCTGCACGTGCTCAGGCCTGTGCTCCTTCCCATCCTGTGCTTCAGCATGTGCTTTAGCATGTGCTCCAGCATGTGCTCCTTCCCATCCTGTGTTTCTGCATTTGCTCCGGCCTGTGCTTCTTCCTATCCTGTGTTTCTGCATGTGCTCCGGCCTGTGCTTCTTCCCATCCTGTGCTTCAGCATGTGCATTAGCATGTGCTCCCTCCTATCCTGTGGTTCATCTTGTGCTCCTTCTCATCCCATGCTTTAGCATGTGCTTTAGTATGTGCTCCAGCCTGTGCTTCCCCCAGTCTGTGCTTCCCCCAGCCTGTGCATCATCTTGCAACACATCAATCTGTTCTTCTTAACTTCTTACTAATGCTTCACACTTTTTGGACAGGCAACTCGAGGACCTTTGGCGCCGCAGTCTACGCTTGACAAAGAAAAGCATCCTTTTGAGGGCCAGACAACATACAAAGATGATTATAGGAAAATGCCAGGTGTGCAAAATGACGTGCATGCTTTGCACTCCACTCTCACATTTAAAATTAGAACTCACATGCAAGCCAAGGCTTTGAATTTGGTAGCCCTGCTTGCCAATTCATAAAGCACTTAGCTTTCTAGGACCTACCTTTTTTCGTGCTCTGAGCTGCTGATCTTACCTTTTCTTGCTGCATGTTGTGGAGGATCAATGCAGTCAGTGCACGTGGTCTGTGGCTTTCATCTGATGAGCCCCTAGTACTGATATTGATGCAGTCAATGCACGTGGTCTGTGTGGCTTTCATCTGATGAGCCCCTAGTACTGATATTGATGCAGTCAGTGCACGTGGTCTGTGTGGCTTTCATCTGATGAGCCCCTAGCACTGGTTGCAAGACCGCATTTGGGTATATATTTTAAAGATGGGTCGGAGCAGCAGGCGGCAAATCCTGTGTTGAACACCTTTTTCCACTCAATTTCCCTTGCGGTGGTGATTGCTGGCAACTTGCAACAAGCCCCGATGAGTGTGCAAGAATGCAAGACTACCCATGCGTGAAGAGAATGCCACTTTGAAACCAATGTAGTACAAGAATGTTCAAAGAGGGGAACTGTGACAATGACACATGACAAAAACTAAACAGTGATAAGAAGTGGATCCGCGTTTTTACCTTACAACCCTCAGGTGGGCTCCGTGCGGACCGCAAGATTACAAAAGGTGGCCAGTTTGAGTCGGGACCTTTCGATGGTAAGTACTGTCTTTTACTTATCTTTGGTGAGAAGTGCTGCCTTTGCTGTGCTCTCCTTTAAAAAGAAATACTGTTTCTGCTCTGTTTTTGATAGTAAGTGCTGCTGCCTTTGCTCTGCGTGTATTACCAGTGCTGCCTTTTTCATCCTGTGCTGGGCAAATATGTAAGGTGCATTTTTACTTACATGAGGTGCTGGACCCCTTTGTGTATTGGCTTTCAGCTTTCAACAGATTGCGTGAAGTCCTGAACACAGCACGCCAGCTGGTTTGCCAACGCTTAACCTTCTTATTGATGCTCACTTGAAAGGTAGAGGGGCAGTGGCAGCTCAGCACATGCCTTGTAACATACTATTTTCAGACGTCCTGCAAAAATGTTCTATGGGTTCCGAGATGACTGCGGGATGGGTAACCTAAAAATAACTATTTCTGAGGCCCCGAGGAAGCGCGGGGAACTATGAATGAATAATTATGAGAATTTTCAGGATGAATAAGGGGGCTACTGGTCCTGTGGGAATGTGTGGTATCGTGAAATAATGAATTTGATGATCACCTGGTATAACAGTACATAGAGATGGGTAGCCAAGTTGTTTAGCCTTGCCTAGGCGAGGCTAGGGGAGGGTCTTAGGCAGAATGGGCAGAATGGACCTAGTTGGCAAAGAGTGTCACCAATCTTTGGGAGGTTTATTGAAATGCCCAATGAACCCACAGGGATTGTTGGAAATTGAAGAGGGCATTGCCTCAGAGGCGCTTCACAATGATGCTATGATAAAATCATGGCAGTGTGATGGAGCTGGAGATCAGGATAGCCGCCTGGGCATGCAGCAGTATGGTGGCAATCAGTCAGTTCATGAAACAAGCAAGAAGCAAAAGACTAAGGGAAAGGCGCTGTGGCAGTGCGTACGCGATAATTTTCACGTACAAAGTGGTTATACTTTAGATACGTCGGAATACATGGGTTAATCACCCACACCTCCTTTCAAGTCGTGTTGTTTGCCAACATCTACACACGTTTTTTTGAAGGCAAGATGATTAGAGTTGTCTATGCCTGATGTGCATGCATGGTCTTCATAGCATAAATCAGTGTGGTTGCCAGCTGAGCACCAATCATCACGTTTATACGGCTCTAAAGCATGCAAGGATGCTGATGATTCGTAATGCCACAATGACAGAGTCCACCGACAATGCCTTGGAGACCAAGTTGCAGCTTTTTCAAAGGGGGATACCTTGAGGTGGTGGATTGGGCCAGTGCAGGGAGGGGGTTAGGAGAGGGGGACAGTGAATTAGGTCCTACCCACACAGGCCTAGGCTCTTCTAGCCTTGGGAAGCCTTTTCAGAAATCTGAGATACCCATGTAACCCATGGCTACTTGTACACAATGAGGAAAAGCATGCTAGGCTTCCTTTGGCCAAATGCAATCCAGTTGTCACTGAGGAAATTAAAGTAACTCACATCCTCTCTGCATCATACGTATCCACCTGACTCGGTAGTTTTAACTCAACAACGACTGCACGTGGACAACAAATTCACAAATTTGTTTATGTGCCGTTCAAATTTGCAAATTTTTTTGTTGAACACTTATGTACCCTTCTGAACATGATGCACCCTGTTGTACACTGTTGCAGGCACCACGACGTACCGCAGGGACTTTGATGAGAAAGAGATCCCTAGGCAGCCTGCTCGTAGGCCAGATGAGGACTGCGAGTCGTGCGACTCTGACCCTAACTGCATAGACTGATGCACAGGCTTGTAAAGTTGTTCAATTTTACAGACGACTGCTTTGTAGGCCAGATGGGGATGTGCAGAGGTTTCCCAGTCTGCTTATGAGCTAAAACTTGGACACCTCCCTAGGCAAACATCCAAGCATGGTTTTGTGGACTTGGCAAAATCTTTTAGTTTAGAGCTGTCATGGCTTTTAACCATGCCCAATTCCTGAGTTTTCTTCTTTAGCCCACCAAGGGCAACTCCATGGTGAAGGGCACCTCATGGTGTGGCCCTGAGCAAATTCCTTGGTACACTATGACTATTTGTTGATTTGATTAACACTTTATTATCAAGAGAAGTGGCATGAGAATAATACTAGGAGACTGCTTCTGGATTTGTGGATTTAAAGAAAAAGGTGCAAAGATGGAGGCTGACAGGGCTTCTTGCGCAGGTAAACGTCTGATACTTTAGAAGCCGTGAGGCCATCTCTCTCACCTGTGCAAACTATGCTTCTATATTGAAGGTTAGATGCTTTTAATTGTAATTAAAGTTACCTTCTTTGTAGCAGAGGAGAAAGAATGTAATCTGCATATTATCCTCCATAGAAATTATGCTAGGAAAAAGAAAAGAAAAGTCTGCGCAAGACGCGTGCTTTAAAGAAAGGTTCCCCGACTAGCAAGCCAGCAAAGATCTCACCAAGGGGCCCTCAAACCTAAAGTTGACAGCTAGCCTAGGAGAAAGCCAGAAACGCCAAAGGGTTAGGGTTACAAGGGTTTTGCCTACAAACCGAGAACCTCGCTGATCGGCTGCTGGTGAAACATTCTCATCTAGCATCAAAAATTGAAATAAATTCAGACAAAAATTTTGAAAAACTGTATTAGTCTTGATTTAGGAAAGCATTGACTTCGGAATCAGTTAAAATGCGAAAGCTCGCCAAGAAAGGAGCAAAATCAGTGTTTGGAAGCTGGGCAAAAGTACGTAATGGTTTGAAGAGATCAATGAACAGCCTGAGGTCCTGGTATTTTCTGCGCAGCTCACACAACTCACAGCAACTGCAATAGGAAAAAACATGTTTCTCGTCTTGGACTTCAGCACATCCACACTAATCACAAATATTTGAACCACCCAACCATTTGCAGGACTCGACCTTCAAGCATCGGGCACGAAGCCTAAACCTACTCACATTCCTCATGACTCCTTGATCCAGATCCTTGAATAGATATGATGAGATACAGAAGGGTGTGCGTGCTGTTTGATTCAAAGGTTTCCCACACCAATGATGGTAAGTCACTGCTTTCCTGTTCACCTCTCAGGGACTTGGGGCGTCCGCTTCCCTTCAAACCTTCTGCTGTCTGTACCTCAAATCCCTTAAGAAATCCTGCATGGGTATCTTGGAAGCACACAGCAATTTCTGTTTAAACACCTCGTCCTTGCACATGCCACTAAATGACTTAGACACATGTGCAGACCAACAGGGCTCATCCATATCAGCAAGGTGTAAATCTGCCTTAAGCACTTGGCGTAGTGTTTCACTGTTAGAAACAAGCATGTTGTTGAAAAATTTAACAGTAGCCCTAAACCAATAAAACTGCAAGGGCTCTTGCCCACACTCTCTCAATACTGGCCAGTTCGTGGCAGTACCCTTGACACCTAGAAAACGCCTTGCAGAGCATATTTGCCTTTTTTGTAATTGGCTTTTGAACTCACTGCCTTCTCGTAAGTACTCTGTACCCCACATTTGGCACGCGTACATCCCAGCCGGAATGCCATACACCTTAGAGAGCCAAATCAGAGCATGTGGCCTATTCCTTAGATCATGTTCATGCACAAACTCCTTAATCATTATGATGATCCTTTGCTGGGCAGCCATGTAAGGCCTCACAACATGCTCCTCAAACACCTTCAAATTCATGTGTCTGTCCACAAGCATACCGAGGTATCTGGACTGGCCTTTCTAATCAAGAGCAACATTCCCATACGTGGAAAGTAGGCAGAGAAGAACACGACCTTCTATTAAAATGCTTGACCTCCAACTTTAAAGTATTGACAGTCAGCCCCTTTCTCATTGCACAAGCTCGTAATCTATTCAGCATAACTTGCAACTCACCTGGATCATTGGTAGTTAAACTCAAGTCGTCTGCATATAGCATGTATGAAACGCCATTCACTCCATCCCCTGTTACAGCACCTCTGATACCTTCACTAATATCTCTGTCCATGTCACTGATGTATAGAGAAAGCAGGAGAGGGGACAGGGGACAGGGGACAACTCCATTTGTTGGACACACTCGTGCCCTTTTATCCCCATCCATCAGAATATATTCATCATCCTGGTACATTTCCTGAATTGCCTGGAGAAGTAGTGCAGGTATGGCAATGCGTTGAAGATGGTTCCAAAGTTGCAAACGGGGCACACTGTCGTATGCTTGAGAGAAGTCAATGAAGGCAGCATGCAGCCTAGGTGATTGCCGTGGCTTGAGCTTCTTTGCAGCATGTCTTAAGTGCTTCAGGATGAAGAGTGGATGCAGAGTGCTCCTACCGGGGTAAAAACTAAATTGGGTGCCTGGGACCTATTTTTCTGGACACACCAATCCGTCACCAAGTCTTTCAGCACGTTGGCATAAATGCGGTACATCAACCCACTGACAGCAATAATCCTGTAGTTCCCAGGATTTGTTGAAGCTCCCTTTTTATGAAGGGGGCTCAGTTTTGCTACCTTCCAACGTAAGCCTGTAGAAGTCGTGGAAGAGTCCTTGGCATCTGGAAGTGCAATGTCCGTGGTGTCCGTGAGTGCTGCAGTGCGTGCGCAGGCGTCAGTCTCCAGAACAGAAAGAAATTTGGAGGTAACTTTAAAGGAAAGGAAGGGTTTGCATAGCTATACCTGTCTACGAGTGCAGCATAGCTGAAGCAAATATGAAAATAAAAGTCTATGCAGAGCAACAGCCAGCAGGCAATATGGAAATACCCAACAGTCAGCGCTAAAACTAACAGAGAGCCCCACCACAAACTAACTACTTAGTAAGAGCAACCTAATATGGGGCCTTCCATTCAAGCGTGCGCCTCGCCTTCCTGTAAGCAGCCTGTCCAGTAGCCCCTCCCCTCAGTCTCCCATTGTTTAGATTGCTCACCTGGATGGTATGCTTGGTGTTGTTTATTCTTGTCATTTTTTTGACAGCATGATTGTGAAGTTTGGTTGCAAGTTTGATGAAGGAAGGGAGGGAGGGAGGGAGGGAGGACCATTTCTTCCTTGTGGGCTTGTGCACATAAGGGTGTGCGTGCGGGTGGGTGGGGCTTTGCCAATTTTCCGCGTTGCTTGCAACGCCCCCCCTTGTCGAACAAAGGTTTACAAGGAGGATGAATTGTGTATCGATTGTAGATAGTCCTGGCAACACCAACGAAAAAAGGTCAGTGCTATTGAAAACAATATGGCCAGGCGGGGAGCCAATGTCGTGTTCGCGTGAATCGCGGGTGAAAAATTTTCCCGGTTTGGGAAATTTGTGAAATTTCGGAAATTTTCTTTTTTGCCTAATCAGGCACTTTAATCATTTCTGAATGCTCTGCTCTCAGCGCTGGCCCTGATGAGTGCAGAGGTGTGAGACGTCTCCGAAGTCTGCGTGCGCATCTCTAACGCTGCAGCTGACCATTACACAGCAGCAGCCATGATAATCGTCCTACATCGCCTGCTTGACTTGCAGGGCTTTTTGGATTATGGGCTGTGTGTGGGTAGAGGGAGCTCCTGCGGGAAGCAGAGTCTGCTTGAAGTTGCATTGCTGGCTTGCATGAGCGAGGGAGGCTCAATGATTGAAAGTGCCTGATTAGGCAAAAAAGAAAATTCCCGAATTTTCACAAATTTCCCAAACCGGGAAAAATTTTCACCCGCGATTCACGCGAACACGACATTGGCTCCCCCCATGGCCATAATACTTTCCACGTCCAGGTTCTGTTGCCAGGTGCTTCCAGAATCCCTCCAGATCCCCACTAGAACTCCCTGTTTTGTAGCTTTGTGGTGGAGGGGACTCACAGCTCTTCTGTGCCAATGTGTCTCCCTTTCCTTAATTAATGTAGGGAAAGTTTCCTCTGCCTACAAAGTTTTTCTTTCTCTTCTTTTCTTTTTCTTGGAAAAAAGTCGAAAATATACGATGAAAAAAGAAAAAGAAAATATACGATGGGTCAATTGTGCATGGACTTGTTATTACCATAGCTTGAAAAGGTGCCTGTAACCAGATCAAACCAAACCTGTGAACGATTGTGTCAACTGGAGAAGGGAACAAGTCCTTGAGCTGAGTTGAGAAGTGCGAAATGGAATCACACACTGTCCCTTTTCAAGAGACAAGCATGAAAATCGTATCCGCTCGCACTATCAGGATGCAGAAAATGTCAAATTTCAGGAAGTATACTTGCGTGTTCCCACATGATCCGATGAGGATTGTATGTAAGGTTTACAAGGGGAACATAACCTTCAGCCAGATAGTTTGGCTGCTCAGTGCGTTGAAAGAAATCCATCAATTCAGAGATAAAACGATAATTGCCATTGTCTTGATACTGGAAAAAACGAAATACGTCCTCAGAGCCAGCATGGGAGAAATAGAAAGATCCTTCTTCATTTATCACTATTCTGTGTGCAGAGAAGTCATAGAAAAGATATGCATGCTTCCTTCTAAGACAGCACAAAAAGGTGCAAGAGCAAAGAAAAATAGCATGCCTTTCATCTTGTAATTGTTCTGAAGAACATAAATCACAATGAGGTGTGTGTCCATGCCAAAGAGAAGTTTCAACTCGAAGCTTGTGAGCGTGCAAACAGAAGCAAGCAATGTTTCTTTGCATATGCCTACCCAAATCCAGATACAAATACCTAGGAGTATGGAGAGGTCTGCCATAAGCAGAATTATGCCTGAAGGGAAGTGCCACCCAGTTGTGGTACTTGATCAACTTGCTCAACTGACCACCATGTTCAACCTGATCCTCAGATAGCCACACACTCCTATGTCTGTTCCGCAGATCAACTACAAAGTCTTTAATCCCAATAGGCTGACGGGAGTAAACATTTTGAATAAAACAGTTGCGCTTGTCTAATCCCTGAAAGGCAGTCATAAATTCTGATGCCCAACACTTCTTAGAAATACTGCTCATGTCAATATCCGCTCCAAGCACCCTGCGTAATGTTTGGCTGTTGCAGACAAGGGAGGCATTATAAAATCTGATAGCTGCTCGAAACCAATAGAATTGCAGTGGCTCAAACCCACATTCACGCAGTATCGACCAACTTGGTGTAGTCTTTTTAACTCCAAGAATACGCTTTAGCAAGCACAAATGTACGGCCTGCAATGGACAATCCATCTCAGCCTGAGCTCCTGGTCTCATAAATCTAGTACCCCAAATTTGGCTAGCATACATGCAAGCAGGAAGAGCATATGCCTTTGTCAACCATAGCATGGTATGAGGCCTATCACCCAGCTTATATTCACACGCAAGTTGCCTAATGCGTCGACATCCAGCCATGAAAGGTGCACACATGTGCTCAGCAGAGGCAAAAGGATTGACTTGTTTTGTAAAAAACATGCCCAGATATTTAAAGGACTCAGATCGCACAAGCTGTACTCCACCTAACGTAAAAACGGGAAGATTGTTTCCCTTTGAGTTAAAATGCACAATCTCAGACTTCGACACATTTATAATTAAGCCTTTTCTCTGAGCGTACTCATGTAGCCTATCCAACATACGCTGTAGCTCATTGGGATGGTTGGCAGTGAGACAAAGGTCATCCGCATACAACATATGAGTTACTTGAAGGTCACTTGCACCAGTCACTGCACCTTGCACGTTTTCTGCCAAGCAATCCACATCATTAATGTAAAGGGAAAACAGGAGGATTGTATGTAACAAGACTGTTTTCCTGGTGTGTGCCTCCAAGGGCTTCTGTGCGTAAGTCCTCAAAGGTGTTCTTGCCTACGCCAATGAGGATAGTGTAATGTGACTCTGTTGTTGCAGTGTGTGCCTCTGAGGGTTTGCGTCTTTAGGATATCAAGTGTTTTAGTGTTTTTATGTTAATTTTGGGCAATGACCAGAATTTGATCAGCTTTGGTGTCTGAGCAGAATTTGAGTTCAATTAGGTAGATATCTCTGTCTCTTTAATTGTTGTATTTTGGAGAGTGAGTAGAGATTCTACCTTCAAGGGGTAGCACTAAAATGCCATCAGGGCGGCTTATTTGCATCTGTGGGGGCTGTCCAAATGGGAACAGCCAGTTTGTAACGCTTCTTTGGACATCATTAGGAACTTCCATGTCTAGGCTCCAAAGTTTGTTGCATGTGTCTATCCCAACAATGAAGGACCATAAAGCACCTTTGCTGATGTTCCTTTGAAGCATTAGCTTGACTTGTCATGTCCATTCATGCACATTTTGATTATGTGTGGGTCAGCGCATCTGACAAGAATATGGGAAGTGCTATCAGGTGCATCACATAAGGGACAAAGACTCGGAGCTGGCTGGCTATTAAAGCATTTGGCATGTTTTTCATTGTAGAGGGTGTCTGTTCGATAACCGATGATGGTGATGACAATGAAAAAGCTCACAGTAGTTCTAAAACAGTAAAAATGTAACTGTTCATACTGTCACTCTCCAAGCACGGGCCATTCAAAAGCACTGCGTTTCACCCCAAGAGTGTATCAAAAAGCATAGCTGCTGATCTTAAGTAGCACAACAAACTTGGTAGGCATACACACCAGCAGAAACACACAAAAGTAATAATACACCGATTGAGTTTCACGGTGCCTGTCTTCTGGAGGCAGCAAGTAGGCACTCCGGCGGCTATGCCGCGGTGTCCGCTCTCAGGTACCTAGGCCTAGGATGCCCAAAGTACTGAGCCACGCACACTTCCCACAGGTTCCATGCCGCGTTCACATCCTTGTGCATCTGGTACGAAAGTTGTGGTTTCTTCACACGTTTGTGCCTTCTGCCAGGAACTGCTGCATGACCCCCCCCCTTAGCCTCACCCCCACCCATGCCCCCCTCCTCCACTCCTCCCACTTCCTCCTCCTCCTCCTCATCCCCCTCTACATCCATGCCATCCCATCCGGTGCTCCCCTGTCTCAACACCCCCTCCTCTTGCTCTTCCTCACCTGTCTCACAACCCCCATTGCTGGAGTTACTGAAATGGATGGCGTGTTTGGTGTTATCAATGTCCGTTAAGGTTTTGGCAGCGTGGAGGTGAAGTTTGGTTGCAATATTGTGGGCCTTTTCTTTGGCTAAGCCAAGGTTGCAAAGGGGATCAATTGTGTAGGGGTTGTAGATAGTTCCGGCAACTACAATTAGGATAGTGTGTAAAGTGACTCTGTTATTGCGGTGTGAACCTTGAAGGGTTTTTGTGCATAAGTTCTCAATAGTGTTTTTATGTTGGTTTTGTGCAGTCAGAAGAGTGTGTTCAGGTTTGGTGTTTGAGCAGAATTTCAGCTCAATGATGTAAATGTCTCTGTCTCTGGGGTTCATGTCCTTTGGGTGGTGGGTGCAGTCTCTGCCTTCAAGGGGTAGGGCTATAATGCCATCAGGGCGACTAAGTTGCGTACTTGGTGGCCGTCCAGATGGGAAAACCCTATATGGGATGTTTCTTTGGACATCATCAGGAATTTCCATATCCAGGGAGCGCAGCTTTTCTGTATTGCATGCATCCATGTTAACAATGTAAGGTCCAAAGTCTCCTTTGCTGAGCGCTTCACCACAAATGCTCAAAGCTTGATGATGGCGATTTTTGTTCATTCTATTCATGTGTGGGTGGGTGCACCTGAGTAGGGTATGTGAGGTGCTATCAGGTGCACCACAAGGAGGGCATAAGCCCGGCCCAGGATGGCCACTGAGGCGTCTGGCATGCTTGCCATTGTAGAGGGTGCCTGTTTGATATTTCATAATTTTCATTTGCTCTTTAAGGGTGACAGCTTTCATATGCCAGAAAGCATTGCTGATCTTGAAACTGACAGTGGGTTGGTGGTTGGTCAGCCTCTGCAAGTTTTGCCAATTTGTGTAGCTGTATGTGTTAACGTTTGCAGTCCCCAGCTTGTGCTTGTCATGTATGATTTGTTTTAGTTTGTCTTGGAGGTTTGGAAGGGCCCAAAGTTCTGTGTGGGAGCCAGGCTTTTTAACTGGTGTAGCAAGCCAGTAAAGATGGAAAAAAGGTTTTCCTGCCTGGTTGAGTGAGGTGCCAGCTTCGTGAGGCGACATTGCTGCTTGAAGAGTTAGTGCGTCAGCACCTTCATTGCAAGGATGCCACTGTGTGATTTGACTGTGTAATAATGTATAGGAACTTCTGACAAATTAATTTAAGTTATTATGTCGAGGAGGATTTGTGCATGTAGGTGGGTGGACATGCTCATGGGTTTAAGGAGCTGGTTTCTGACCTGATTTATTGCTGAGGAGCTGTCAGTTGCAATTGAAGTATGCTCTTGCTGACGGGCGACCAAAGTTGCAGCTAGCTCTGCTCTGTTAATTTTATAAGTGGGACCATGGCCTCTTGGATTTATTGTGCCGGTGATAGCAGTAGTAGCGCAGTTTATGTTTTCCAGGGTGAAGAAAGATGCACCTGCCTGCTGTGTTCCTATTCCTATTTGCAGAGGTATGATGCTGCCATCTGTATATCTCAGGTGTCGTCAGTCTGAGATTTGGGGTTGTAGGGGTTGCATGTAGGATTGTATGTTAGGTGTAACATTTTTTTTGTTGAACGCAGACTTCGAACAGGTTGTATGTGTCTTGATGCAAAAGTGCAAATCTCTTCCTCCATGTGCAAGGTGCTTTAAAAGAGAGGAATGTGTTCTGTCTGTCTGCAAGTTGTGGACTGCTTCTGTGGCACCACATGTGGTGCCACATTCCTCGAGGAATTTCATGTTGTAGGCCCTCAAGCCAGTATGGGTCATTCTGGGAGAGTCTCTGTTTTCCTTCATTGTTCCAGATGGCAGTGAGTTGCATGTGTTTCATATTTTTTTTTCTGAGGAGTTAGAGGAAGACGTGCTTGAGTTGGTTGGAAGGTCAGACTTTCTGAGGGAAATTTTGCGAGGACTGTGGCATGGTCAGGGTAGCATGAGAACCAGCGCATGTAGCCTTTCTTGGTCCATCCCATCTGACTGGGGAGGAGCAAGAAGGCCACAGTTGGGATTCCTGTGTTTCGCAACAGAGGACAGGGCGTGCATAACTAGGTTGTATATGAATTTGTCATCATGGGCAGGGTGGCAAAAGGAGAAACCTGTGAATTTGGTTCCAAACATATCAGTGTTGGCCCCAAATACTCTGTCTCGAGCATAAGGGCTCCAGTATGCTGTGAAATGAGTGTCATAGTCAAGAGGGCTTGCAAGCTTTTCTTGCGTAAGCAGTGCATAGCGCGTGAGGGCTCTGAGGATATGTGCTGGTGTGCGCAACAAGTCGGACTCTTTTGTTTTATGATTGCCTTTTCCGAGGTGGAATATGTATCTGTGTAGGAGGCCATACACTATGGACAGCCAAAGTTGAGTGTGTACTCTGTCTGCAAGGTCAAGCGTGCAAATAAAATCTGTTTTCCTAGTTTGGGCTGCCATGTATGGCTGCGCAGCATGTTCCTCTGCAACCTTCAAATTTAAATGACACGACTCCATACTTTCATCCAGGTTTAACTTGCTTCATACCATTGAAGGTCACATCCACTGGCATATCCGTGTTCACAGTGAAACCCTTTGGTACAGCATCATGCAGAGCTTGTTGGGCATGGATTGCACCTAGGCAGGATCATTGGCCTCTAACTTTAAGCCATCAGCATGGAACCTATGTGAAACCCTGTTTCTCCATCACCTTGTTCTACTCCTCTACCTGGCTTCTTGCATACCTGCTTGTACCCATCCATCAGCACGTACCTGTCTTAATACATGTAATCCAATAATGGCATGAGAGCTGAAGTTGTGCCAATGCATTAAATGTGTTCCCAAAGGCAGCTGCGGAACGGGTGGTAGAGGAATTGCCACAACACAATAATCCATGCACGCGTGCTCCAACCCATTCATGCACGTGCTGACTGTTACAGGTAAATTTCTCCAGACAGGTTCTCCCTTATCAAAAGCAAGGAGCATGCAATTACGAGTTCCCCTACTGCAGATGCAGCGTAGCGGGCGGAATGCACAGGAACTTCCTAACAGGAAGCCAAAAAGATGGGGTGCAAATACCCCGTTCCGCAATAAATTTAAAGGAATAGGAAGGTGCTGTAGTGGCAGAGTCCACAAGAAGTCTCAGGCAATGAAAGCTTCATGCAGTCCCTCTGTGAGGTATGGGGGAGTTTATGATCCGGCCAAGATCCGAGCCATGTATGGGGGATGGGATTAGTCTGGGGCCTGATGGACTCTGCTCTGGCTCCTGACAGGGTGTCTTGAGCCTCATGACATCTGTTTGTAAAATGCTCAAGCAATGCAATGCACCTGATGTCTCATGCTTACATGTGCACACGTCAGGCTGCCTGGGTGGTTGCTCTTTTGAATCTGTGCAGTGCATGCGCATACATAACCAGTGGCGCCAAGATGTGAAGCACAAAACATATGATGAACCTATCTGACACACCATTCTCGGAGAAATGCTGTTCTCTACTTCTCTAAACATCATGTGGGAATACGGAAGTGTAATTTTCTGGCGCCTCACATTTTGCATCATGATGGAGTGCGAGTGGGTACACTGTACCATGAAGAAAGACAGTGAGCAATTCTCTTCAGCATTTGGCACTTCTGAACTTAGCAAAAGGACTTGTTCCCTTCTCCAGTTGACACGTGTGTTCATAAGTTTGGCTTGGTTTGGTTACAGGCACCTTTTTGCTTCAGCCAAGCTGCCTTTGCAGGCAGGTAGAGCTATGTAACCCTATCCCATCCTATCCTATCCGAGTCCTACAGTGGCATCCGACCACCAGCCTTGGCTTGCTCCTTTTGGCCTAGCGCTTCCATCAAGTTACACTTTTACTATGGCTTCTTGGACCTTTTTCAGAGCGATGCTGTTCTCAAACTTTCTGTGCTTCTTGTGGAAACACAAAAGTGTATTTTCCTGGCACTACAGCCTTATGGAGTTATTTGTGCTTGGCTTTGCGTGCTTGTTTCATTTAGAGT